>JAVGVS010000102.1:59893-99583 GCA_032718565.1 Distichodus sexfasciatus | reverse complement strand
AGCATATGTGCGTGTGTAATTATTACATTGTTTTAGTTAGGAAAACAGTATTTAAATCAAGCATTTAAGCATTAAGCATTAAGCATAACAATAATCTCAGTCATGTATTCAGACATTTTAAAGCATTATTTTATGTTTTACAAAAGACTGTGACTGTATTGGATTTGTATCGGTATCGGCAGATATCTAAATTTACAATATCGGTATCGGACATTAAAAAGTGGTATCGGCCCATCTCTAATCTAAACTGTGAGGTTTATGATCAGTTGCACCCTCACCACGTACAACATGAATGACAGCGAGAGAGAAAAGGCTGCAAAACACCAGAGTAACGACAAAGAAAGAAAAACTTGGAAATAACGCAACAGAACACATAATATAATGCCAGCACGAGGGCTGTTGTTGCAAAGACAGCATGTGAAATAACCTGGCTAGTTACAGAAAGGGGCATTTTTAAACTGAGGAAGATCCAGGAACTCATGATTATACTTATAAAGTGTATGTATCAAACTGTGCAGTAAAAACCACCATATGTGTAATTATAATAACCACAAGCTGTGACAATCAAATAACATCTGAGCTTAAAATGCCAGCATACACAAACCTAAGATTCAGCTGCTTTGACTCTAAAACCAGCTTGAAGGGGCTGAAAAATACAAATGAACAGAAACTTAACAGCTTAAGCTGGTGATTAACTAAAACCAGCCCGCTGTGCCAGTCTGTCTGTTTTTTTTTGTACGGAGCCCTCAGATTAAGCTCTCAGTCTGGAATCTAAAATCCTCCAACACACTTCTTACAGCAAACGATCAATAATCAGAGCAGGACAGACGACGGCTGTATGATCTCAAAAGAACGACGGCAGGCGCAGCCAGATCGATTACGTGCCCTCCTTATTTCAACATGATCCGCTGTGATCTGACTCTAATGGCACCATGCCCCTGACATGCGCTTTAATCACGAGAATGCATAATCACCAGTCAATATCATAATCACAACATAGCCAAAAATGCCTGCAGCAATACTACAGGGTGAAGAGACTCCCTTTTTGCTTCCTCATGGTGCTGTGCGCTGCTAGAGTTCAATTAGGCCAGAGTGAGGTAATTAAGTCAGCTAAATTTATGGGGAGGATAACATGCCTCGGTAAAGTTCAATGAGGGGGAGATAAAAAGAGGTTGCTTCAGAGCGGGAGAGGCTATGTCCCAAATGGCAAACTAGTGTAGCTAATAATGTCAAAACAGTTTGCAAGTGTAGTGCTATGCAGTTATTTATCCGCAGTGAAAGGGAAGCTACTTTTAAATGGTAGCTTTTCAAGCTACTTATTATTAAAAATAGCTAAACTACAGTCAAGCTACTATTTTAATATAGCAGTTAACTACACTTGAAAATGTGTAGTTAAATGAGAAAATGTAGTAAACTACTGAAGCTAGTTCATCCAGTAAAACTTGATATTTGTGCTGTAGGACACTCATAATGCAAATTAAATTTGAAAAAGCAGATTTTTAACAATGCAATTTCAAATCACAGTAAGGTTTCAATGATGTTTTGAAGGTAGACAGTGTTTTGATTTTCGACTTGCTTTAGTTACGTTCAAATGTGTTCCTGTCCCTTTCGCCTTTCAGTCACAAATTTTTACAAATATGGCCACAGATTCTTGCTTTCATCTTCATCGTCATGTCCTCCGACTCCATCTCACAGCTTCTAAGAGAGTGCTGTGATGCAATAAGGTTACACCACATGGGTCTGGGAGTAGTTAGGTTAGCTTTGCAACTTTTACTTAGCTGCTTATCCAACCCATTCTATGTCTATGGTCTATTGTCCTCTCTAAACTGGACGACTGCAACTCTCCACTAGCTGGACTTCATTGGAAAAGACCTAGACCACCTCTGTTAATTCAGAACGCAGCTGTAAGACTAGTCTTCCAAAATTGCTCCACACAACCCCAGTACTAACGATCCTGCACTGGCTTCCCGTGGCCGTCCATTTTAAATTTAAAACCTTGGACCTGCTCCTTCCATCTTAATGACACTGTCCAGACCTTGCGTCATGTTCTGTCCTCTCAGAACGTTAAGCTCTGCTCGCCTTGACTCCCCACTACTTGAAAGAAGAGGAAGACATGCATTAAGACTATTCTCTGACCTGTTCTCAGCGGCGGAACAAACTTCCCTTCACTTCAGAACTACTGAGTCCCTAGCTGTTTTCAACACCTGAAGAAATAATCTCAGCTCTCTCAGCATCTCTGTCTGTCTGTCTCTCTTCCACTCTCTCTATCTTACTACACTTGTTCCATTCTCATAGTTCACATCCTCCCCAACACACACACACACACACACACACATTTCATGACACCCATAATTACATGTAACCCTAAACTCAGTAACCAAAAGGAAATCTTTTGTCTATTTCATTTCTTTAAATAAAAGCTGGAACTTCTCATTAAAGACAATTTTCACCCACATACAAAATTCTAACAATTTTATAGGCCAATCAGATCCTTACACCGTCCAAAAACGTCACCACAATGTTTGTAATGTTCTATTCTTGACTGCCATGCTTTCTTCAAGACCTGAAGACACTGATCTGTAGACTTATCTCTGCAAAGTAAACTTTGTCATGTCAATTATACACAGTACTACAGTGAGACGGGACGGATTAGCTCATACAATACACCTTAATTAATACAAGCTCTAAGCTGGAATAAATAATATAATCAGTAAATATTAGCCAATTTCACAAATGTTGCATCAGCAGTCAGGAGAAAGACCTAATAGATGAGAAGGCAGAGTTGAGGGCACAAAGACAAGATATTTGCTGGTGTATTTAATAACACCATAGTTCTGGCATTTCTAACACAGCTCCAAGTCAAGCAAGTCGAGTCGAGCGAGGGTGTAGCATTTTGAGCGTAGTGCACAATATTAAAAACAAAAAAAATCACTTGCTGCCCTATGTGGTGTTCCAAGTCAGCTAGGGTGTGTGTGACACTCCATGTGCACTACTTAGTGCGTGGAGAGCTGTTAAGCCACAAACCCATCTATTTCCTGAGATGCTTGCTACTGCATAGAAAAGTATGATTTGGGAAGGTAAGTTTAGAAAGGTAAGTAAATGTGGCTCTGCACGGCAAAACCAGTCGCAAATTTTCAAAATGAAAGGGCATAAATCAACCTTCAAAACGATACCTATATCGAATGAATCGGACGACATATGACTGAGATATCAACATTCAAAGGAGTCGGGTTTCTTTTGTCACGCCAAGTGAGAAACGGAGAAATCCGTCTTTGAAGTTGACTGTCGACGTAACACTCACAGATGCTTGGTGCGGTCGCGGCTACGTTTGCATTTACGGTAGCCTACACTGCATTCACAGTCACACGGATAGCCTACCTGCGTTAGGTTAACTGAACTCGGGAGACGAAGATGGATTCTGGAGAAATATCTTCACGCTAGTCAACCAGTGGATTTACCGTAAATATTGAAGTAGAGCGGTCAAAACAGAACCTTTTAACATTCTGCTGGAATTGAATTCCTCACCTCAAGAAAGTCACGTTTTTAGGATGGAAAGGGTAAGTTTTTCAGCGAAATTTATTGACAACAGTACAGTAAAGACCTTCCACTGTTTCAATACACTAAAATCAAAAAATCCAAAATTTACCCCACGCAACATAAACGGTCGTTTTTCTCGGAAACCTCCGTTGCGACAAGCGACTGGTTTTGCCGTGGAGAGTCACAAATCATCTAGCAGTGACTTGGTTGAACAGCAGCTGTTGATTCAACTCTAAGTTTAAAAGCAGGTGAACAGGTTCCCTTGGTGGATTTCAAAGCGCTGATGTAAATCGCTCTGAATAAGAGAGTCAGCCAAATGCCTTAAATCTTAATGTATTTAATAAGAATATATGTGGATTGGGACTGTCAGGGGCTTTTTAAACAATATAAAAATCTTTTCATCTCTTAGTCTATACAAAGACATACTGTGTATGGGTATTAGCAAGGGAATGATATGAGAAGTGAGTCAGACTCAGATGCCTCACCAATGATACAAACGAGATGACGCAAAACTATGATTATGTGTGATTCTCTGATCAGTGACTGAGGCTTTGCCTTTTGCCACTTTTCTTCCTACGCTCTCTCTCTCTCTCTGAGGCTCTCTATGTGTTGCAGTTTTTCCAAGTGACGTTGAAGTGTCTGCACTTATTGTCTCACCCGCAAACAGTGTCTTTATTCAGCCGATGCATAAAAGGGAAAGACATTAATAATCTCTGCTTTTAGCTTCCATGCAATCAATATACTGCAAACAGTCAGCCGAAGCCGTGCTGCTATGTGACGCTAAAACGCGAGAATGGCAATCGCCGGCGGCCAGTTCCGCGCTACACTTTAATGCCACTGCTGTCACCTCGCTTAACAGTAATTAAAATGACATATGTGAAGGTTTGGGGCGAGGGTCTATTGTCTATTACAACTTTATCATCGTCAACATGACCGCAGGTGAAAAATGAATGTTTAATACGCTGACGGTAGACACAGGCCCGGAGGACGTGCTACGAAAGTGCAAGCCCAGGTTTTATTGAACACCAGCAGTCTATTACACAGTGTATTACTGCTCTCTTGGCCACTCTGCAAGTCTGGGATCGCTCTGAAACTGGAGTTCCTTTCCACATTGCTGTTAGATTAAAGCCTGAGAGACTTTTCCCTTCCCTCTTCCTGCCTGTACAGTCCTACAGCTCTATTTCGGCTCAGCTGCAAAAAGTTGATAAATCAGGATAACAGAAGGCTCAAATATATACATACATTCTAACTAATATTTGGTTAAATGCCCCTTAATAAGTTTTACCGCGATCAGACTCTTTTTGTAGCCATCAACAAGCTTCTGGCATAATTCTGGCGATATAATAAATTTAATTGTTCAATAAAGCTTGAACAATACTTTACTCATCGTTTCATCTTTCATCTGAAAGGCTTCTTCAGTTATGGGGAGTTCATACTCCTTCTTGAAGGGTGTTCCTCCCAAAATGCAAACCCATATATCTGTGTGGGTTCTCAGTTGTCGAGGACATGGTGGTCCTGAAAGCTTTCACCTCTCATCCGAAAGGCAAAGACAGGAACACACCAACTGATACAGGAGTGTGAAGTCTCCATAACTGAAGAAGAAAGCAGTCTTACGCAAATTGTATACAGGAATGTGTAAAACTCAGCAGTATGAGGCAGGGGATGATTTGGAGGCCACATTTGAAATGGTGGGTCATTTTGCCAAGACATCAGGGTTCTACCCCAACTCTTTTCGGAAGATATGCTGCATCTTTTATGATCTGAGTAAGTTAGAACCTCGGTTTTACGTCTCATTTTAAGGACTGTTTTAAAGAACTGTTCCACTGTTACAGAACTGGGGCATTAGGATCCCCCCAAAACACAAGACTGTGCCCCTGTTGGTTCCAACAAAATGTCTACTTTGAGCAACCCAGCTTGCCTAGTTGGTCTCACCAGCATTGACCAGTTAAGCAAGCCTTCAGACTAACTTCAGATAGATCCCTTGGTCTGATTTAAAAGGAAATGAAAGATTCATTCATTATCCGAACCGCTTATTCTCATCTGGGGGCGCAGGGGGTCCAGAGCCTATCCCAGGAACTATGGGTGCAAAGCGGGGTCCAATCCTGGGCAGGCGCTGAAACATTGCAGGGCACACACACTCACATGCACCCTGTACGGGGCCAATATAAAGTCACCAATTAACCTATAGTGCATGCTTTTGTACTGTGGGAGGAGACCAGAGCACCCGGAGGAAATCCACGGGCACACGGGCAGAGCATGCAAACTCCACACAGAAAGGTCCTGCCACCGATCCGGTTGAAAAGGCAACTTTAGCGAGCTGTAGGTAGTTTGTGCTATAGCCATTTGGCAAAGGTTTCCATGTTTTGAGTCCAGCAATCTGTTTTAGCAGACACTATGCCCTATGTGGTGTACCAAGTCAAATAGGGTGCGTGTGACACTCCATGGGCACTACTTAATGCGTGGAGAGCCGTTAAGCAACAAGCCCATCTATTTCCTGAGATGCTTGCTACTGCATAGAAAAGTATGATAAGAGCACCTTACCTACCATACTATTAAGTGCAGCAGCATGTGGGTGAGGACACAGCCAGCAGAAGAACTCAGCACATCACACCCATTTTAGCAGAATTGCACTGGTTACCAGTTGCTTTTAGAATTGATTATAAAATACTTTCAATAGTTTTTAGCCTTAAAATGCCATGCACCCTCATATATTTCAGATTGTTTGACAGAATATGTTCCAAATAGATTGTTAAGATCATCAGGTCCCTACTTGTTAAACATTCGCAAAGCAAAATACAAGAAATATGAAGAAGCAGCCTTTTGTTTTTATGCACCAAGTATTTGGAACAAGCTGCCTTTAGATATTTGTCAGGCCTCCTCCTTAAATATTTTGAAACACAGCTAAAAACACACTTTTTTACCCTGGCTTTTTCCTACTAATCACTGTTTTATGATCATGTATTTTACTTCTTTTATGCATGGGTCCGATTGTGGTGTTCTTATGTGTGTTGCCTGGGTTGCTGCATGTCTGGGTGTGTCCATGTTGGATAACATGCGTGCACCTGATGGTTCATTTGATTTGTCATTTCTAGACCCTTTTTTATTATTATTATTTTATTATATTGTTATTTTTATCATGTTATTTTTATTTGTTTTTTCTGTGTCTTATCTTTATTGCTTGTTTTTACTGTTCTCTTTGGAAAGCACTTTGAGCTGCATTGAGATGTATGAAAGGTGTTATAAATTACTATTATTATTCACTAAGTGAGGCAAACAGGCAATTCATTCATTCATTCATTCATATCCGAACCACTTAATCGCAACACACCGCAGGGCACACACACTCACACATTCACACACACATTCACATCTTACAGGGCCAATTTTACAGTCTCCAATTAACCTATAGTGCATGCTTTTGTACTGTGGGAGGAAACCGCTGCACTCAGAGGAAATCCACACAAAGACGGGCAGAACATGCAAACTCCACACAGAAAGGCTCTGCCGCCGATCTGTTTGAAAAGGCAACTTTAGCGAGCTGTAGGATGCACAAACCTGCTGGTAGTTTGTGCTATAGCCATTTGGCAAAGGTTTCCATGTTTTGAGTCCAGCAATCTACGTTTTAACAGACACAGCAACTTCATAACACACTCTGTTGCAATAAGTGCTTCACTCAGCAAAGTTCCCACAAGGTCACCACCCAGGATATTCTGGCATGACTAAAGCCAAAGGACTTTGGCAGGAGAACCTGAAATTTGGATACATACTTGAGCAACTCAAGGTTGAGGCAAGGAACTCCAATATGAGGAAAGCGCAGCAAAGGCTTTTTTAATTTCAGAAAAGGACAGAGAGACGGTGGGAGGGTCATCTCCATCTTAAAAGGCCCATAAATAGTGAAAACAGACCTGACAGCACCCTGTTGTATCACTCATCTGTGTTTCACGCCCCGCAGGAGCTTTAAAAAGGGACAATGTGAGAAGGTGTAAAATGTATGCCATCCTAAATCTGGGCATTAAGGATCCTGCAGAATTAATTATCCTGCTCGTGTTTTAGAGAAGGACTAAGCACCTGACACCGTCCTCATGATGAGAACCAGAAGGGCATCTGTACAAGAGGAACACCCTCCTTTTAAAGATCACGTCAATTATCCCTGTGCATTCCACACAGAACACGTCAAATTACCATGCGCTGACCTGCAATTAATCACGACGCACCAGCAAATCCATCTTTCATTACTCCTGCAATTATTTCCCAGCATGTTTTTGCCACAGGGCTTTTATGTGATCCTATGGAAAATTAATGAGTGTTTACATACTTCTTAATCTAAATCTTAATCTAAATGCTATCACTTAAGCAAGCACTGAAATTAAAATCCTAGAAGTCAATGGAATAGTTTAACATGGTTTATCCTCTATTTAACAGATAACCCTTAAAAACGTTAAATATTTTAGACACACAATATTACTTTTAGCCAGTAATTCTTTCGCACACAGAATTACAGTATTAACACAAAAAGGGGAATGTCTGCCTGGAAGGAATATTGAGCAACTACATAAGAAACAAGTTATTATAAAATAATGTGTGTTGAGTCTTAGAGCTGTCTGATTTGCAATGTGTATAACAAATATAAATATAGAGGTTACAGTAGGGCCTCTGTAACTGAATATTCATAGTACAGACGTGGACAAAATTGTTGATATCCTTCCGTTACAGAAAGAAAAACCCACAATGGTCACTAAAATAACTTGAAACTGACAAAAGGAATAATACATAGCAATTTACTGAAAATTAACAAATGAAAATCAGACATTGCTTTTGAATTGTGGTTCAACAGAATTATATTAAAGAACACACTTATGAAACTGGCCTGGACAAAAATGATGGTACCTCTAGAAAAGACTGAAAATAATTTGACTATAGTTAAGTCAAGTTAAACTAAGGTGTGTCCTGTAATTAGCATCATAGGTGTCTTCAAGCTTGCAGTCAGTCAGTCAGTCTGCCTATTTAAAGGGTGAAATGTAGTGACTGTGCTGTTTGGTATTATGGTGTGTACCACACTGAACATGGACAACAGACAGCTAAGCAGAGAATTGTCTCAAGAGATTAGAAAGAAAATTATAGATAAGCATGTTAAAGATAAAGGCTATAAGACCATCTCCAAGCAACTTGATGTTCCTGTGACAGCAGTTACACATATTATTCAGAAGTTAAAGGTCCACGGGACTGTAGCCAACCTCCCTGGACTTTGGCCGCAAGAGGAAAATTGATGACAAATTGAAGAGACGGATAATACGAATGGTAACCAAAGAGCCCAGAACAACTTCCAAAGAGATTAGAGGTGAACTCCAAGGACATGGTACCTCAGTGTCAGATCGCAGCATCCATCGCTGTTTGAGCCAAAGTGGACTTAATGGAAGACACCACTGTTGAAAGCAAATGATAACAAAGCGAGACTGGAATTTGCCGAAATGCATACTGACAAACCACAAAGCTTCTGGGAGAATGTCCTTTGGACAGATGAGACATAACTGGAGCTTTTTGGCAAGTCACATCAGCTCTATGTTTACAGACGCAAAAATGAAGCATACAAAGAAAAGAACACTGTACCTACTGTGGAACATGGATGAGGTTCAGTTATGATCTGGGGCTGCTTTGCTGGGTCTGGCACAGGGAGTCTTGAATCTGTGCAAGGTACACTGAAATCTTGAGACTGTCAAGTCATTCTGGAGCAAAATGTGCTGCCCAGCGTCAGAAAGCTTGGTCTCACACTGCAAAAAATAAAAATCTGGACAAGTGTAATTGACTTGAATTCAGCATTTTAATCTTGTTACACCATTTTTTGGATTTATTTTCTTGGTAAGACTGAATATTGTTTAGATTATTTGACTTGTTTCAAGAAAATTTATCTTGAGTTATCCTACCTAGGTAATACAACTAATTTTGAGCAGTTTTTTCTTTAAAAAAACCTACATTGTTAAAGGAGTTGTGTTAACAGGTAGACTGTAGGTATATTTTTACTTGTTTCAAGAGAATTGGAGAAAAAAACTAGTATATTCTGCTTAATTTAAGTTGTGTATGCTTAGTCTTTGAGTATTTTTTTTTCTTGTTTTAAGAAATCTTAGCAAGTGCAATTTTCTTGCTGCACTGGCAGATAATTTTGCTTGAAATAAATTATTTTTCCTAAAAATTGTGAATTTTTTCTTATTTTTAAAAAGGCATTTTTTGCAGTGCAGTCGTAGGTCATGGGTCCTTCAACAGGATAATGACCCAAAACACACAGCTAAAAACACCCAAGAATGGCTAAGAACAAAACATTGGACTTTTCTGAAGTGGCCTTCTGTGAGCCCTGATCTAAATCCTATCGAACATCTGTGGAAGGAGCTGAAACGTGCCGTCTGGAGAAGGCACCCTTCAAACCTGAGACAGCTAGAGCAGTTTGCTCACGAAGAGTGGGCCAAAATACCCGTGGACAGGTGCAGAAGTCTCATTAAGAGTTACAGGAATCGCTTGATTGCGGTGATCGCCTCAAAAGGTTGTGCAACAAAATATTAAGTTAGAGGTACCATCATTTTTGTCCAGGCCAGTTTCATAAGTTTGCTCTTTAATATAATTCTGTTGAACCACAATTCAAAAGCAATGTCTGATTTTCATTTGTTAATTTTCAGTAAATTGCTATGTATTATTCCTTTTGTAGGTTTCAAGTCATTTCAGCACCATTGTGGGTTTTTCTTTCTGTAACGGAAGGATACCAACAATTTTGTCCACGTCTGTATCTCCTTTATTGCACCATTGTACGCAATCCACCTACATCTAATATGAAATGTGTGTATATATCTTATTACCCTTCCCTCTGAGACCTAAAATCCTGTTTGGAATTCATCATGTGCCATGTGCCACAACCACTTCATTTGTCTGCGTCCTTTACCCACGCTGTATGTGGATTCAATCAGAGGCCCCTTCCAATAATCCACCACTCCAGCGCTGGACCGGCTTTATTGGCTCGTGCCATTTTCTGCATAACCCTCCTGCAATTGCTTGGAACCTTGTAAAGCATCATTCATCAGGCCGGTCACCTTGCGCTGCATGTGTCTGTCCCTAACTCTCTCGAACTCTCTCTTTCTTTTTCACTTACTCACTCAATGTCTTTCCAACATCCTTTCTGTCTTATAATACGTATACTAGGGACGCAACCGTTTTCGGTATTTAACTGAACCGTTCTGTACGGTCTGTTCGGTTCGATACACCCAGGTGAACCGTGATAGTTCAGCACGCTTGATATTAAACTTTGATTTTTAAAACGTGGTCATTGTGCACACACTCTCAGGGATTCAAGTTCTGCGTTGCTACGATGGATTTCTGTCCATTGGACTCTAGCTGTGACCGATTTCCATCAATCGAACTCAAAGCCATATTTAAGATAAAAGCAGATCCATGAGAATTAAAATGCGAGCGGGAGGTGGGTGCACATCACAAACTTATTAGAATGTTGGTAATGTAGGCTCGCCGGTCAGCTGTGTAAACATGCGTGCAGTGTGTTTGAGCGCTCACAGCTCTCACTAAAATGCTCAGTTCAGTCAAATCCTCCCTTTATTACAGACAAAACTCATATTTTAGCTGAAAAATAACATCAACCAGCGTTCTACTCATTATACAGCCATTTACTGATATTTTGTAGTGTTTATCACAGAAGCGCGTCCATCGCATTAGTGTGACGTGGCGCTCAGTAGTGCGAAGGGATAGTGGGAAGTGTAGTTCTCTCCCAGAAAGGCCAAAAACAGCCGGTTTTATATTTCTCATTCTTCAAAACTATCCAGTCACACCCCACATCTGTGCATGGGTTCAGACACATGCACACACACTCACATCTTACTATCTTTCTTAATTCACTTCCACTGACACCCATAATTACCAGATCTAACTGCAAAATTTACCTCAGTACCCAAAAAGGAAATCTTTTGTATCTGTTCATTTAAAAAAAATAAAAGGTGGGAATTTTCACTATGAGAACTGCCAATGCATAAAAACTGTTCTAACAAAGCCACAAAAACATGACAAATCTCAGGTCTTGCTCACTTTCAGAGAGCATTCAGATCCATCTAAAAACCTGGCCGCACAGACACACGCGCACATGTCTAACGATCTTTGTAATATCCTTTCACTGAGTCTCATAATTACCCTTGATGTAACCTCAACCTTGACCTCAGTTATTATTAACAAATCCTTTCAACCATTCAATAAAGTCTGTTTTACCCTGATTAGAAAAAAAATCCTTGTTAGCGTTGCTCTCTACTAGGAGGTAATCAGATCCTCACGGCCATCTCAAAACCTGTGCTCATGCCTCATGCACAGGATGAGGATGCTAAGTGTGTGTGACTGCTTTGAAAGCGAATGTGTCAGTTCTTATCAGCATGGGTAACGGTTCGGCAGGATCAAAGGCCACCGGCGATGACATTCCGACATGGTCTTTTACACAGACAGACATCGCACGGCAGCCTCACCTGACACCCAACAAGGTCGCACTTTTCAGCTCGGCGCTGTAATAGAGAGAGAGGCACATTCTGTTTGTTCTTCCTGCATCTCCTGTTGTGTCTGGCATCTCTTAACCCAGACATGTCAGACTGAAGGTGAAGGTTGTCCTCAGTTACACCCCAAACCACATGCTGCCCATCCACCAAACACAGAGACACAGCACATATTCAGTTCTGCTCTGCTACTCATCCAGCTTTTGTTAAGTTAATCAGCTACAGGGGGGGTTAAGTTAATCAGTTACATGAAAATAAGGAAAACTACACTAGTCTTCAGCAGCACTGAGTTTCAGATGAGGTTTTAACTCTGAGCCAAACAGAGCATGCAATTATCAGATTAATTAGCACAACTACCTGACCAATGAGTAACCTATCAGGGGGAATTAGAGGTGCTTTCAATTAGATGTTTTTTCAGGCAACTTTCAGCACTGACTGAACATGCATCTATCTATCTATCTATCTATCTATCTATCTATCTATCTATCTATCTATCTATCTATACACACACAAAAAGAAGAGATTGATAGATTTGATAGATGTTTGAATAATAGATTAATTCTCATAATTTTATTCTACACTAACTCATCATCTAGTCTAAAAGCAAGATATTTTACTTTAAAATAGTTCAGGTTAATTTTAAATTAGTTCAAGTGAAGTCAGGTCATTTTAGACAAACTAAAATGATCTAGAGAGTGCATTTGCTCTGATTTGCATATGCCTCACATATACACAGTAATTCATCTTTTATTTTCTTTCTATATAAATTCACTTTCAATTACATTAATGCACTGCATTTTACATAGCTTATGAACAAACTGCTCAAGCATCAGATTTACTGTAGGTAATATGAATACATCTACATCTAAATTGTAAAAACGTATGGAACCAGGTCCAACAAATTGTAAATATCAGTATTAGCCAAGTTTTCAAAAAAGAAAAGAAAAATCAGCCATCAGTTTGGCAGAACAGCTACTTAGAGTATCTGCATATTCCACCTCTTGCAGGTGTTCATCTGTGAGAACATTCTGTGCGTCATAAGCCGCTCACTGATCTGTAAATGTGACCCCGCTCTCATTTAATTAGCAAGCAGAGAACATTATCGGACAGGCATTATTTAAGTCATCAAAGCAGCGCAAATAGACTGTACCAAATACACAATGAAGCCTGAACACTCTGTATACTTCACCTCCACTTTACCCTTATTTAGGCGAAAAAAAAAGGCTGGACAATATGCGAGAAAGACTACAGTTAAACCCACCTGGATATGGTTTCAGAGCAACGTTTCCATGTTTCACAAAGGAACAGCAAGTCAATCTGTAGCAAATACATACATAAATAGCCTAAAACAGCCCAACATTTACAGGCTAGCCGCAGGGGCATAATTACCGGCAGAAAACAAGTCTCTGTTCCGCAGCAGCAACGTGAGAGTCGATGTGTTATCTGACGAAACATGGGAGAACATTGTGTTCGGCTGGAGGAAGAAAAAAAAAAACACGCTGCACTCACCTTTCCTGAGGCTGTGGCCCCCTGATCCAGAGAGAGACTGCGGGACAGAAGGACATAACGAGAAATCAATCCAGTGTTAGTGGGACATGCAAGCGCTCTGCAACAATTCACAAAGTCAATACACATTCACCGCTACCAGAAGGCAGTACAGGATGAAGTGGGACGAGATCCCCCCCATAATTACACTGAGCAGATTTCAGCTTTTGACAATGATGCCAAATAAAATCTTTGGGCTGTGAAGGTCTTGTGAAGAGAATATTTCAGCAGTGACTCAGGCTGACTTGTAATTCCAGGTGCATGTAAAGTTTCGAGGCATAGAACATAAAAATTAAGAATCAGAAGAATTAAGAATGAAGAATTATTTAGTTGTAATCACAATACTGGCTGAAGAGGTAAATGGGTCCTCTAAAACAGGGGTTTCCAACTGGTTCTGTCCGAGGGACCACCATTTAGACTAATTAGGGGGTTTAAAGCATCAATAATAATATTTGCATTAAATTAATTCATTCATAAATATGCCTAAAACATCTGGTAATATTTTGAAAAATAAATAAAATGAAATTATTTTGAAAAGCGATTTTAGTAGTGAAACTGGATTATACGTCACGGACCACTAGAAGTGTACGAACCACCCATAGAAAAAACCCTGCTCTAAAGAAAATGCAAAGCAAACATAGACCACTAGCTTTAATGTATATATTCTTGTTGTCTGTGCACTAACTTCAGACCTTTTATTTGACAGGGTTTGTAAAGATATGTGACTTACCTGGCAGTAGAACAGCAGCTGTTGATTTAACTCTAGCATTACAGGTTTGAAGAACAGACATGGACTACAATGCAGTAAAATAGGTTTTAATGTTTATTTTTTAGAGATATTCATTTTAAACATTTTTATACAATTCTTTCTTTAGAATTGCTTTACAATTAACTTTATAAATAAATGTTTGTAACTGTAATTATTTAAACTGGATAGTTTCAGGGTTGAACCAGATTTATATTTAACATGGAGTATTTGTGCAACTGTGTATGCAATTAACACAGAATCTTAGGGTGTTTTCACACTTAGTCCGTTTCAGCCCTCAAAGCGAACTCAGATCGATTAGTCAGCATTTTTTATGTATATGTGAACACACCAAACTAACTCAGACCCCTCTGAAACGAACCGAACTGAGACCTGGTCTCAGTCCGGTTCGCTTTAAGTCCGCGGCGCGGTTCGTTTAACTCGCGCCTTCTGAACGCAAACTGCTTCTGGTTCGCTTCGACAGTTTTTGTTCGAAGAAAAAAAAAAAAAAACTACCCAGAATGCAAAGCAGTAAAGGTCTGAGAGCTCCATAAGAATTAAGTATGAACAGAAAAAGGACTGAGGCCCCGTCTGAGTTCCCTTTCTGTTGGTCCACTTTTTGGACCAGTTCTAGAGGACTGAGTTCGGTTCCTTTAAAGAGGACTATATGTGAAAACACCCTTAACTGTTGATCAAAAAATCCCAAAAGTGGTTTCCAGTGATAGTTTGGTAGTTTTTATTACACATGGCATTTATTTATGCTGATATTTAACCCCATAATGTATGAACTTTAATTCCCAGATTTATATTTCACATCGACTTCTGTTTTGATCCAACAGATATGGATGAAATGATATTAACACACTGTTAACAAGTTATCCACTGAAGTGATGCATTAACAGGTAATAACTGCACCAATGACTGTCTAACAATGTAGTCATTTTTAAGGAGCACCGCTTGTGGACGCAAACATTGGTGCAGCTTTATTAAAAAGCAGTGCGGTAAAAGGGCCGCCGCTGTGGCACTGGTGAGAACGTAACATTAGTGAGAGTGGGAGTAGTCCTCTGGGCCTGTGACCTCCTACATGTAGGTGGACTTCACTCCCACAGAGCCGAGCAATAACCTGATAAACAGCCCTTTATAAAATGCCACCTTGCATTTTTCCGTTGGCCTGAGCGGGCAGTGCTACAGCCAAGCCTCCCGCGGCCAACCTCCATTAACGCTAATGGTGAGCGCACTAGCGCGGGACACACTGGAGTTATAACACGTGTGTGTACACACACACACACACACACATAAGTGCTTAGGGCTACCATAAGTTGCCACCTTGAATTCGTCAGATCGCAGCCAAGGGGTGGAGGGTGTCCAGTTTGGTGCCCTCAGGATTGCGTCTTTTCTTTTTGCGAATGGTGTGGTCCTGTTGGCTTCATTAGCTGGGGACGTCCAGCGTGAAATGGGACGATTAGCACCTCCAAGTCCCAGACCATGGTTCTCTACTGGAAACGGGTGGATTGCCCTCTTCAGGTCAGGGAGGAGGTACTGGCCCAAATGGAGGAGTTCAGGTATTTTGGGGTCTTGTTCATGAGTGAGGGTAGAGGAGATTAAGAGCTGGACAGGTGGATTGGGGCAGCGTCGGCAGTGTTGCGGGCGTTTAACCGGTCAGTCGTGGCTAAGAAAGAACTAAGCCAGAAAGCTAAGCTCTCGATCTATTGGTCTATCTTTGTCATCACCCTCACCTATGGTCATGAGTTGTAGGTAGAGAGCGAAAGAATGAGATTGTGGATACAAATGGCCGAAATGAGGTTTCTCCGCAGGGCGTCTGGGTTCTCCCTTAGAGACAGGATGAGAAGTTTGGACATCCGGGAGAGTTTCAGATTAAAACCGCTGTTTCTCCACATCGAGAGGAGCCAGTTGAGGTTGTCTGGACACCTGGTGCAGATGCCTCCTGGGCGGTCTTGGTGCCTCAGGATTCACATGGTCTTTTTATGAGTTTAACGTTGACATTTTTTAAATGTCGCAAAATATCTAATAAACATTCTTTCTTCAATATCCATATCTGAACGCACAGTCAATCCTTCCATTATTTGATCATCACCTTTGGAAACTGTTAGGCAGAACACCAGCAGCATAAACACTATGATCTAACAGATGTTTCAAAAAGACTTGTGGAGTTCTGATTACTTTGGCTACAGCAAACACCCTTGAGAGTGCAGGTTTCACTGTTCACATTTCTTTTAGCAAATGCGCTGCTGGGAGCCCATAAAGACACGGAGAGCTGGGAAAATCAAAAAGTGAGCTCTCACACCGGCCGCTCTTAAAACGGGCGAATTACGCTTAGCCTTGGAGCCGCTCCTGGACTCAAATTAAATCAGAACGTCTGAGTGGAAAATTGGCAATTCATTAAACACATACATGCAGCTCCAGCACCCACTGGGTGCTTATGCCAGGCAGACAGGAGGCGGGAAAATAAAGACGACGCAGTTCTCGACTTATGAAAGCACAACCAAAACAAATGATATTAGTGTCAAAAATATGTCTACAAACACATGTGCATGAAATAATTCACCAGTCACATGTCCATAGATTAGCGATATCCTGGTAAAGCTTCACATTTCTCACAGCATTTGATTAAGGAACGGAAAGACATTTATTTTGCAGTACAGCGCAGTTCCAACACGGTTCCTGGTGCCAGTGGAAAAGCACCAATTTCTTACTCTCTATGTAAATAAATAAGTGTTAGATACATTAAAATAGCTCTTTTCTAGATGCCAAACAATTTATACAGCTAGTGCGGACTCCATCAGTACCAATGTGCAGCTCCTAACTAGATAATGCTCTAATGATTCACAAAAGAGATTATTCCAAGGCCAGATGTGAAGGGTCATAGGTCATTTTAACAGGACTCATTTAGACAGATGTCAAGGGATCTTTTACGAGCTTAGATGGTCTTGACCTCAGTTTTATGTCTCATCTGAAGGACAGAGCCAAGGTGTGCTTCCACTGTCCCTCACTAGCTCCTTATTTAGCAGACTGTACAGGGAATGCAGGTATTTTAAGTAAACTCTAGGGAGTGAACTCCTCATTTCAAAAGGAACTGCACATTGTGGCTGAAAAAACTGTTTAAGATTCAGTTATACTCCAGTCACGGTCAAGAAAATTTACCTTCAACTTTCCCCTTGTGTGACAACTATGGTTAACATCTAACGGTTAGCTAATATCAAAATATCTTGCATACATTAGGAGGGCGCCCAGTTGAAGGTTAAGTTAATTTTATTTTCTATACAGCACCAGATCACAACAAAAGTCATTTAAGGTTATCTTTTCTATAGAACGGGTCTGTACCTTGCAACTAAACAAGCTAAATAGCCTTATGTAATTTTCTTACTTGTGACCTTCCAAGACAAAACCAGTCGCTTCTCTCAAATTTTCAAAATTGAGTTATTATGTTTTCATGAAAGGGCATACATCAACCTTCAAAACGATACCTATATCGAATGAATCGGACGACATATGACTGAGATATCAACATTCAAAGGAGTCGGGTTTCTAATGTCACGCCCAGTGAGAAACGGAGAAATCTGCTTTTGAAGTTGACTATCGACGTAGCACTCACAGACGCTTGGATAGCCTACCTGCGTTAGGTTGACTGAACTCGGGAGACAAAGATGGATTGCAGAGAAATATCTTCACGCTAGTCAACCAGTGGATTTATCATAAACATTGAAGTAGAGCGGTCAAAACAGAAACTTTTAACATTCTGCTGGAATTGAATTCCTCACCTCAAGAAAGTCATGTTTTTAGGATGGAAAGGGTAAGTTTTCCAGCAAAATTTATTCACAACAGTACAGTATAGACCTTCCACTGTTTCAAAACACTAAAAACAAAAAATCCTAAATTTTACCCCACGCAACATAAACGGTCATTTTTCTCGGAAACCTCCGTTGCGACAAGCGACTGGTTTCGCCGTGCAGAGTCACATTTACACGACGACATGTCATTTCTGTCATTTATGTTGCCACCTGAATTAAAGAAAAAATATCTGTGACTTTCCATATCAAGAGGCTCTGGAAATTTTCATCCAACCGTCTGGAGAGATACACTGCAGTGCAAAAGCTGCACACTTTGTGGATAACTGTCATAAAAAGAGCACCATGATTCCTTGTGTTTGTGTCAGTGTCCATCTAACCATAACCCTACCCTCCGACCCCCCAAAGCTGTAAACCTAGAGGAAAACTATGTATGTACTGTATGTATTACATAATCAGCATTTAAAAAAAAAAAAGTAAAATACTTGTTAGTCTATTTGTCAGTTTAGTTAGAGGAGAGCTGTGCTTAGTACATCAGTTTGTAAGTAAAAGGAAACACTTTTGGAACTGCAAAACAAGATACTTCTTCAATAAATTGTGAAAAAAAGTGTAACACAGACATGGTTTGAGAAGCAATCGACTGGACGGGGTGGAGTCAGGTGGCAATGAGGTTAATCTCTCACCCTGCTACGCTGCTGGAGGCTGAACTGTCGGTGATCTGGGAGCTGGCGATCCACTTGGTCTCTCCCACCACAGTGCGGGCGTGTGGGAGCCGGCCCACGTCCTTCACCGTCATCATCAAGTGGCGGGACGACTTCAGCACGCGCACGGCCTCGTCGTGAGGGATGCTGAGGAAGCTCCTGCCGTTCACCTCCAGGATCTGGTCTCCCACCTGTAGGGCGGCAGGAGCACAGAGAGGATGGGGCGGGCGGGTCGGGACGGGCACCGGCGGGCTCGGAGTGGCACAGTCAGGGGCGAAGGACGGGGGTGAAGGCTGGAGATTTAACAAGGGTTCAAGAGTGTTTGAGTGGCGAGGGGAATCGGAAAAGTGACAGAGTGAGCTTATTAACTGTGACAAAGGAGTCTCTTTAGAACAGGAAGACGGTCATCTAAGACCTGGTGACAGACGAGGTGCAAACTCACTGCCAAGCAGAGAGCTGACAGAACAAATCATTCATTCATTCATTATCCGAACCGCTTAATCCCTGCTGGGGTCAGGGGGACCGGAGCCTGTCCCGGGAACTACGGGCACAAGGCGGGAACCTACCATGGGCAGGCGCCAACACACAGCAGAGCACACACTCACACAATCCCACACCCATTCACACCCTACGAGGCCAATTTCAGAGTCGCCAATCAAACTACACTGCATGCTTTTGGACTGTGGAAGAAACTGGAGAAAACCCACGTGAACACAGGCAGAGCATGCAAACTCCACACAGAAAGGCCCTACTACCGACCCGGGAAGTGAACCCAGGACCTTCTTGCTGTGAGCATTAAGTTTGCCGTTTCCTGCTATAATCTGGGTCTGTTGCTAGCAGGCTGCTGAAGATTTAAGAGACGTTCCAGACAGCACGGAGCAGGAACTAAAAGCAAATCATTTCTCAACAGAAATGTTGTTTTTATGTTTTGTTCCAGGGTCTTCACTGAGTTATCTTCACTAATTAATATCTGGTTAGAACGTCATTGATGAATGGTTAATATTGTTGATATTACACAGCCTTTATAAAAAGATTCATATATCAACAGGTTAAATAAATCTGAATCCTCTGACTGAATTATAAAAAGCAGAAAAATGTTTTCCAAAAGTTGGAAAGAGGACTGCAGTCTCTAATAATGTGTTTGCTTTAATATTACCAAGTTGGTTCAAATTTGGGAGGTGAGAACAGTAGTGTTGGTAGTTGGATGTCTGTCCAATTAATTCCAAATGTGTTTTGGGTGCTGCCGTTTTGTGAGCGGTGATCAAAGCACTTTTTAACCACTCCAGTTTATTTGCAGACCTGAGTGACCTCGGAGCTGAAATGGGATGAATATGTTTTTCGGAGCGCTGCCGTGGCAGGCTTTAAAAACAAACAATAGCACTTTAATATAAATTCTGGACTTCATAAGTAAGATTTACTAGCTTTTCTTTGTGCCCGATTTAGATTGAGCCTTATGTTATATTCAGGCTTCATAAAGGTGAGATATTATACACACAATATTTACTTTTTTGAAGCTTGAAGTAAACGTTATGCACCCAAGCTGTCCATGTATGGCATTTCTGCCGCTGACCGTGATCATGCTTGTGACAGATGCTCTTGCACAAACATGGACAGTGTGACACACACATCCACAATAAATCATGCCGTTATGAGCAGTTTATATTCATCCCAGGCCTGTCCTCCTCTACTCTCTATCTCTTCATCTCTTACATTCATCATCTCACTTTGTCTTTTCTTGTCTTCTCTCACTGTCTTTTGTCCTATCAAGGTGACTTTTTTTGATAATTCATTCGAATACACAGCAAAAAACACGCAATGCGCCGTCTTCTCCTCTCCCGGCTTCTTTGCAGTCCCTTCCCATTCTACCCGTCCACCGCGGTGTAAAATAATTCAGTTTGCGTAGGCCTACTGGGGGATTAACCGACTGCAAGCGCTCTGGCTTCCTCTCTCTCTGCTGATCGATATCCGTGCTGCCCCTCTGCCCCACCAGACAAGCTCCCGGGTAATTAAGCAGCCTCTCCAGTGATGATGATATTAATAAATGTGGAGTTGATCAATACGGACATGAATAACAATGCTTTGTTTTCAACCTGAACACAGGGGACGGCGGAGCGATCGATTGGGAAGACCGGAGAGAGGCCAATTCTCCCGCAACTTGTCCGCTCCCGGGATCTGAGCTCAGGGATTTTATCTTCTGGTATCGCCTCGGCCTCTGGGTTAGCTCCAGACTCGCAAAACACAAGAGATCATGACTGTTTGGTCGGCTCTGCAGATATCGGATACAGATACAGTTATTAGAGGAAACAAGGCAGCCTCAAATAAGAACCTGAATCAGACCCCAAAAAACTAAACTATTCCTTCTTACTAGTTAATAAAGACCTGATTTCACTTAAATTTACTTAATTTTGGGTGAATACAACAACTAAGGGTCGACAAATTATCAGCCGTGCCGATTATCGGGGCCGATATTAGGAATTTAGCTGATTATGGACATGAGTGTTTAATTTTGCCTATCACCAATATTAAGTAATTACAAGGTGCACTACTGTGGCTCGACAGCCGTCTCTTCTCTCTGTGCCGTTTGCTCTCAACTTGCTGCTTCATTTAATGTTCCGCCCACAACAATCTCTGATTGGCTATGTCACACCAGTAGTAGCCAATCAATGTTGTCACTCACACCACATTTACACACGAGCGTAGTGTGAAGCTCCGAGAAGGAGAAGAGGAGAGAGGAGAGTTTCAGCCGAGTTTGGTTTGTAAAATTCAAAATAGTGACAGAGACTTTCAATTTTTTTGCATATCGGTTCCAAATATCGGTTAACTAGCAATAATTGGTCTTGATATCGGTTCTGAAAAACCAATATCGGTCAACATCTACTGATAACATATGCTTAGTGGAAAGGAAACACTAGCACCAACAATGAACAAAGCAAGCAGAATCTTACAGAATAGCCTCTCATTATTACAAGAAGTTAAACAACACGTGTGTGTGATTGATGACGCCTTTACAATGCTTTTAGACTTTAATTAAAGCTAAAGAATTGATGTCCTCCAAAAGAAAAGTTGAAGCAAAAGAAAATCCATAACTATACGCTGAGCAAGAAGAACGACTTCAGAATAAGAAAAAGAACAAAAAAGATAAGAAATATCATAGCTCAAAGAGTCAAAAGGCTTTTAATGGGAAAGCTATATAAGGAAAGTCCTTCAAGGGAAAGTCTACAAAAATTGCTAGTTCGGCTGGTCATATTCGACTTTTAACCTAAGCACTCTTTCAGTCTCACGCCGACCTTCAGAGAGAACAATGGAATCCCGAAGATGGGCCGCCTGGGCTATAACAGCGGCACATAAAAGCCAAGCCTGCGCCACACCACTTAATCTCTTATGAACTGTGCCCTTTTCCCAGAATGCACCCGATCGGCAGACTAGGCATGCGGTCCGGTGATACAGCGCTCAGAATACTGGGGGATGAAGGAGGCATAGATTAGAGGATGGGAGGGTCAGGCTCTCAGTCCGAGTCAACAGGATGGGGGTCAATAGTTATTATCCGCACATTAACTCTGTCTCTTCTGCTCACATCCCTGTTTTCCTTCATCCATGTGTTTGTGTGGGTGAAAGTGAGGGAAGGAGGGAAGGAGGGAGGGAGGGAGAGAGAGAGAGAGACAGAGACAGACAGAGACACAGAGAGAGAGCGAGAGAGAGAGAGAGAGAGAGAGAGAGCGAGAGAGAGAGAGAGAGACAGACAGACAGACAGACAGAGAGAGGGAGATAGAGACAGAGAGAGAGAGAGACAGACACAGAGAGAGAGAGAGGCAGGGAAAGAAGAAAAAGTGAGGGAGAAAAATAGAGGGAGAGAAAGAGTGAGGGCAAGAAAGAGAGAGTGGGAGAGAGAGTCAGGGAGAGGGACAAAGAGTGAGGGAGAGGTGGAGAGAATGGGAGAGAGAGGCAGAGAGAGGGAGAAAGAGTGAGGGAGAGATGGAGAGAGTGAGAGACAGTGAGGGAAGGAGAGAGAGAGAGGGAGAGAGAGAGAGAGAGAGAGAGAGAGAGAGGGAGGGGGGGAGAGAAAGTAAGGGACAGAGAGACAGAGAGAGAGAGTAAAAAAGATATACAGAGAGGGAGGCAGAGGAGGGAGAGAGAGAGGGGAGAGGAGGGGGAGAGAAATTGAGGACGGAGACAGAGAGAATAGTAAAGATATACAGAGGAGGCAGAGAGTGGGGAAGAAAGGAGGAGAGAATGGTGAGGCGGAGAGACAGAGGGGTGGGAGATACATATATAGAGAGGCATGGAAGGGAGGAGAGAGTGACGGAGGAGAGAGAGAAAAAGAGTGATGGAGGCGAAGAAGGTGAGTGAGGAGGTGAGAAGACCTTGAAGTGAGGAGAGAGAGAGAGGTAGGCGCAGGGGAGAGAGAAGGTGTCGCCAGGGGCATGTGGCATTCCAACCTGTCTCTGAACCACAGCACTTCTGTACATTTTATCCTTTCCTCATCTGGGTGATGAACAGAAGAAGGGATGAGTCGAAATGAGATATGACTCTCGTCTCTCCTTCCTGCTGAAATTGAGAGAGAGTGAGGACTGGGACGTCGAGGTGGGGGGTTATGAGGGCAAGTTTTGCTCCAAAAACAGTAGCAGCAACAACAAACATCCAATCTTTAGCCAGGGGAACCAATGTCTCAAACTGCTACACACACACACACACACACACACTTCAAGCCCATATTTGCATAGGAGAAATACATGCAGCATTCACTCCTGTACACTTCCAGTTAGCTGGCAGAGTTAAATGCACATCCGGCACACCCCGCTATGGTCGAGGCTAAACTGAATCCCTTGCAATGCATAAAGGTGCTGCAGCTCCCCGGAACAACATCTTGATGCTGCAATGTAATAACTCTGTGGAATAAATGAAGCCCTAAAAAGGTCTGTTCTTTTGTGACAACAGCTTTAGTCATTTGACCGATATGAATGATGAGTCTCTCCCATTAAAATGTTTTACAGTTGCACAGCCGAAAGTGCCCCAGAGTGTCATCCATTCTCCATTGATTCTGAACTTGAATCAGCACAGGCCCAAATTAAAAGTAGCGTAGGTATATAGATAGCGCTCTCTCAAATCTAATGGGCACCTGAAAGCTAATCTGATTTAAATGGCCTTTTATAGGTTTTACCGTAACCAACTGCGATGCATTTACAGTTGATGCCCTACAGAGTTTTACTGTATTGTCATAAAGTACTTGTTAAAGAAAGGCTGTAAATCTACAGCCAACCTCGTGTTCTCAAGTGATTTATTTAAGCGAATACCAGCAGCATTCTCTGCTGCGTAAGCGTTATTCTGAAATAGTAAGGTGATTTTTATGCATCGTGAACATACCACAGCATAGCACACAGTGCACCTCAATCAAATGTGACCTCTGCATTTGACCCATCCGTGAAGGAGCAGTGGGCAGCTGACAGGGGCGGCGCCCGGGGCGGTGCTTGGGGACGGTACCTTGCTCATGAGTACCTCAGTGGTAACTTTACGGATCCTGGATTTGAACCTGTGACCTTCTGATCATGGGGTGAAAACCCACCAACTGCCCCAAAAACAAAACAAACAAACAAAACAAACATATAACAGCAAACCTTATAAACAAACATATATATATATATGACCCCTCCGCAGCAAAACCGATACCTATGTCAGAATGAATCCCGGGCGACATATGACGCTGAGATATCCAACATTCAGGTCGGGTTTTTCTTCTAGCCATATAGAAGTGAAAGCGGAAAATGCCTTTGAAGTTGACTATCGCCGTAACACTCCTGAAGCGCTTAGTGCGGTCATGACTCGATTTGCATTCTGATATCTCGCTTCATTCACAGCCACGGATATGCGTTAGGTTAACTGAACTCGGGAGGCGAATGGATTATATCGAATCTTCCGCGTAGTCAGCCAGTGGATTTATAAATATTGAAGTAAACGGTCAAACAAAACTTTTAACATTCTGCTGGAATTGAATTCCTCACCTCAAAAAGAAATACGTTTTTGGATGGAAAGGTAGAAGTTTTTCAGCCGAAATTGTGACAACAGTACAATTATAGACCTTCACTGTTTCAAAACACTAAAACAAAATCAAAATTTTACCCCCGCATAACATAAATGTTCTTTTTGCTCGGAAACCTCCGTTCGACAACGACGGGTTTTACTTAGTAGTGTCACATATATATAACATATATGTATGTATATATACCCACTAGAGGTCAAAAAAAACACCTAAACCCAGACCAGAGGGCGTCGAGATTGAGACAAGACCAAGACTCTGAAGGACCGCGACAAGGCCGAGACCATGCACGTTTAACTCCACATGACAAATAAGTGGAACATGCAAAGACTAAGCAGCCGTCAAAAAGAGCAGAACAAAGCAAACAACATGCACTAAGCAACATTAAACATTTAATCAATATTTCTCTCTTACGTATCTATAATGAGGAAATCAACTTCACTGGAAGCAGTTATCAAGATCACATCATATATTAAACTCAACAAACCACAGTGGCAGACCAAACTCACCCCAAAGATAAGGGTGTAGTCACTGAACAGCACACAACCAGATCAAGAGTTGCGGTCTTGGCTGGTTTCGAAATAAAATCCCGAGTCCTCTTTGTCCGAGTCCATGACAGGACTGAGACCTGGTCTTAAGACCGGTTACTAGAGTACTACAACACTAATGCCGGCTCCCTCGTTTCATCCTTCAGAGTTGCTGGTCCTCTGATTGCCGGCCCGATTCACATCACCTCTTCCTCATTTCACCAAAAAGTAGATTTCCTTTGTTTTGTCTTATCATTTTGTCTAAATTCACTGTATAACTGTACCATGCTTGGTGAGAGTACTACAGACTGAAAGATGTAGCTGAAAGAAGGTGAAATTTTAACTGCATTCTAAAATACATTGCAAACCCAGACACGAGCGTTATACGAGTCAGTGTAATTCTTGGTGCCGACCTCAAGCCCGGATAAATGGGGAGGGTTGCGTCAGGAAGAGCATCCGGTGTAAAACTTTTGCCAGTTAAAAATGTGGACAACGAGCCAGTTGTTCAGCTGTGGCAACGCCTAACGAGAGAAGCCGAAAGCAAAAGAAGAAGATTCTAAAAGTTTTAATAAGAAGACATTGCTTCTATATTTGCAGCTGGCAATACAGCATAATGACCGGAGCCTATCCCGGGAACTACGGGCGCAAGGCGCAGACCAAACGCTACACAGCCGCTCACACAATCACATTCACGCCTTAAGAGGCCAATTTATTTATTTATTTATGCAAATTACTTTTTTAAAAACCTCAGTGTGTGAAAGTAAAGAAAGCGAGTGATTATTTGTCATTGTGAACACACCACAGCACAGCACACACAACGAAATGTGACCTCTGCATTTGACCGGTCCGTGAAGGAGCAGTGGGCAGCTAACAAGGGCACTGCCCGGGGAGCAGTGATTGGGGACGGTACCTTGTTCATAAGTACCTCAGTGGTAACTTTACCAGCCCTGGATTCGAACCTGCGACCTTATGATCACGTGGTCGAACACCCTACCATTACGCCACCAACTGCGCAGTGTGCAACAGTAGCTTTAAAAACATTTTGCCCTTTAATACCTGTGAAAAGCCGTTGCAACAGCAAAGGACGGCAACTTAAGAGATTCGACAAAAAAATAATGCTTTCTATTAAAATTAAATAGTACCTATGTTATTACATTTTAGTTCTTTCAAACCTTTGAGTACTCTGCTATTATCCAAAAAGATGAAAATAATGAGTGAAACGAAGTGTGCACACAAACAAACAGAGCATGGCGCCCGCAAGCTAGTGTTCCCAATAGAAGAAAAAGGGAAAGACAACAAGAATGAGGAGGACAAGGTGGAGGGTGGTGATGGTGGTGTTTGTGAGAGATGTATGCTGAAGGTCTTCATAAGATTTTATTCATGGCTAATTACCAAAGCATCTTTGAACAGCATTTTGCTTTACTAAATAAGCAGGGTGGTGTGTGTGAGTGTGTCGTCTGACACATCTGAAGAAACATGGCCTTTGTTAAGGTCAAACTCAACTTCAGCTTTAACCTACTCTATTTCTCTCGCTCAACTTTTTTTTATTCACAAAAACAAAAACATTCTGCACACTGACTTCGAATCTGATTGAAACAGAGTTGGAACAGATGTTCACTTTAGTGGAAATGATACATGAAAACACTAAAACTGAAGTCAGCGACAAGCGGCGTGTTCTACCTGTGTCCTCGTAATATCTACCTGAAGCTGGACAGCCAGAATGTATCCCACTAGAAGAATGACAGACAGCTGACCTCTCCGGCTTTGTGTGTAAACATCATCCAGCTTTAGGAAATGTGTGTGTGTGTGTGTGTGTGTGGGCAGTGGGTTTGATCTGGCTTTGTGAGATGGAAAGAGAGCGAAGGAGAGAGTGACGGAGCAAAAGGTCATCTTCCATGGAGCCGTACTGATAAAGCCGTTTCATCTGGTCATCTGAGATGCTGGTCCAAAAGCAGACAGAAAAGACAGGACCTGATCTGCATCTGAACAACAGCAAACCTGCACATCTTCCGTTCTAGGCCTCGTTATTCTTTCCAATTAAGACTCCGTGGGCCATTAAAGGCGTTTTACGGCCGCGTCCCCCGGGCGCCTCCTCCAGAAACGAGGGACGGAAACGGAGGACAAGGACATGCGTAATGTTTACAAACCGGCGCCGGCACCGCCTGCGGAGATCAGAGTCCGCACAGTCATAATCTTTACCGAGGAGGCGGGATTAAAGCCATCCATCATCGCCGTCCCAGATGATGGAGACGCAGACAGGATGTGCATATTTAAGCAAGGTGGCGACAGCAACCACAATCACCACTTTCACTGCCAGAAAAGACGTTTTAGTGAAAATATCTTGAGTAAGGAGAATCTAAAATGAATCACCATGAAATTAAATTTAGCTTCTTATTTTAGAATATTTCACTGCTACTTTTGTGAAGTTGTCTTTGTAATTAAGGTACGAAGCAAAATGATTTTCAAATTTGCTTATTTCAAGCATGTTTATTCAGGCTTTCGGTAAGACTTTTTAATTTAACTTATTTATTTCAAGTCTTTTTATTATTTTCTTAGTTTACCACCATAAATTTTAGTATAGTACAAGTCGCTTAATAAACAAAAGTTCCTCACTTACTAAACTTGGAGCAAGCTATACTACCTGCCAATTCCGTAAAATAATTACTCTCCATTTCAGGAAATTTCCACTCAAATTTTCTACACCACTGCTCTCAAAATGGCACATCACTGCAACAAAAAAATAATTAGCGTTCGCTTATTTCCTCACCCCTCTTTCCTCTAGATATGACGCGACACTGTTGCTCCGTTTCCTAGTGTGAACGTTTAGAGAGTGGATGCCCCAGCAACCGCTACTGTATATGGGTATAAAGGTGAGCAATGTGTTGCTATTCCCCGCCAAATATTCCCCTTTTCACAGATGAGCCTGTCACCTTATTGGATAATGCACACCGCTCTGGGCATTACAGGGGCATATACCAAACCCTGGGGCTTATGGTGCAAAATGGATTGTCCCTCTAGCCTGCCTGCTGCTCGATGTGTGTGTGTGTGTGTGAGAGAGTGTGTGTGTATGGGTCATGTCTGCTCCCACTGTAATAACGCGATCACTCAAGGTGTCGAGGAGCCCGGCTCTCTTCTCCTTTGTTGGGGAGTGTGCATCACACCCAGGGGGCCGAGCTCTCCACTGCCCCTTTCCCTCATCTCTCCTCCCTCGCTTTCTCCTCCACCATGCAAACTGCACAGCCTGGAGCCCCGGCCGAGCTGTTAGCGTCCCTTCTGTAATAGCAGATTTCAAGTATGAAGGACAGAGATGTGGAAATCTGGAAGTCATTATCCAGACAGGTGTTTGTTGTAATTAATTCATTATTAGTCCCAATCTGCAGTGGGCGTTAAAGGGTGAGAACAAAACTATGGTCAGGACTTTTTGACGTGATGAACCTGGATGTCACTCCGCTCTTATTTATATATGTTATTTATTTATATATATATTAACTCAGATTTTTAAGATACTGTGGAAGTGTGGAGTTTGCATACATGAGTATTCCTCTCATTCCTGCAACATTGTCAAATTTTCTCCTACGTCAGTGTAGAGGTTGTGGCTTTCTCTAACATCCGGGTGGTGCTACAGCTATTGACTAATTTTGTAATCAAGTATTATATGAATTTTTTCATTGATTAATCAAGTAATCAATAAAAAAATTTTTTTAATTACAACCAATTGTTTTTTATTCCTGAATGTTCGTTTAGAAAAAAAAAAAAAAACTAAATTAACCCTGAGAGAATTTGGGGTGTTAACCTATATCTTTGTTTTTGGGTTTATTCTAGTGTGTGTGTGTGTGTGTGTGTGTGTGTGTGTGTAGATGTTAGCCATGCCTTATGTTGTTGTGTTCACGGCGTCCTGCACTACTCAGATGTGTAAATGCTGTCACTGTCTCGAAATCAGCCTATTTCTGATAAAAACTGTAGACATTTTTACTTTTTTTTAAGATTTATGTGGTATAAAAGTGCTGGAACTGTAGACATAACTGCTAGAAATAGTAAGAACAGTGTCTGTTTTATTGGGTTGCAGTGTTTTTAGTATGCAGAGACACCGTGTGCCTCAGAACTATGAAGAAAAATAAGGTTAGTACCAGGCAGAAAAACATCTTTATCCATTTGGTATCCATCTGGATAAAGAATAAATTGTTTGATGATAAATAATGCATTTTCTATATTTCTGTTTTTACTATTTACTTTCTAACATAATAAAAATGAAGAAAATCTAATTCGTTGAAAATAATTAAATACTGAAGGTTTGGGTCATTTTGAGCCAATTTAGACTTTTTCTCAGACAGAACTACATTTCCCACAATGCCCCATGCGGCACTCGGAGCTGTGTCACAATAACGCAATAGAAGCGCATTCCAGAATAAATCACGCAAAAATATCAATAATCAGTTGTGTCTATTATAAAGGGAAAGATCTGGCTGGACTTGAGTGTTTTAGTGAGTAATGGCGTTCCACGTGAGAGTCGCGAGTGCAGACACACACATCGCAAATAATGTTATTCATGCATTTTTATGCATTTACTTCTGTTTTTGTGCACGAAATTACTCACAAATCACGCCTTGCCTTGACTACGCCACTGAAAATGGTGTGCGTCACTAATAGGCGTCCGTGTGAAACACAAGCGGAATTTCACAAAGTTTCGGTTCTAGAAAAATTGCCTTGACTATTTCTTGCAATCAAATTATTCGTAAAATCCAAGTTCATCAGTGTTCTAACCAGTTTCGCTTGTACCATTTAAAATCAATAGCAGATTCATTCATTCATTTTCCAAAACTCTTTTTACTTAGTGTTACAACCATTGGAGTTTATCCCAGCATAATGGACATGAGGTGGGGACCAACCACTGGGCAGGCTCCAACTGACTGCAGGGTGCACACACACACCTTGGTAGCATAACGGTTAGGGAGTTCGTCCCATGATCATAAGGTCGTTGGTAAAGGTACCAATGAGGTAGTTACATTTACATTTACAGCATTTAGCAGACGCTCTTATCCAGAGCGACTTACATTTCCTAATTTCGGGGCAGTTCCCCTGAGAGCAACTTAGGGTTAAGGGTCTTGCTCAGGGACCCAGTGTTGGTAAAGGCAGGGATCAGATTCGAACCCACAACCTCTTGGTCCAAAGGCGAGTGTTCTACCAATAGGCCACCAACATCCCATAGTTGTGAGCAAGGTACCGTCCCCAAGCACTGCTCCCCTGGAGCTGCCCATGTCACGGATGGGTCAAATGCAGAGGTCACTTTTCGTTGTGGTGCACTGTTGGCTGTGTTCACAATGACAAATACTCACTCACTATGGCCAAATTAGACACAACAATCAGCGTAACGAGTGGATTTTCAGACTGTGGGTGGAAATTGGAAGACCTGGCAGAAACCCATGCCAGTGGAGGGAGAACAAGCATAGTCCATGCACTGCACATTGCATTGTTGATCAATGCTATGGATTTGTTGATGGTTGAATCAATATGTCGATGTAGTTCTGATCCCCTACGTAAGACTAAACTCACGCCTTTATTTCCCAAGGCTTGATGGACAGGATAATTCCCCACTTCAGAAAGGACGATGTGATAATGTAACGTGGGGATGAATGTGTAGTATTAACATAAGGGATTGATTTTATATGTACATATATGTATGAGTCAGTACGTACTGGTGTAAATATGAGCGACTGGCATGAACCCAGCACACTGCCGATTACTTGAGTAGATGTATTTTTCATATGTGTATATATTTTTACTTACAGATGTAGAAATAATGCTCCTAGTTTCTTTCATGCATACATTTTCATATACATCTACTCATAAATGTAGGGAGAAAGCTTATAGCTGTGTCACAATAACGCAATAGAAGCGCATTCCAGAATAAAACACGCAAAAATATCAATAATCACTTGTATCTGTTATAAAGGGAAAGATTTGACTTGACTTGAGTGTTTTAGCGAGTAATGGCATTCCACTTGAGAGTCGCGAGCGCAGACACACACATCGCAAATAATGTTATTTATGCGTTTTTATGCATTTACTTCTGTTTTTGTGCACGAAATTACTCACAAATACCTTCACAAACAGAGGAATCGCGCCTTGCCTTGACTACGCCACTGAAAATGTTGTGCGTCACTAATAGGCATCCGTGTGAAACCGAAAAGCTTATAGCTTCTTTTATGCATCCTTATTTAATATACATCTGCCCACAGACGTAGCTCATAGCTCCATCTCTCCCTGTCTCGATTTCAATCCAACTAAAACACGCCAAGCCGTTCCGAGCTCCTGTTTGAATAAATCCAGACCTCTCGCTCTCCACAGAAAACATCACACCGCTGAGCGTCGAAATTTCTAAGACCCCACATAATGACGATATTCATCTAAACACAACCTGCCAAATGGAGAAGCAATGCAGTGTGAAAGTGGAATAAAGGCGGACTGTCTGAGTAAATTACTCAGCGCTGGAGCACACAGGCAGTGGCTTAAAACCATCAGACACACTCTGGCCCATGCTCTCCCGCCTGAAGGACACACCCAGAGCGACACACTAGGTAGGGGACGCACGCAACAAACAAGTGAGATGGACCATCACTAAAAGAAGGCAAAAGTGGCAAAGAGAACAGCTTCTGGGAGCCGAGGTGGGCGTGAGGAGCCTGTCAGGCAGAGCTCAGAGAGGCCAGCCAGGCCCTGTGTTCCCGGGGGGATCCGTCTGATTCTCCTGCTGAGTCTGTGGGAGGCTAATAGGCACAGCCGGGCAGATTGATGCGCGTGTGACACCAGAAAAAACTGTGTACACACCCACAGCTCACACACGCACACAACCGTGTTTCCTTTTATAGCTTTGACAAGTCCAGATTTGTGCACATATGTATGCCTTGGTTTATATATATACATACAATGCTGCTTAAAAGTTTGTGAACCCCTTCATGTAAATGAGACGTTCAGGGTGCACACTGAGACTGTGGACTCCAGCACTGGAAAAATCAGCGGGGGTCATGACAGGTTTTTTTTTTTTTTACTAGGGGCTAGATGCAGACCACAATAACTAGGCACAGGCCACAGGCTACCATAAAATTTCACAAGTACAACTCAAAAGCTGAGCAACTTCATAGCTAAGCCTTGTAGCGCTTTCTCAGACTTGGCTGGCATGAGAAAAGATCTGGTTTCATTTGGCATGACAGGCTGTGAGCTGTTTGAGGTTCTGCTTCCTTTCAGCTTAATAACGTCTCTTAACTTTCTATTCTTTCATTACTGTTTCCTGGCAACTTAGACAGACACACTTCCCTTTAAACTCAACATAATGTATTCAAAATCTATCTTTCAATTATTTGGTGAGGACAATTTTCCAGTCTGCATGTTTGTTGATTAACTATTAACACCCGCAGTGTGTTTAAAGTTAGATCTGCATTTTTTTATTTTCTACTTACTTTCTACTTGTGTGTGTGTTGTTTTAAAGGCTATTGAGATAGCGTTTACCTTCAGGCCACCACACTCTGCTGCAGAGCCCCGGTCCACTCCTGTGATGTAGATTCCCAGTGCGTATTCAGCACCACCGCGGATCATTAGACCCAGAGAACGACCATCGTCCAACACCAGATTTACCTGGGGAAGAAGAGGACAATATATGTGACCCTCCATGGCAAAACCAGTCGCTTGTTGCAAATTTTCAAAATTATGTTTTCATGAAAGGGCATAAATCAATCTTCCAAACGATACCTATATCGAATGAATCGGACGACATATGACTGAGATATCAACATTCAAAGGAGTCGGGTTTCTCCTGTCACGCCAAGTGAGAAACTGAGAAATCTGCCTTTGAAGTTGACTATCGCCGTAGCACTCACAGACGCTTGGTGCGGTCGCGGCTACGTTTGCATTTACGGTAGCCTACGCTGCATTCACAGCCACACGGATAGCCTACCTGCGTTAGGTTAACTGAACTCGGGAGATGAAGATGGAGAAATATCTTCCCGCTAGTCAACGAGTGGATTTAGCGTAAATATTGAAGTAGAGCGGTCAAAACAGAAACTTTTAACATTCTGCTGGAATTGAATTCCTCACCTCAAGAAAGTCACGTTTTTAGGATGGAAAGGGTAAGTTTTTCAGCGAAATTTATTGACAACAGTACAGTATAGACCTTCCACTGTTTCAAAACACTAAAAACAAAAAATCCAAAATTTTACCCCACGCAACATAAACGGTTGTTTTTCTCAGGAACCTCCATTGCGACAAGCGACTGGTTTTGCCGTGGAGGGTCACATATTAGGAAACACATATACACACTATTTAATAAGCATAACCCACTGTATACAAACTCAAAAATCTGTCATGAGATTATTAACTAGTGCTTATTCCCAATAATTCACATTAGGCAAAACTAATGTGATGTAGCTCTTAAGGCTAACATGGCACAACAGGTGACCTTTTAGCTAGCAGAAACTTCTTTAGTTAGCAACCTAACACCATAAGCTTGGGTTTATGTTTTTAAAAAATGACCTACTACTGTTCAGCACAAATAAAGACCTAGTATAAAAAGAGCATGATCCAGCTTTTCAGAGAAAAACGAGCGGCTTTAGATTAGGGAAGTCTGAGAAGTTGGGTGATTGTTCTATTTCTACTACATTTTTTATTTGTATAAAAGCCGACTTTTCAAGAAATCAACTTTTCAGAGATTTTGGGTGTCTACTAACTGAAAAAGTCTGAGAGGACTAGTTCCATCTATAGCCTGGGGATCATGATTTCTTACAGCCATATTTTACAAATCAAACGCTGCATTTTACATATAAAACATATCTTGGAGTGACTTCAGCACTCTGTCAGTAAACGGAAACAGCCCCACTTCAACCATAACTCGTCTGCCAAACGCACTGTAAACCTGCACACTGTCAAGCATGGACGAGCATTATCACATCTGCAGCCAGTTAACAGAGCAGTAAAATGACAAAAACCGTCCATGAATTCACCGTACTGATGCATCGTTATGTATGAGACTCTTAAAGTTTGGTAAACAGGCAGACGGCTACTTAGACGTTAAGGTATGATGCCGCAACTTCACATTAACATCGCGCTGAGGCAGGGCTAGATCCCCCGACAGGTAATGAAGTCCTGGCAGGTCGGGGGCTAGCGATAACCATCAGAAGCCTGTGGTTTGTGGAGCCAAAAAGTTACTCTGAGAAGATTTTAAACGAATTCTTTGCTTCCTTTTTTCTTCCTCTGATACGGAATAGGGAAGTTACCTGCTGAATAAGCCTAGGAGATAAGCTCGAGATGCAATCATGGACTGTGAAACTAAGGTAAGAATACAAACTGTATGAATGTGAAGAATGAAAAGTTCACTAATCTGAAAAGTGCAGAGGGTGTATCGGGGATAAGAATAAAATAAATTCTTCTAAATAAAGTTATTTTTAAAGGGCTTGAAAAGATCCATCAAAAATACGGTCTTAGTGTGTTTTAGGAGGGTGCACTTGGCCAGGACCACACGCAATTGCTTACAATTATTTTATAATATAAAGTGCACAGATAACATGGATGACGTGGCAGTCATGGAGAGACCCACTACTTTTTGTGCTTTGTGTTTGGCAGCAGAGGCGCTCATGACTAGAGACATGACTAGGCTACACCCCGTTTACCACATTTTTCCTGATATTAAGTAGGGTTGCACCGATACCAATACCAGTATCGGGCATCGGTCCAATACTTCATCAATATACTCTTACTCGTAAATAAATTGCCGATATCATGCACCGATACCACTCAATGGTATTTCACTACGACAGACGTCGTAGTCGGCGGATGTAATTTGTTGTCCTACCTGACTTCAATGTCTAGGGGGAGACAACAATCCAGAAACTTAGGTTCAGAGGTCCTGCCCACAAGCTCGTGTGAAATCCAGGGCTCCACATGACGACTACAATGTTCGCCAGTGCGACTGGATTTTTTTTCCAACTAGTTTGTTCTTTCCAGTCGCCAATGGCAACCGCCTCTCTCAATCCAAGGGATTTTTTTTTTAAAGAAGCAAGAAATGTTTTTTAATTATGCGCAGATAGTCTCAGCCCCAGCGTTTCCCGCAACACTTTATAGTTAAGGTGGCCGTCGTGACTACGTACCCTGCGGGGAAAAGAAATAAACATAAAAATCCTGCTGTATCCATAGACAGTAAAAGAAGACCGCGTTACGATGAAGCCGAATAGCGGCATCTAAACTTCCAAACTCAAAAGAAGATGCTACAACGTTTATATGAAATAGGACCGAACGCAGAAGTTCCTGACGCTTTTTGTAACTTAGCAACAAGTGCCGAGGAAGTGCTTTTGGAAGTGAGGTTTTGATCCACTCTCAGCACAAAAAAAGTGTTTGGTGGACAGGTTGGTTTTTTATTTTTACCACAGCGCTCAGAGTGCTTCAAGTTGAAATCCATTCAACCTCTAGAACAGTGCTTTGCTCGTTAATATCACTTCTCTTTTGCCAGCCAATCGAGGAAGCGTTAGTCATTATGTAAATATAAGCCAGGCTCCTAACTTCTTTCTTTTGTCTGAAGCACTGAATTTGTCAACAAAGTAAGTTTTGCTGACTTTTAAGTTGCCTGTGTTAACTATGCAGTACATTTCATTTCATTTATCTGCTTATATTTACAGTTTGTCTAATGTGATGACACTTTTTTGTTACAACCAGAAAGATCTGTTTATTTTTGGCGTGAAATAACCTTGTGTTAATGATATGATATTTAGCCTTATTACAATCTGTAAAGGAGAGAATAAAATCTGACTCCCAATTAATTACATCTAAGAATCTAAGAAGCATCGGTATCGGTACTTGGTATCGACAAGTACACAAAAATACTCGTATCGGTTTGTGAAAAAGTGGTATCGGTGCATCCCTAATATTGAGTATATGTAGGTCTCTCATGCTAATACTTGAGTAGTGCATCCCATTGCTCTCCCATTGGTTAAGTTTGGTTTGGGAGGTTAGAATTAGGTGAGCGAAAGACGTTTGACGAAGTTGAATTGGCGGAACTTTGAGTGCAGCATTAAAAGGTAGATTCTAGGGGTGTAACAATACACAGATTTTCATCGCTACATCGATTCAATGATCAACAAAGCCATGGCATTTATACAAAATGAAACTTGATCAAACATCATACATATTAAAACGTCACTTTATATGTCACTTCAACAGACTTATTTTTAGTAACAGATAAGATTGCTTTTCATTTACATGTCTGGTTGAGCTCAGGAATAAAAATGTCAGATCATTCATTCATTCGTTATCCGAACCGCTTAATCTCAACTGGAGTCGAGGGGGGAGCGGAGCTTATCCTGGGAACTTACGGGCCAACAACCCTGGGCAGGGGCCAACACACCACAGGGCACACAAACTCACACACTCACACCTTACGGGGCCAATTTAGAGTCACCAATTAGCCTGTAGTGCATGCCTTTGGACTGTGGAAGGAAACCCGAGTGCCCAGAGGAAACCCACGCGAACACGGGGAGAGCATACAAACTCCACACAGAAAGGCCCCACGGTCGTCCCTGGGGTTTGAACCCAGGACCTTCTCCCTGTGAGGTGGCAGCGCTAACCACTGCGCCACCGTGCCGCCCTCATGTCAGATCGACAGCACCTGAACTGAATCTAATCGAAATCGTGTTATAGCAGATTTTATGTTATTGACAGTTATTGAATTATTGTAGTCCATTCATTCATTATCCGAACTGCTTAATCCCAAGCGGGGACGCGGGGAAGACCGGAGCCTATCCCGGGAACTATGGGCGCAAGGCAGGGACCAACACTGGGCAGGCGCCAACACACCACAGGGCAAACACACTCACACAATAACACTCAGTCACTCCTTACGGAGCCAATTTAGAGTCACCAAATAACCTATATTGCATGCTTTCGAACTGTGGGGGGAAAACGGAGACCCCAGCCTGTGAAACCCACCTGAATACGTTTCACTCCACACAGAAAGGCCCTACAGTCGATCCAGGGATCAAACCCAGTGCTAACCATTGTGGCATCGTGCTGTCCTCCCATTGTAGTCCATAAAGTTAATATTGTATTGTGATGAAACTTGTGATATACAGCCCTTCTATAATCAGTGTGTAACATCACTCTCAAAGTGTCACCAGGCTAAGCTAAGCTTCCAAACAACATTAATGAAGGCTCTGTTAATCCCAATGCTCAATTCTCATCGTGTAAAACTGGGCTCAGACTCCAGTGCTTGAGGGCCACAGCACTGCAGGATGTTAGCACATGAATCATTAGCTAATTAGCAATACCTCCGTGAGTTGAATCAGCTCTGCTGAGTGCGGATTCATCCAGAACCTCCCGAGTTTGACACCTCCCGAACCTCCCGAGGAAAGACAACTGTCATCACGCTTTTCCAGTTCACCAAAGCGTCCACTTGGATCCAACTGCATCAGCCACATTTGCCCTCTCAGTTATGAGGTCAGCAGAGTGGAGGGCAGCGTTCAGCGCGAATGGCCGGGGGATCGATGCAACCCGCGGCACAGCCCTCGTCAAGCACCAGTGGCCCGTGCAGCATTGCTAACACCCGCTAGCACTCCACTAAAGGTTAGTGCTAGCCATCCCTGAAATGCCAGTTTGGTGAAAACTAAACCGCATTACGTGGTGTGTCATGGTTTATAATGTCACACATTTATAAAAGTCCTCACTGTGAATTACGGCAGAACATTTTCAGGGGGAAAAGGCATTAACTAACCAGATTTGGACGTCCGCCGAGGCTCTGGCCGTTTCCTGGAACGTTTGTTTCGTATCTGAGATTTGTCAAAATTACCTCCCAAATTGGCCCGCTGTGACGTATAGGTGTGCTAACGGAATGGTAAATCTGCACGGCAACATCGCGTTTTTGCTGCGCTCCGCAAGTCTTGTTGGAAGCAGAGGGCTGCTGGGCTCTAATCCTCCCCCATAATGCACAGGCAGCCCGCTCAGCGCTGTGCAGCAGCTCTCCTGTCGCCTGACAGATTTACACCTGGATGAGCAAGTCATAAAACTTCCCCTATAATCATATTTAGGTGATTCTGGCACCGGAATGGAGACGGAGGCAAAAACAGGGGCGGGAGGATAAAGACGAGCGAGTCTCATGTAGGAGACAGATGAGTAAGTAGAGAGCGGGAAAGAAAACTGAGACTGGGAAGCACAAAGAAAGAGAGACGAGACTGGGAGGAGAAGACGGGAGGTTGATTCCGATTCTGATTTTAGGGGCAAAGCCAGGGCAAAGAATTGCTGCAAAACCTGTTCAACTTCAAACATACGTCTCAATGGATTTACTAAATAAAAGGGAGCCTACTTTATTGTCTTTGGAAAAATATTAGCCACTCTTCTAGTAAATGTAAGGAAACGGCAGAACTACAAAACAGCTTAGCCGTAGGAAAATCGCAAGAAATAACACAAATGAGCCACTGAGCAAAGCCCTTAACCCCAAGTTGCTTTCTAAGTAGAAAATTTAAAGATAAATGTTAATAAGATGCCCTCAGGAGACTCCGGTGACTTTTGTGTTCAAATGTAGGGAAACCGAATGAACTGGCCACAACATGGTCTTTATTTCTAATCTGTGAATTGGACCCAAAGGTGTAGCCCCATTTTGGTGCACCATGTTGATGTAGTTGGTGGCGTAACGGTAGGGTGTTCGCCCCGTGATCAGAAGTTCGCAGGTTCGAATCCAGGGTCGGTAATGTTACCACTGAGGTACTCATGAGCAAGGTACCGTCCCCAAGCACTGCTCCCCGGGCGCTTGTTAGCTGCCCACTGCTCCTTCACAGTGGGTTAAATGCAGAGGTCACATTTGGTTGTGGTGCACTGTGTGCTGTGCTGTGTTCACAATGACAAATAATCACTCACTTTCATTACTGTCTATCTTTTCCAGCTTTTGTAATGTAAAGTACCTCAGTGAAAGACATTTGGCTAATTAAACAAGAGGGCTAAAAACCTAAAAAACCTACAGTCTAGTTAGGGGAAATGGAAGAGAATCTGGGAAGAAAATCATTTGTAACATTATAGCGTCTGCCAGGGGTGGAAGTAATGAATTACAAATACTCACGTTACTGTAATTAAGTAGATTTTTTGGGTACTTGTATTTTATGAGTAGTTTTTCAAGTGTGTAATTTTACTCATGCTTGAGTACAATTTACACCATGTAATCTACTTCGCTACTTCGCTACTTATAAAATCAAAAGTCGCTACTGAGTAAACCCACAATTTGAATTAATATTAGTGGTGGGCATAGATAATTTTTT
>JAVGVS010000102.1:0-30450 GCA_032718565.1 Distichodus sexfasciatus | reverse complement strand
ACTACCTCTCAATGGTAATCTGATGTGATTTCACCCAGTGCTTCCTGGAGCATCTCCCACAAGATGGATGGTCTGGGGGTGCTTTGGAGGTGGTAAAATAGAAGTTTTTTACAGAGTGGAAGGGATCTTGAGGAAAGATTTTGCAACGCCATGCTATTCCCTGTGGACAGCACTTGATTGGGGCTGATTGTTCGATTATCCTGTGACGTGAAGTGTGCCAATACAAATATCTCAATTAAAATTCTGTTACATCTACAAACTGTGACTTACCAACCCAAAAATATCTCAAAAGACCAGCACAGACCAACAATGAACTGAGTGAGTTTGTCATGCAGCTGTACCTTATCACTACTAATCAATACCTCAGAAGGTAACGGTAATCCAAAAATTGGAATTGCATCTGCTCTGTTGAAGCGGTTTGAGAATATGTTTGCGTATTAACACAGTTAGAAATGCTGTAGTTATTGAACATGTCACTGGAACTGTGGATGCAAATCCATATCTGTAAAGAGGCTCTGATAAACTGGGCCACAGTGTGGTGTGGATGGATTAGTTTTGTGCAGACCAGACTCTCTTGCTCTGTCTTCTCTCGCCCCGCAGCTATCTGGCTGTTTGAAGTGTGGGTTTGGATTATGGAGCAAACAGAATGTCACTTTTAAGGATACTCTCTGAAAATAGTGATACTTCAGTTGTGCTTCAGTTATACTTCTTAGCCCAACGCCCACTGCAAGACCATCTCATCTCACTTCACTATACCAGTGTTTTTATGCTTTAGTTTTGGTGGCTAAGAGTCAAAACAGAACAGACAGAACAGTGAAACATCTGGCCAGAAGAACTGGTTTTGGGATAGAGACCAACCGTAAAATATCAGTAGCAGCACTTGTAACGCTAATAATTAGAGGCAGTCATTGATCATTTGTGGTCATTGTGTGGCAGAATGCAACTACAGGGGCTTTTTTGTGTTTTTTCTCATTTGGCATGTTTTTCAAAACCTCAATACATTTCCCCGGGACTTCGGATGTGAGTGAGGCACTAGCCCTAGGCAGGCGTCAACACACCTCCACACACTCATTTTCACACCTAAAGGGGCAATTTAGAGTAACCAATCAACCTAAACCGCATGCTTTTTGGACTGAAATAAGGGCAAACACAGGGAGAGCATGCAATCTCGACAAGATCTCACAGCCGACTCATGAATCGAACCCAGGACCTTCTTGCTGTGATGCGACAGCGCTAACCACTGCACCACTGTGTTGCTCCTGTGTTATATTTGTTTCTTTAATATCTCAAAAAATCTGCCAATGTACCACTCTCAGCTTCAAAATTGTGATTAGCTCTAAGTATTGGCTAGCTATAGTTAGGAAACAATTAAGAGAGCATTGAGAAAGCATGCTGCATAATTGTTACACCTTTTCTTTGTTATCTTGTTTCACTTACTTTTGTGAAGTATTCTTAACGCTTAAACGCCTCAATGGCCTCATTTGTTTTAGCATGTTTTTTTAGTTTATAGTTCCAGAAGGTTGTTTTTCTTCCCGATCTGGAGTCTAAAAAGTACTGGCAGCATTACTGGAGGAGCGAGAGTGGGCTGAGGGAAATGATGTGTGTGTGTTTTGGTGAAATATCAAATATTGTTTCTCTTCCCCATTTAAGTCTGACCTCTCGGCAGAGATCTCGAAAATGGATCTCTGATGTACTCGCTGGAAGGCAGTCGAGAAAAAAGGCAGCGCTTTCTTCACGACGAGAATATGTGATAAAGATCTTTGCTTTCAGCCAAAATCCACCACTTTTAATAATCTACTGACGCTCGGTCTGTGGATCGTTTGGTCTGGAACGATGAATATCAGGTTTAATTGGAGTTTTGACGACTTCTGGAGTTAATGATCTTCTGACTGCTCTATCACTTTGCTTCATCTCTTTCTCCGTCTCCCACATTCCTTCTATCTCTCGCTCCTACCTCTCACTGTCACGCTTCATCTTCCTCTCTGTCTCTCTCTGCTTTCTCTCTCTCTCATGAGCGCACACACTCTCTCATTATCTGTTGTCTCTCTGCCTCTCATCCGTCTCTCTATCCCTCCCTCCCTCCCTCCCACACCCCTTTCACCCCCTCTCTGTCTATCTTTTTCTCTCTCTCTCACCCTCTCTCTCAGGCCTGTTTCTACAAAGGTGTGGCTGGCTCTCAGGTGACTCTGTGCAGCTTGGTGAACCAGAGCAGGGCGCTGCTGGAGGAGCAGGCGAGGCAGCTACTAACTGAGCCGGAGAGACAGACCATGAACTACTACATCCAGGAGTACCGGGACGGACACGTCGGAGTGGAGCAGCTGGTCATGGCCCTGTTCGAGCTCCTCAACACACACGCCAAGGTGCACCCATATGACTTTGCTAACCCCTACGTCACCCATGTGGTCATGTCACGTCAGTTAGTCAGTAGGACAACGCTGGTCATTTGGTGCACATTTCTGATCCTCCAGAACATCTGCTTTTTATAGGCTGTTGTTGTGTAAGTTGCATTTTGAGTCAGTGTGCTTTGTGTGTAGTTAAACAAAATGTACGGCTCTCACGTTTGGCTCGGCCATTAGTCCTTGGTGGTGGCAAGTACGTTTAAGAATCATGTGAATGAATCAGGAGGCAAACTGCTGACGTAGGGATGATTATCAAAATCGATCTGTCTAATCACGTTAATAAGCTGTTTAGCTGTTGCCTGTCTATCAATGAGAACCAACACGTCACTGAATTTCAACAACTTAGTTATCAATAAATGTGCATCTCAATGGCTGTAAAGGAAGTAACTGTCCTTATATAAAGTTTAAGTAAAACTATTATTAAAACTATTTAGTGAAACTATAAACAAAACAGCACACTTAAAATAAAACCTTGATGTGTAAAGTGTTTACAGACACCAGCACATAAGTTTGATACGTGTAAACAACTAAGGAGCTTATTCGAATGGAAGCTAGTTTACCCACCTCTTGTAATTCCAAAAATAGTTTACGCAAGACTAAACAGCCTTCACATCACTCTTACATCGCTCATCCCTCAGTTTACCCACCTAACCCTGCTCTACAACTTCACAGATGATTTAACTTACCTACCCCGTTGCTGCGCTAACAACAGCTAGATAACACTAGCCACTGTTTACACAAAGTTGATCAAAAGAACGCAACTTACCTTTCTTTTAAGCAAAAAGATTTTCTTCTCGGTGAGATGCCATGTTTTATACGATGGTGGGTTATGTACCAGGTAGATAGCGTAGAAGGAAAAGTCAGGTAGTGTGTCAGCGGGTGCATCTTGCTGGAAAATGTCTAGAGGTACTACAGAGCGCATCCAATAATGGCAATCTTTTTGTTGTATCTCTTAAGTTCTTGGGCATCAAAATGAGAAATGTCCATAACATCGATAACTGAAGTGAATGCCTTACAGGTAACGTTAGCTTACAGGTAACCAACTGTCAGTCTGGAGCGGATTCAGTACTTTTCATTGGAAACAAGCACAGTAGTCAATATGCCCGGTACACAATATGGCGGCGACTACAGTTTTGTGACGTCACCGCAAGACATCAATACAGGGAGTTGGCACCGTCGCCTCAGGTTTGCTCGTTAGGGGCTTGGCGCCAGTTATATGTAAAGCAGCTTTGTGACAATCTCTGTTGTACAAATAGAATTGCGTTGAACATTACTGGGAACTATTAAGCGACATCCATTTCTCCTCCTGCAATCTTTTTCCACTTTCTACCTCAGCCTTTTTTTTGTTGATCATCAGGCCCAGCAGAATTGATAAAAAGCCTTTCAGATTTCATTTTCATCACAGCATATTCAGACGGGTCTGTTGTGTTGACTCGCTGCCAGGCGGCTCATATCAAACTCAGATTTATAGATGGCATCAAAGCAGCGGGTATTAAAAACGGTTATGGTGCCAGCAGAGGGACTCGCATTTCAGTGTGTGTGTTTGTGTGTGGGTGCGTGTGTGTGTTGTCTGCAGTTCTCCTTGCTCTCGGAGGTACGGGGTCTGGTGAACCCTCAGGACGTGGAGCGGTTTGATGCGCTGGTGCTCCGCAGGGAGATCGAGGCTCTAAAGGCCAGACAGGGAGCATCGGGAGCGGCGGCGCTCCACCCTGACTCCTTCTCCATGGTGTCCTACCCAGATACACTAGCGTCGTCCTCCTCCGCCAGCTTCATCACCAACACCACGCTCAGCTCTGCACGGGTAGGTCGAAAGTACCAAGGCAACAAGTACAAACAAGAGTATAATGATGAACCCCCATTTGGTTGCTGTATCCCATAGTGTGTGTGTGTGTGTGTGTGCATGTGTGTGCGTGTGTGTGTGTGCATGTGAGTTTTAGAGTAAGATAACAAGAGTATGATGAATGTTGAGATGGGACCTGTCATATGTTGTGTGTGTGTGTATGTGTGTGTTCTTGTACTTGCTACTTAGTGAGAACCAAAATGAGTTTTTAACCAGCAGAGTGAGGACATTTTTGGGAAGTGAGGACTTTTTTAGTGGTCCTCACTTCTTTAAACTGCTTTTACAAAAAAAATACTAGTTTATTTGCAAAACTAAAAGTGTAGAAAGATTAGCTTTTGGTTACTGAGGTTATGGTTAGGGTTATGTTTAGGGTTAGGTGTAGTACTATTTAGATACAATAATATAGAAGTCAATGGCGGTCCTCACCACTATATAAGTACAAGGATCTGTGTGTGTGTGTGTGTGTGTGTACATTGGAGTAGGTCAACAAGTGTATGATGCATGTCCAGAGGGTACTTGTGTCCATGGCGTGTGTTTGCATGTGGACTGGAGAAGGATAACAAGTGTATGATGAATGTTCAGTTGGTAGCAGTGTTTCATAATGTGTGTGGTTGTGTGCGTGTGTATGCGCATACATCAGGGGTTTTAATCGGGACCACCCTTCAGACTAAGTAGTAGTCTGTAGCGGACCACAAGGGGACTACCGGTTGAAAACCCCTGGTATAAAGGTTTAAGAGTAGAACAAGTGTATCATGAAGGTCTAGATGGTAGCTGTGTCGCAAAGAGTGTGTGTGTAGGTGTGGCTGTGTGTTCGTGTGTGTGTGTGTTTTACCATGGAACAATAAGTGTACGATAAAGGTTCAGATGTGGCCCATAGAGTGTATTTGCTTGTGGGTGTGAGCGCATGTGGGTACTTGTGTGTGCATGTGTTTGCCCGTTTTTGTGTGTGTGTGTGTGTGTTTTGATTGCTATGTGGAAGATTGGGGGAGTTGCAGCTTGTCAGGGAGAATAGTTGCTCTGCTTCACTTTGGCCTCTTTATTGTAACGATTCTGTCTGTCTCTCCTGACAACTAGTCAAGTTCTCGCAGTGGGGAATGAGCTATTCTGAATAGTGTGCTGGTCTTTTGGGTGTGATACGAGGCGCGTGTGTGTGTGTGAGTGTGTGTTTGTACCAGATGGATAAGTGCTTTCCTGCTGGGTTTTATAGCTTTCAGACCTCAATCATAGACTCCAGACACTGTTTAACACCAAGTATTCTTCTTTCATCCAATCAGGAGAGACTGCTATGGTTGATTGATATGATGGAGGTAGGACACAAGGATAAACACACACACACACACACTCTTTGTCTAGGGCTGGGTATTATCACATATATACGAATTAAAGGTTGACCGATTATCAGGGTCCAATATTATCGTTATCGGTGCTTAATTTTCACCATCACCGATGATAAGTAATTGCAAGGTGCGCTACTGTGGCTCCGCTGCCGTCTCGTCTCTCTTTGCCGTTTGCTCTCGACTCGCTGCTTCATTTAATGTCCCACCCACAACAGTCTCTGATTGGCTGCATGTCACACAAGTAGTAGCCAATCAACACTGATGCCTTGTCGTCACTCACACCACACTCACACACCAGCGCAGCGTGAAGGTCCGAGGAGGAGAAGAGCAGAGTTTCAGCTGAGCTTGGTGTTTGTAAAATTCAAAAATTTGACAGATTTTTATTTTTTCTTCTCCATATCGGTGCCAAATATCACTTATCGGCCCCGTTAATTAGCAATAAACGGTATCGATATCAGCCCTGACAAACCAATATCGGTCAACCTCTAATACAAATTCAATCCAATTTACTGACACTCAGATCTATCTTTTAATTTAGTATGGAATTAGTTAATGTATCATGATAGAATGTTGAATTGTGTGAATGTGTTTGTGTTTTATATTATGGTTCCTGTGACCTATAGAAGTATTTTATTTTAAAAATCTGTATTGTTAAAACCCTTAGCAAGTGTACGAAGTTATTTCTACCTTAAATACAACCCTTAGGCCTCGTCCACACGGACGTTCGAAATGAACGCCCTCTGAACGCCATACACGTTTTTGCTACGTTTTGTAGCTGCGTTCGATTGGCGTTTCACTGGCGTTCGCAATAGCGTCGCTTTCCTCGCGTTTGTCGGGATTTTGACGCCAAGAAAACGTTGCATGCAGCGTTTATTTGACGCCACCCGAACGCGCAGCTGGCCGAATGCCGGTGCTGAACTCCCGTGTGGACGCTTTGATTTGCTCCAATGAGCAGAAAAATGGTCGGCGTTCGGCCGGCGCTCACCTGGCGCCACGAACGCCAGAAAAATGCCTGGTTCAGACGTCCGTGTGAACGAGGCCTTAACAAGCATTTATCTTGCTAACGCCACAATATGACATGAAAAATGACAATATAATAAAATAATAAAAAGACATTTTATCCTGAACTATCATATTCTAATCAGGAAAATGAGGCTTTTTCCATTTGTCAATCCTGTCAACTTGTTGTATAAACTCCTAAAGATATTTCACTGTGTTAAACATGAACATACCAACTGGGGGCAGCACCAGAACATTCACTACCACATAAATAAAGCAACTTTTGGCCCAAAACAATCAGATCTTAGAATCTTGTGAATCCGTATCACATTGTTAAAATAAAAATTGGATTGAAATGGAGTGTTAAAACCTGCTTATTAAAACCCAGCTCTAACACACAGTCACACTCAGTACTCACACTCAGTTGCTGTGGCTGATAATTGATTCCGGGTCTTTGCTTTACAGATACTCTTTCTGCATGCATGTGTGTGCTGAGTTGCAGTGAGTTGAAGTGTGATTTGAAGTTTTTCTTTCCACGACTTTTCAACTCTATGTTGTTATTAAAGTCTGAGTTTTACCATATGTGCGTGAGAGTGTGTGCCCTCCCAATGTCGGTAAGTACACTGGCACGCGTTCCTGCCCGCCTCCTCCCTGTTATCCGCGTGCTGTTGTTGGGCTTCGTCACAAGCTGCCAGTCTAAACTCTAAACAGCATTAGCAGCAGTGAACAGCGTACTTGGCAGCTCGGGCTCGGCTGCTGATGCGTTTCCTCCGGGACTTAACGCAGGGCGGCGGTGTTGGCACAGGCCTGTGCCCCCTGCGCCACAAGCCGAGCGACTGGCTCTGTCACGGCCGATAAGAGTCTTCGACAAACAGAGTTTTCAGGGACGGCTTCCAGCTCTCTGCTCCACTGGAGCTCAGCGGGGGGAACTGTGGGCAGGTGGAGCGACCAGGCAGGGTTGCTGTTTCGGGGTTTTAAGGAGTGGAGGAGTGAGCGTCTGGAGAAATGGAGGGACAGATGGGTAGAATGATGGATGAGTGGATGCCTGGGGGGTGAGGATGTTTGTAAATTTTAGTTACTGATACAGATGTTACATCATAAACCCACATGTCACTTTTCCTAGTTATTTTAAGGTTACTTGTTTCACGGTTACTACACACTCACTTCTTCCATAATTACAAGATCTAAAAAATGCTGGAGCTTTATACTACAGTATGCAGAAAGTATTCTTGCACAAAAAAAATGATAGTTATAAAACCACACACCTTCAAGCATAGCCAACTATACCTGGAATTGAGTGAACGTGGATTAGTCTCATACTCCCCCTTTTGCCCATGTTCGGCCATAAATGGTCAATACAGAACACCTTAGGAGAATTTAATGAGCAGAAATTAAGATGATAAACTTCTGTTTATCAGGGCAACTGTGAGGAAGTGCAAGAAAAGATAGTTTTCCGAAACAGGATTTGAGAACGGTAAGATAGAGACTATTGACTATTTAGCACCGTCTGCTAACAACACCAGTGCATGAATTATGAAAGTGAAAGTGAGTGATTATTTGTCATTGTGAACACAACACACACTGCACCACAACAAAATGTCATCTCTCCATTTGACCCATCCTTGAAGGAACAGTGGGCAGCTGACATGGGCAGGACGGTACCACGCTCATGAGTACCTCATTGGTAACTTTACTGGATTGGAACCGGCAGCCTTCTGATCACGGAGTGAACGCCCTAACCGTTATGCTCCCAACTGGTCCAAATTATGTAGGTTAACATGTGAGTGCGACCAGAGTATTTATGCTTCCAGCGGTCAGACCGACTGATTCACACCTTGTCCAAATGACTATGTGAATATTTTTGTGCAAGATAGCACTTACGAGAAATACTACATGTGTAGTTTGATGTAATATTTGAGTTAGCTTATATGTTTTACAGTTTAAAAGTCTTCATGGAACAATTATGGATCACTATCACAAACAAAGCTACCGAATATTTTATGATAAAGTAAATATATATGAACTGTATATATGCCGTGTGTTCACTCATTCATTCATTATCTGAACTGCTTAATCTCAACTGGGGTCGCGGGGGACCGGAGCCTATCCCGGAAACTTGTGGGCGCCTGGGCAAGGCCTAGGCAGGCGCCAACACACCGCAGGGCACACAGTCTCACATTCACACCTTGCAGGGTCAATTTAGCATCGGCAATTAACCTATAGTGAAGGTAGTGATTATTTGTCACAGCACAGCACACAGTACACCACAACGAAATGTGACCTCTGCAATTGACCCATCTGTGAAGGAGCAGTGGGCAGCTAACAAGGGCAGTGCCCGGGGGGAGCAGTGCTTGGGGACGGTACCTTGCTCATGAGTACCTCAGTAGTGCATGCTTTTGGACTGTGGGAGGAAACCCACACCAAAAGGGAGAGCATGCAAACTCTACACAGAAAGGTCCACGGCCGACACGGTTCTCGAACCCAGGATCTTCTCGCTGTAAGGCGGCAGCGCTAACTACTGCGCCGCCGTATGCATAATGGCTGTCAGTATATGCATCATAAAAACACATTTTTCTCACTGTCTGGCTTCAGTTCACCATCTGCTCCGGTTGCCAAATTTTCTCCAAAAAAAATTGGACGCATGGGTCAGTGTTTGAGTACATATTCTCAGATTCTGAGGTGAAGTTTGTTGTATAGATTGCAAAGTTTGCATGGGAAGTGTCGTATACCTTTGCCAGGTCCTGTTTTGTGCGTACACAAGGGTTATGAATGAGGCCCTAACATATAAACGACAAAAAATACGACAAACCAGATTTTTCTGTTTTTTAGTGAGCTGTTCTCACACATACTTAAAGTCCTGAAACACTCACACAGACATACACACTGTCTCTATCAGGTAGTTGGTAGTGTAACGGTGAGAGTGAGTTGGCACCGTGACCAGAAGGTTCGCTGGTTCGAGTCCCGGGCCATTTAAGGCAACACTGAGGTACTCAAGCGCTGCTCCCTGGGCGTCCATGATGGGCTGTCCACTGGTCCTTCACGGATGTGTCCAGTACAGAGTTCACATTTCGTTGTGGTCCACTGTATGCTGTGCTGTGCTGTGTTCACAATGACAAATAACCACTCACTTAAATCGCTCAGTGAAATCTACTGCTAGCACTACCGCCATGGAGCCCCCTGAGCAAGACATTTAACCCCAAGTTGCTCCAGGGAGACTATCTCTGTAATTAGGAAATGGAAATGGCTCTGGATGAGAGTGACTGCTAATTGCAGTAAATGTAAAATGTTACTCATTCGAAAACGAATGACATATCCTAGCACCAGCAGTTCTGATGCGTCACACCCAGTGTTGGGCACCCTACTTAAAAAAAGTAATTACTTATAGTTACTAGTTACTTCTTCCAAAAAGTAACTGAGTTAGTAACTGAGTTACAGCATTATAAAAGTAACTAGTTACCAGGGAAAGTATGCATTGCATTTTTAAAAAATGTTCAAATATGTCAAAAATGTGGGTCGCCCTCCCCCCTTTGATGGAAATTTAGCTGTATGTTCAATTAGTTGTAATAACACTGACTATTAAATATGTGTAATTAATGAAATAGACACTTAAAATAAATAAAAGTCTAAATACAAATAAAATAATACATTTTTAACAGAAAACATTGTACACAAATCTACACTATTCTAATATCGCTGTGGGACAATGTGAGACAAGACACCTATCAAATTTAATATATGATTGTAGATTTGGTCATTACTATGTATATAATAGTGGAATGATAAAACACAATAGATGTTTTTTTATATTTGACTCTACCTTAGCCAATCATCATCCCTTATGCGGTTCTCTCGCCCCTCACCAAAGAAAAGAAAAAAGCTTTGCCACTCCTGTAGCTGAGAGCTTGGTCGGATGAAAACAGCTTAATACCAGTAACGCGCCGCATGTTATTGTCAATAACGGTAACGGCGTTGTAACGACAGAAATAGTAATTGGGTAGATTATCCGTTACTGAAAAATGACTTTTCTCTTATTCTAACGCCGTTACTCCCATCACTGGTCACACCCAACACTTTTTCTTTAGTGTACATTCATGCTTTAGACACGGAGTAAAGCCTGTTGTACCGTTGAGCGCGCTCCATCTGAGCCTATCTGTCTGTGACACTGGAAGTCTGCCCGGGATTCTCTATCAGCAGTTTTTGGTGAAATATGGTGACTGCGATGTCAGATATCACAGACGTTTATCTCCCAGCCCTCCCTTCCCTTCTCATCCACTTAAATGATGCTCTCACACCCTAGCTTCCTTTCACACACTCTTTTGATACTGTTAGGGCACGTGCACAATACACACCCTTCCTTTAATCAGCATATGCACTTTGATTAACAGCATTGATGAAACGCCTTGTGTACCATTGAAGGAAACATTTCTACGTTAAGAGGGTTGAGATAACAGTGTCATCTGCATTAAATGTAATTAAAATGTTTATAAGCAGCATTACTATAAATGCCAATTAACATTTATGCACACACACACACACACACACACACACACACACACACACACACATAAGCACACACAGACAGGTCTGGGAATCCAACGGCAAACAAATTAGCCGTAAGTGCTTCCCTTGCTTGTGGTGTGTGAGCAATTAGAGTTAATTGATGGGGCTTTTGTTTTGCATGGGGAGAGCTTTAATGAGAACTACAGGCCCGAACCCACCGGGCTGTGAAGAGCCTCCCTCCCATTCCAGTCACACGTTACACAGTTCTGAGCTCTGTGTGTGTGAGAGAGACATGTGTGAGAGTACGTGCAATGTAGGTTCCAAGGGAAACAAACAGGGAAGGCGAAGCGAAATTGAAGTCGGATTGGAACGGCATCATTTTTGGACCCTCCCCGCTGAGAGACGTCTGCTCAGCTAAATGCAGTTGGAGCGACATGTTTTCACACTTAAACACGCAGCTGTGTTTTTCATTTTTCCAGCTTGTTTATGTGTACTCTCTTGTTTCTTTCTCTCTCTTCCTTTCACACACAGAATGACAGCGTGGCGGAGAGTAACGGTGACGAGGCTCAGGAGAGTGGGAACGCCCTGCCCGACGTGTCTCTGGTGAGCTCCGCGGGTTGATGGCAGGACGAGGGCGCAGACGGTGAAGGGGAAGGGCTCAGGTGGAATAGCTGTGATGGCTAGAGTCTGGAGTAATTACCCATCTGAGCGATGAGGCGGAAGGAAGGGTGCGAGGAAGACAATCTGAAAAATGAGTTACTTCTTAGAAGCAATCGTACAATGCCGTTGGCACTTTGACAACTCTGAGGAAAGTCTGTGGTAAAGGTCAAAGGTTGAGATCTAGGTTGGAAGGAAGTTTGGAAAAGTAATGATGCGGTGCGTTTTTGAGTCACTGTTGCCTTCATCTTACGGGAGGGCTGAATAGAAAAGGCAGGTGCTTTTTTTGTAGAAGTGTTGTGGATCACACCGCTGAGGAACACCTGTCAGCTCGTCACAGCTAAATCAGAAGCTTCCAGGGTTTTTAGGTCAGGGTTTGCATTTTCGCTGCGATTTCTAAGGCACTAAGACGGCTCCGGCTCCCTACGCAGCCACTCTAACATCTCCATCTATCCAATTTTGCTCATATTTCTGCCACCATTTTTCTTCATTCTTGTTTCTTTTTTGGTTCACTTTTGTGTTGTTTCAGTATTTCTTCATGCCCCTGGTTGACTGATTATTTCCCACAAAGCTTTGCTGATTCTGTGAAATATTATATTTTGACACAAGTGCTTTAGGTTTGTGCTGTCTGTATAGAGGTGTGTGTATGTCTATATATGTATGAAATATATATATATACCCGTGTGCGTGGGTGTGTGCTGAACTGTGACGCTGCTACAAACTGTGCCGATCCCAGTTTCCTCACTCTCCACTAAAACTGAACTGATGCACTGACCTGTTCTTCCATCCTAGGACGACATGAGGTCAACCTCCGAGTCCCCGCCCCCTTTCAAACCCCTCCTCCCCCGGCCGTGCAGCGCCCTCCTAGCGTCCCTCCTCGGCTCCTCCCAGTCTGGCAGCCACTTCACGCCCCTTCCCACCCTCACCCAGAGACCCCAAGCAGACCAGGGCCCGCCTCTCCTCCAGAAGGTCTCCGCCTCACAGCTCTCCACGGTTACTCAACACCAGATCGGCCCTTTCCCCCGCGTTCAGTCCCCCGCCAGAGTCAGACCAGCCGCTGGCTCCCCAACTCCGCCTCCCGCCCCAGTAGTCCACGCCCCTGCTGGGCTTCCTCCGCCCACAAGCCCAGACAAACCCGCCCCTTCCTCCCCAGCCTCCAACCAGCACTTTGTCATGGTGGAGGTGCACAGGCAACTCAGGCCTGGCGTCAAGCGAGGTCGGCCACTGCCACAGAGCCCAGGTGGAGCAGACTCGGTGTGAAAACGTTTATCCACTGCATGGTGTAGTGTGGTACGACACTGTTACTGTTCTGTGAAAAAAAAAAGATCCCTAGACCAACTTGGAGTTAAGGATCTTGCTCAGGCACCGATACAATGGTAGTTACTTCAGTCACACTAGCACAATTGACAAAAATTGGTGTTGCCTACACCGACTTGTGCTCCTTCTAGTGTTCGCACCCTGGCGACTATAGCGCTAACCACTCAGAACAGGTTTTAAACATGCTTTTAGCCTCTTAACATGCTCAAAATGTCATCACAAGTGCTAGACAACATGAACCGGTTCCTTACGAGACGACACAGTGCATATATAACTGCAGTCAATCTGAAAGAACAGTATAAAACGCGTCCGACACATCACTACTCGGAAGCGACAAAAGTAAACAAAGGTATGTGACTGCCTGAAGCGGTAGTGTGTTACGCTATGATCCCGGAAGGTCGCGGCTTTGAATCAGGACCGGTTGAAGGTACCAATGAGGTACTCATGAGCAGGTACCATCCCCAAGCGCTGCTCCTGGGCACTGCCCATGTCAGCTGCCCACTGCTCCTTCATGGATGGGTCAAATGCAGAGGTTCACTCACTTTCACTTTTTCACTTTCATTTATAGTGTTCTTTCAGAACTACTGCAGTTACATATGTCTCGTAAGGAGACTGGTTCACGTTGCCCTAGCACCTGTAATAGCGTTTTGAGTATGTTGAGGCTAAAAAGCCATTTAAAACCTGTCCTGAAATTAGCGTTACAATGCATCAAGTCTATTGCCAATGACAGCACTTCGTGACATGAACAATAGAGGCCTAAATTTAACAAATTGGCAAAAGTTCTCATTTTACTACAGTTTGGTACATTTTGCCCTGGAAAAATACTTTGTACCCGTGATCATGCTTTTAAAAGTGTAGTGTACTGTACCTCACCATGCAGTGGAAAAGCACTGTTAGTAGCTATGAGTGTTTCTCTTTATTCACAGTCTCTTTACAGACTTCTCTGCATACAATAAAGCAAAGTCCCCTACAGTAGATTAGTGCACCAAATATAATTACTAATTCCACTCTTCCGTGCTTGTGTACCACATTGAGGTGATTTCTTGCTCTCTTGATTTCTCCTCTCCTATTTTCACCTCATGAAGAATGATGTTAATAAGCTGTATGGTGTAACTGTGTATGAAAGCAGAAAAGTAAAAAGCTGCTAGGTCTGCATTTTATCCATACCTTCGATTTACATTTTGACTGGGTTGTCTGTAACTAGCTTATACTCTCCTCATAGCGAACAACTGTTTTATGTTTTTGCTAAACTTGTTGCTGTGTCCTTTTCTCATAGCAGCTATAGTACAGCAATGTCACACACACCTGACTAAAGACAATCTCAAAGCGACTTATGCCCACAACTTGGTGTAAGGTGAACTAGCCTTAGAGTTGACAGAACCGGATTACTTGAGCACAGAAGTGTTAAGTGTTGAAAAAACCAAAAGTTTATTCAGGCAGAGGTCAATATCGAAATACACAGTCCATGAAGCAAACAAATCCAAATCACCAGAAGCAGAGGGGTAATCCAAAAGCAGCAAGGGTCAAGCGGAGACAGGCAAACACAAAGCAGCTCGATGCAGTAGCACAAGGCATAACTCATGCATGCAGAGAACAGTTGTACCTGAGCCGGGCGCTGCAATAGAGTTAAAACTCTGTGAGTAGCTGATAGATCCTGGTAAGCAGGTTGGTGTGAAGATCTGGAACTGGAGTTTGCTGAGGCGGACTCCTCCCTTGGTCTGGGCTGGACTCTTACACTTAGTTTAACACAGACTTGTTCTAATGTACCCGTTTTCTTTAGTATTCTAATTAACAAACACGATTAGTCTAATTGTTATCCTACGTAATACATTTCAAGGGACGTTTTAGGTCAGACACTCCCAGAATGGAAAACAAGCGTTGTCCAGATTGCATCAGCTATATGTACAGTCAATTTTTGTTCTGTTTCTACACCATTATGAAGGGCATAGAAATGCCTTGTGACGGCTCTGTGTCTCTGTAGGAGCTGCTCTGTCCCAGCTGTCCGACAGCGGCCAGACGTTGAGTGAGGACAGCGGCGTGGACGGCTAAAGTCAGGTCTGCCTCCTCAGCAGGAGGAAACGATTTGACCTGCCGAACCCGGCCTCGAGAATATGGCCTTGGCAGGGGAGGAGGGAGTACCGTCAAACGGTGAGACCGAGAGAGAAATAGGTGAAGAAAGAGTGACAAGAGGCGGGATGAAATGTCTATTGAGCCGTGTGTGTGTTTATCCATGTGTGTCAACAAGTATGGCGGTGATGAGGAGTGGAACGCTTTTTGATTTGCCCAATAATTTCCTTCCATTTTGATCATATGTAACAATTTTACGTTGTGTTGAACACTCACGCCTTAAATTTCACTCCCATTCATTGTCATTTCATTGCTATTTTTAATCATCCACCTTCTGGATTGTGATCTCGCAGCCCTCCTTTTGCGTGACAGACATCGGCGCTCTTTTAGACAATCGGAATTTGTCGGTAGCAGAATTGCAAGTTGTAAAGTTGATTTCTTGGCTTCTGTAGTAGTGCGGGTCAAACAGGCCGAGATTATTTTGCTCTCTGTTGCCGCTTCTCAGCAGAAAGCAGAGTCTCTTATCAAAGCCAAACGTCTGCGTCTTATAAAGGTTTTACACTTTAATTTCATTTCGCTGTACATAGCTCACACTAACAGTTTTCCCTTCTCTGTTGCTATCACTCCTCTGGCTGTGTGGATCTGGCCCATGGCTCTGCCAGCCCGGCCTACTGGAGCCGACGTCCAACCTGGTGCGAGTGCAGCATGTACGCTGGGCATTGCTGCCATCGAGGCGCCAGCACTAGAGCAGCCTTCCACGCATCGTCACCAGACAGGTCAGCGCACCATCTGCCCATCACACACTTCCCCTCTTAATCTTTCTTCTTGTTGTTTTTCTACTGTGGTGCTTTAAAGTCTGTATAATTCTGTGCATTTCCACATAAGTATGATCTAAAACACTTTCCTCTTTTCAAAAAGAGCATTGCTACGTGTGTATTTTTAGCTAAAGATCATGTGGAAAAGAAAGTAAAACACGGTGAAACATGGTGGCTATGTGTCCTGCACAGAGGTGGACAGTAACTAAGTACATTTACTTGAGTGCTGTACTTAAGTAGTTTTTGATTATCTGTACTTCACTTGAGTAGTATTTTTTATTTGGAAACTTATGACTTTCGCTTCACTACATTAGAAAGCCAAATACTGTACTTTTTACTTCACTATATTTCTATCAAGGTTCTCGTTACTCATTGCTTGGATGAAGTGGATGTTATTCCCCCTTTTCTAAAAGGTGACTACTTGTTTAGCAGGTGACAGTCTATCAGTAATCAGCAGGGGGTTACGTCACGCCTGTAGACTGTAGCTGTAAAATAGTTCAAGTTCAAGTTCAGACACTTCTGCCGTTTTCTCTCTTGACTAACATTTGGAAAGTCATGAAGCTAGAGGCGTAGAGCTGGGTTTTACGCGGGTTAGAATGTTGATTTTATGTTCTGAGCTGCATTTACAGCTACTACACTGTCTACCTGATTAACATACACATATATGTGTGCACACACTGCCAGAGCTGTGTCAGAACACTACCGTGCTGTTTTGTGGGAGAGTGTAGTCAAAAATGAATTAATAAAATAAACTAATAACTGGTTTTCTTTATCAGTTTAGGTTGTGTTTCATTCTGTTCCATTCTCTGTGATTCCTTATTCTACGTTCTACAAGCTAGTCAGGGCATTGCAGTATTATAAGAGGTGTTGTGGCAATAATAATGTAACAATGCGGTGAAAGATGACTTTTAATACTTAAGTAATTATAAAAACAAGTACTTCAATACTTTAACTAAAGTAATCATTTGACTGCATGACTTTTACTTGTAGTGGAGTAACATTTGACTAGTGGTGTCTGTACTTTCACTTAAGTAATGATGTTAGCTACTTTGCCCAACCTCTCCTCCTGCAGTGTGTTGACACCTACCCAGGGTTGTTCCCCGCCTTGCGCCCTTAGTTACTGGGACAGTCCTCGCCCCCCGCGACCCCAGTAGGGATTAAGCAGTTCGGATAATGAATGCATAAATGACGCCACCAACATTAACAGGAGGCTTACATTAGAGCCTCTTATTGCGTGTTTGTTTGGGGAGACAGGTGTCGTGCGAAATCGGCACCCTTACGTGAAAGCTTTTGACGCGAACCTTGTGCATTTGACAAACTTCCACCTTTATACCAACACTACATCCACTAACGTTCAATTCGTTCCTATACTCTGTTACTTGTAATGAGATGAGGGCAAAATTACTCATATTCTTAAAAATAAAAAACCTTACACAAAAAAAACAGTGAACAAAAATGGCAAAATATGTAATATTTTTTCATAAAAAGCTTAAAGAATAAATGTTTTACCAATATTATAGGAATTGCACAATCAACTAGCTATTTCATTCACATAAACTGCACACATTTACCTGGCTAGATGTAATGGATTATTGTTTAAGACCATGCTGTACTTACTGAAATCATGATAAAATTCAAGTATCTATTCTGGTGGGAAGTAGCATTTTAGTATACACATAAACATATGTTATAGCAACCAACAACTTTCACATGTTTGAGGGTCATTAAAAAAATGTCACTGTTTGAAAACGATAAACTGAATCTAGAAGAGGCCTGTTATATGAACAACACTGCAGCTAATAAAATCCGTTTAGCGAAGAAATAAAATATGCCCCTGGATCTAAAATCTAAAATATGATAACTAAAAATAATATCTCAACACTACACCACTTCAAACAAATTTAAAGGGAGGTTTTTGCAACAGATCACCTGCCAGGAAATACACCCCCTTCTAACTCTGCACATGATACTGTTACATTCATAAAACTTGCACCAGTTACACATCATGGTCCGACAAGAATAACATTCAAAATTTGTTTGGACTGAACACCTAGAAAATAAGTTACAGGGGGATGCTTTTTATGGCAGAGCCCCCTGCCAGGAAATGCATCCCCTTCTAACTCGGCATATGATGCTGTTACATTCAACATCACCTAGCGTTATTGTTTTACAAGTTTGTAAGGTTTTATTACAAAATATGGTAATTTGCCTTCATCTCATTGGCGTTAACAGAGTGTAGAGAGCGAAACGTTAATGTTTATGGGCAGTGGTGGTTGGTATAAAGGCGTGGTCGAGAGGTGCTTCTCGCGTCACGTGGAATTAGCAGAATTAGAGGGGATAGAGGGTATAGCTAACATATGAAACAGGAAAAGACCGGCGTGTAATCCATTTATTTCAACAAAGTAACTGTATTCTAATTATCACCTATTTAAACGGTAACTGTAACGGAATACAGTTACTCATATTTTGTATTTTAAATACGTAACATAGAGGCTACATGTATTCCGTTACTCCCCGACACTGCTTACAAGAGATGCTCCTTCATAGATGGGTCAAACGCAGAGCTCACAATTTGTTGTGGTGCACTGTGTGATGTGTGTTCAAAATGACAAATAATCACTCATTCACTTAAGAGCCTTATTTTGTAATGGTTTCTTTTATGTTACAGTTGGTAAACCATCTTAGCGTAAAGATTAAATGTGTAGAACAGTGTTTTTAAACCCCCAGAAACATTCTATTATTTTGCTGATTTTATTCAGCAAATAAAAAGTGTGTGAAATTGAAGAAGTTGATTCATGGACACCCCGGACACAGTAAATCTCTCCACATCAAACACATCAAAATACACAGTTAAGGATTATTTCCTGCATAAAAACAAGACACACACATAAACTTAACTAAACTATGAAGTAAAATTAAGTTCACTTAAAGAGATCTTGTATATATAAACATATATATATATATGTATATCTCAAAGTCAAAAGTCAAAGTAAACTTTGTCATCTCTGCTGTATGCTGTACAGATACATAGAGACAGACTGACGACGAATATTAAATATAACTTTAAACTAGTACTAGAATTAGAAATAGAGAGTAGATAGAGACACATATACACACACACACACACACACACACACACACACATACACATATATATATATATATATATATATATATATACATATATATATATACATATACATATACATATATAAATGTTTAAAGCTGGTACTTAAACATTTACAAAGATTTACTTAATAAAATGCTTTTTTCCTCATAATGGGTAGTGTCCTGGTTAGGGCCTGTTCTGTTGCGGCCAGGACAGTTTTCATCAGTGAGGGCCACAATTCCTTCTCAATTATACCAATGAAAGTGAGGAAACACACCAACATCTCAGAAATGAAGTTGTTCTGTATTAAGGAATCAGGTCAAATGTCTCTAAGCCAGCGTGCAGGACTGCTCAACATTTATCAAAAATGTGCTGTTGCACTTCTCAAGATTATGCCCCTCGCGCATATATAATATTGGATCATTTTCCTCAATAAATAGATGATCAGTCCGAATGGCTGTGTCTAAGAATATTTTAGGTCCTGTTAATGTGGAAGTATGACAATTCTAAAGGGTTTGCAAATTTGCAAGCGCCGCTGTATCTATCTTCCATTTTTCCAGCTCAATCAACTGGTGGGTTTTGCAGGTGATTATTCCGTTAAAAAAAGCCTGTCATGCCTCAAGCTCGTATAAAGCCTGACACAATGCCAGGCAGAAAATAGAATGTTAATTATAAGCTCCCTGCAGTTTGTCACATAAAGGCCTAATGAGACCAGGGCCAGATTTCAAATGAAAGAGAGACAAAATAGCCACATGGGCAGCAGTTAGACCAGCTTGGCACAAATGATGTGGAGATTCGCAGGGCGATGGACGGCTTAATGAAATGGGCTTTGATAGAGAACTGCAACAGGCTGCAGCCTCATGTTTTCTTTGCCCAGAATGTACTCAACTTGGTTGTGCAACCTGATCCAGAGGCTTCTTGTCAAATATCAGGTATACTATATGCCTTCTAATCACTTATTTTGGCAGTATTGAGATCCAATCCAGAACTTCATGGATTATGGTTTGCAGTGTGAGTAGATCTCCATGGAGTGTGGATATGAATCAACCTTATCTGGATTTCCTTTCATTTTTTGTGCCAAAATCACTAGAAGCCAACTGATATAGGATTTTCAGTTGATAACTGGAATATTTAAAAATCTCATAATGATATATACTCCAATATTTATTTTACCCCCAGAAATACAAAACGTATGGTTACCAGGGATGCACGATAATATCTGAATCATATCAGCCGATAACTGTGACTCTGCACGGCAAAACCAGTCGCTTGTCGCAAATTCTCAAAATTGAGTTATGTTTTCATGAAAGTGTATAAATCAAGCTTCAAAACGATACCTATATCGAATGAATCGGACGACATATGACTGAGATACCAACATTCAAAGGAGTAGGTTTCTTCTGTCACGCCAAGTGAGCTGGAGAAATCTGCCTTTGAAGTTGACTATCGCCGTAGCACTCACAGACGCTTGGTGCGATGCATGACTCGTTTGTATTTACAGTAACTCTGCTACGTCATGCAGACCTACCTGCGTTAGGGATTAATGAACTCAGGAGATAGAAGATGGATTCGAATATCTTCACGCTAATCCTTGATGGATTTACCGTAAATATTGGGTAAGCGGTCAAAACAGAAACTTTAACATCACTGCTGGAATTGAATTCCTCACCTCAAGCGTTTTTAGGATGGAAAGGGCAAGTTTTTCAGTGAAATTTATTCACAGCAGTACAGTATAGACCTTCCACTGTTTCAAAACACTAAAAACAAAAAATCCTAAATTTTACCCCACGCAACATAAACGCTCGTTTTTCTCGGAAACCTCCGTTGCGGCAAGCGACTGTTTTTTTGGTCACCTAATGTGAGCTTGTACAGTATATGGGCTGTGTCTCGAGCCGTGTAGTACTGCACTTAATAGTATGATAGGTAAGGCGTTCTTATCAGACTTTTCTATGCGGTAGTAAGTATCTCAAGAAATATCTGGGACTGTAGCTTAACGGCTCTCCGGGGCACTAGGTAGTGCACATGGAGTGTCCCTATTTGACCTAGTGTACCCCATAGGACGGGGAGAAACATTTTCTTAAAATATTGTGCGCTACGCTGGAAATTCTCCGCCCTCGCTCAACCCTGCTTTCACGGTCGCTTGACTTGGCGCTGTGCTAGAAATGTCATTTTTGTGCCAAATTCTGAACATGCAGTGGAACTTTAGTGGAGCAATATATCTTGTCTTTACATGCGCAACTCGCGTGTCGACTCTGCCTGCCCTCTCACTCGACTCTGTCTTCCTCATTTGGTATTGGTAGATATAAGCAGTGAAAATATTGGATATCGGTGTCAGCTAATAATTCCATTATCGTACATTTTTAATAGTTACATATCATTTTTAGTACATGTGAAGTCCTTACCAAGATAATCATTTAAAAAAGCAGAAGCCAGCTCTAAAAATGGCAAATATCCAAAAACAACAATCATATCAGGGTTGAAATGTCTGTCTATGTGTCTTTCCTTTTTGAATTGTAATTTATCAGCTGCTATAAGCTCTGATAGCTTTTTATTGACTGTTAGCTCATATCACATGATAATACAGGCAAAAATGCCAAGAAGCAAAAATGCCTATTTTATCTATTTTAACTCAGTAAACAAAATCTGATCCTGATCCCCTAACTGACTGAGAGTATAAACAAATGCCAGTAAGACTCTCAGTAGTCCAACGTGAATTGGCTGGTGGTAATTTTAACCCCAAGTTGCTCCTGGGAGACCGTCCCTGTAATTAGGAACTGGAGCTTGCTCTAAATGAGTGACACACAGCATTAGGGATGTTTTGGACACCAAAACCGACGTCTGTTTTATCAGAACATGCTGAAGTGACTCTCCAGATCGAAGCTCATTTGTAAACCACCTCATGCTCAGATAATACCTCACTAAACGTTTAAAGATACAGGATCACTATCCCCAATCCCCTCAGTTACAGACTTTCTACAGAGAGAGAGGGGGTGAGACACACAGACAGAGAGGGAGAGCATGAGAGAGAGAGGGAGAGCATGAGAGAGAGAGACACAGAGAGACAGAGGGAGAGCATGAGAGACAGAGAGAGAGCGAGCATGAGAGATACACAGAGAGAAAGAGAGAGAGAGAGAGAGAGAGGGAGAGACAGAGAGAGGGAGAGCATGAGAGATACACAGAGAGAGAGAGAGGGAGAGCATGAGAGAGACACACACACACAGAGAGAGAGAGAGTGAGAGAGAAAGCGAGAGGGAGAGCATGAGAGACAGATATAGAGAGAGAAAGGGAGAGTCACAGAGAGAGAGAGAGAGGTGGGGGAGAGAAAGCGAGGAGGAGGCATGAGGAGACAGATGGGGAGAGAAGGGAGAGGCATGAGAGACACACAGAGAGGCATGGGGACACACACTCTGAGAAGAGGGCATGAGGGAACCTGAGGCATGAGACACCTCCTGGGGTGAAAGCGGGGAGGAGGCATGAGAGACAGATAGAGGGAGGCATGAGACACACAGAGAGAGAGAGGGAGGCATGGGGACACCTCCTGAGAGAGAGTGGGGAGGAGCATGAGGACAGAGAGAGAGAAGGGAGCATAGAGAGACTTCTAGAGGGGGGTGGGGAGAGAGCGGGGGAGGCACTGAGGAGACAGATGATGAAGAGAGGGAGAGCAGAGAGAGAGAGAGAGAGAGAGAGAGTGAGAGAGAAAGCGAGAGGGAGAGCATGAGAGACAGATAGAGAGAGAAAGGGAGAGAGCATGAGAGACACAGAGAGTGAGAGAGAAAGAGAGAGGGAGAGCATGAGAGACAGAGAGAGAGAGAAAGGGAGAGAGCATGAGAGACAGAGAGAGAGAGAGAGAGAGAGAGCATACCGAGGTCTGCAGTGGGACCCCTCACTGGGAGGTGATTGCATGTATTACGAGGGCGAGAGAACGCCAGAGCTCTTAGGGGCTAATGTGCAATAAAAGAAGCGCTGATTACTGTTGGCTTGGCCGCAAATGAACACACCATGAATAAAAGAATCCCAAAGAAAGAGATGGAGGGATGAAAATGAAGGGGGGTGTTTTTAATGAAGCATGTGAGAGAGGAAGAGAGAGAAGGTGACAAATGGCCAGGCATGAGTGGGTTTTAATTCCCCAGCTACGTGTGCCGTTGTAATAGAAACCCAGCAACAGCTGTGAAAGCTTTTGTTTTTAAATCCTTGCTTTTTTCCACCATTTTTATTTTTCTCTTAAGAATGCTGTCGCTGTATTTGAGTCGCTCCGTCGGCAGTGAAGATTTCCATTTTAATAATTTCCCACCTGCGTTGGCACAGTTCTTCCACGTATGCTCTGGGACGTTGGTTTCCACGTGGGTGATCAGCACTTTCATTATCACCTCCCTCTTTCTCTTTCTCTCTATCTCTATCTCAGAGAGGAGGCTCAGCCCATAACTGCGGCCAGCTGAAGGTGGGCCAGGTGATCCTGGAGGTGAACGGGATCTCTCTCCGAAGCCGGGAGCACCGGGAGGCGGCTCGCCTCATCGCCGAGGCCTTCAAGACCAAAGAGAAGGACTACATCGATTTCCTCATCACCGAGTTCAACGTGGCTTTATAGGAGCTCGCTCGCTTCCGGGTTGGGTTTGCGTTTGGGTTGACAGGAAGCAGAAACCGATAACCTAAGATCCAAGACCAAGGAGAACTGAGATATTTATCAGGCACTTTTCCTCCCACACACCTGCTGTTTGCTCTTCTATCCAGTGACGCCCTAAGAGCGGGTCGGCTCGCAGCGTAGAGATCACATTAAACCTCTCAGTGCTTCTGATTCTACAGGAATTCTGTTTACTTTTTGGGATTTCATCACTGGAGAATACGATTCCAGGACACAGAATGGATGGAGCCAGCTGCTGTCAGCAGCCACGTCTTTGACGCTGTAGTGGCCAAACTCCACCCGTTTTCTACGCTGGAGCCTGCTCAGCCGTCCACCCCGTGTTTAGGGGCCCTGTCGCCGCCGTCAGAAGGCTGCAAAACGTTTTAAAATCAACACTGTCTCAGTCTGTCCTTAAGTGGAAGCCTCTGACTGTGACTATGTTCTTCTCAGTTTTTATATGTTTTATAAGAGAATACGTGCAATTGAGCAAATGTAGATAAAAGCTAAATTGCAGTAGGGCACGTGGTGACACGGTGTGAAAGAGAAAGAGCATTCGCAAAAAAGTGGTTCCGTCCCGTTCGGCTTTTCTTTTTCATGGCTAGTCAGCTGGATTCATTTTCATTGTTTGTGCTGCTTTTTACTCGATCGTGTCATGTGGTAATTACGCTTATGCTGCAGCAATTTAGCCCTGGAACAGAGAGAGAGAGAGAGAGAGAGCGAGGGAGAGTGAGAAACAGTGTGTGTGAGAGAGAGACTGTATAGTGTTGGGAGTGAGAGAGAGAGAGTGATGCGGGGAGGAAGAGAAAACAAGAGGGACTGTGTTGAATATATGTGATGGAGAGAGGAGGGAGGAGGGGTAGTGTGATAGATAGACAGGTACATAGAGAGAGAGAGACAGATGGTGTGTGTGTGATAGAAAAAGGAAGTATGAGAGAGATACTGTGTGATAGATAGAGAGAGAAAGGGGGGTATGAGGTGTGTGTGTGAGAGACCGAGAGAGAGAAAGAGAAAAGAGGAACGGGTAGCGTGTGTGATAACGAGAGAGAGACAATGACGTGACAGGTGGGAGAGGAGAGGAGGGCGAGAGAGAAAGAGAATGTGCCTGAAGTTGAGAGAGAGAGAGAGAGAGAGATGAGAGATGGGGAGAGGTGAGGTGTGGGAGAGAAAATCCTTCCCCCAGCTCAGCTGAGAGAGCTACAGATCTGCACGCATGACGAGCCACTTCATCCAGTTACCAGGTGCAATCAGGAGAGAGGGAGTGGAGGGAAGAGAGAGGGAGTGGAGGGAGGAGAGAGGGAGTGGAGGAGGAGAGAGGGTGTTGAGGGAGGAGCGAGGGAGTGGAGGAGGAGAAGAGAGGGAGTTGAGGGAGGAGCGGAAGCGGAGAATTAGAGGGAGGAGAGAGGGAGTGGAGGAGGAGAGAGGGAGTGGAGGGAGGAGAGAGGGTGTTGAGGGAGGAGCGAGGGAGTGGAGGAGGAGAGAGGGAGTGGAGGGAAGAGAGAAGGAGTGGAGGAGGAGAGAGGGAGTAGAGGGAGGAGAGAGGGAGTAGAGGGAGGAGAGAAGGAGTGGAGGGAGGAGAGAAGGAGTTGAGGGAGGAGCAGAAGCGGAGTATTAGAGGGAGGAGAGAGGGAGTGGAGGGAGGAGAGAAGGAGTGGAGGAGGAGAGAGGGAGTTGAGGGAGGAGAGAGGGAGTGGAGGAGGAGAGAGGGAGTAGAGTGGAGAGGTAGCACAGGAAAGAGAGAGTATGGAGGGAGGAGAGAGGAGAGAGGGAGAAAAGTGGCAGGCCAATCAAATCAGTTGAAGCCATGAGGCAGCCGCGCGCTAACTGCTAATATGTCACTCATGTTACATAACAGTACAACAGAGGGAGGAGAAGAACGATAGAGAAGCATTCTAGAGCCCCCCACCCCCCACCCACCCTGAATATAGAAATATAAAGGCGGTGTGTGTGTGTGTATGCGCAAGAGAGAAAGCGTGTGTGTGAATGAGATGCTAGACCAAAAAAAGCATAATAGAACACTGAGGGCAGGAGAGAGGGAAGTATGAAGGGTTAGAGTGAGTGAGAATTGTGTGTGTGTGTGAGAGAGAGAGAGAGAGATTATAGGCGTGTATAAGACTCGTACTGAGAGGAACACACCGTTCCTCTCTGCTGCCACTCCGCTGGAATGACTGAGCTCGCTAGACACACACACACACACACACACAGTCCCTCCATCAGCCACTCTGATGTGACAGCCATCGCCCACGTGTTCCTCTGCTGAAACGCACCGTAACCTACATTCAGAGGCCTGCTCCTTAAATAAGAGAAAGATAAAAAAAATAATAAAGTGGATACATGAACGTGAACTCGTGTAGAAAATGAAAATGATGGCATTACGCCGTCCCGAAATTTCTCCAACCTTCCCAAACCCCTCCCTGCTTTTATCAACGAAAGTACAGCGTCGTAGAGAGATGGAGAAAAAGAGACAAGAACCTCGAGTCCCTCAGCAGCGTTACACAACAAAAGCTGCCGAAGCCCTTTCTCCCTCTGCATTTCCATTGTGTTTCAGGCCCTATTTAACTTGACGTTCCTATTTTAGCTGCATTGTTCGTAAACCGTGGTGCATCGACTCCCATGTTTTAAATTATTTTATTACTTCTTTTCATCTCAGTGCTGCATCCACCTGTCTGACGGCGTGGGGCACGAGCCATTCTTCTCACTGTCGTTCCAGCTCCTCAGCGTCAACTTAACGTTTGGCGTGCGTTCTTGTGTTCCCGAATTTACGCCAGCGCTGCGTTTAAAAAACCTGCCGTTTTTTTAGGCTTCACGCTGCAGAAGCAGGCCACTTTTACTCTCAAACAGTGGCCTATTTGGGTGCAGACGCGAGTCCTCAACGGAAGCCGGCTGTGTTCTCGCTGATGTGTTTTTATACAGGACGAATGAAAGCTAACATCAAACAGCGAAGAGCGTCCGACATCTGCTGACCTACACACACTCAAACACACTCCACATCTCCATGTAACTCCTTACAGATCACAGTCTAGCCATGTGTTCTCTCCATCAGTAGATTGGGTTTTACCTCCGTGTTACTATAAAGGATTGGCTGCAGAATTTTCCATGCTTTAGAACATGATTGAGAACATGAGCAAATTGTAAAGCGCTACATGAGCTGATTCATGTAAAAACGTGCAAAACTTTTGAATCTAGTCCTGAAGAGTGATACCAGAGCATTAGGAGTAGAGTATGGTATTTTCAATAATAATTTAAAAATCTAATATTGAATATATTGGCATACGAAAATTTTCCCTCCAGAAACACATTTTCAGTAACATTTTTTACTTGTAGTTGTTTGCATCCTCACCAAAATAACATCATGTAATGGAGTTTACAGTTAACTTATTTTATTTTTATAAACAGTACTTTAAACAAAATATATTGAAGTTTTTATATATAAATATATATCAATCAAATGTGTAAAACCACAAGAAATCCAACAGTGCAATTGCATTGTGCCCTCTAGTGGACAAACTACACAATTACAGCATTTAATCATCAAGTTTGCCTATAAGCACCAATGTCAATTCACGGGGAATTAGCTCATTAGCTGATACTATTTGCACATTAATTCATAGATCAGGCTCCAGTTAGAAATTCCTCATAGACATAAGCATTTTTTCTGAGCAACTACAAACCAGGTCTAATACAGTCACTCTCTGCTTGAACCACACTTACCAAAAACTAGAAACAACAGATTTTTCTCTCGCACATCATAGAAGCAGTCACAGATAACGTAAGTCACGTTTAGAACTAACACTTATAATGGATCATTGCGTAATCAAAAAACAAACAAAGTAATAATGATGAATAAACCAACTTGTATTCCAGCATTACTTTTTTATCCAACTGTATTACACCCAGCCTTTGTTTGCCTACCCGCGTGTTTGCCTGCTTCTTGTACAGTTTAATGAAAAGCATTGTACACTCACGCTATTTATACAGAAAGTGTGTTTAATTTTCCAATAAAGAGAAACTGCACAAGAAAATGTTTTCACATCCCTTCGTTTGACTTCTTTGCTTTTCAGCAAATGGGTAATCTGCTTTCTACAGTAATTATGCTTTCACTAGGTTTTACAGGTCTTGTAGGCCTGCAACTTTTAACCTAAGGTGTAGCGCCAAGACTCATTTTTACATGGGATGCTCTTATTTTTTCTCTTAAGAGGATCCCATGTTAAACCAGTCTTAAGCTGTGTTTCTGTAGGGTTTTTTTGTGTACTGTATATCTACAACCTAAGAGTTAGCCTTCCAAAAACTCAACTTACTTACTGACCCTTAACCTTCTTCCAAACAGTATATGACCAGTCCAAACTGCATTAAAATCAGTGTTGGGAGTAACATGCTACAATTTACTGCACAGTTAATATAATATTAACTGTACAGTAAATTGTAGCATCTTACTCCCAAAACTGATTTTAATACAGTTTGCACTTGTATATTTCAGTAACACACGCTACAAACTATTTTAACCCAAAATTTAGTGCACATTGCTGTCCACTGGATGTATAATGTACTGCAGTAAACTGCTTTTCATACATTTTAGTATGCCAACTACTTTCATAGTAACAAACTACTTTGAAATTACAGTAATCTATAATGTATTGCATTTTGGAAGTAACTTGCACAGCGCTAATTAAAGAGCTGGTCTATATGTTGTTTTCCAGCATAGCTAAAATTTTACCACAGTTTGGACTGACGAGTTGCTGCTTGTGAAGGTCAAAATGTATAAAAATGCTATTCCATATATTACTGCTGCTGCTGCTGCTTTCCAGAAGGATCTTCACGTGAGGTGAGTATCTCCTCATTAGTATTAGTTTTTCTCAACTGCTTAAATGCAGTTCTCAAAACACTAACCTCATTCCCGTAACATAGTCTCAAAACTCCACAACGTTAACACCATTAACCAAATCACTTTGTATTTTTTATGTGAATGCCCTAAGTCCCAAAAGCACATTTTGAAACTCACTATGGAAATGCAACATTGCAAAGAAAATGTACATTGTATAAATACATTTTTCTACATACATTTGGCTGTGTTCTTTTATCTTTTAGGAATCAATGCTAAAAATAATGTACAATGAGCATTGAATTATTTTGTCAGCTTTTAAAAGGTATATACATTTTTTGTCTTGAATGCTAAGATGAAATTTCCGAAATGTTAATGTCTTATTGCAGTGTAAAATGTAAACTTAGTGCATCCACTGTATAAATCATTGCATGCTAAATATAATGTACAATGAGCAGTGTACACATGGGGTTGTTTCTTAGAAGGTACAGTAAGTCATCATGCAATATGACAAATTCTATTTAAATATGTACTGGATTTTTGTTGCATATACACTTTGTGGACAAAAGTATTGGGACACGGCTCTTATTTATTCTATTCAGATGTTTCAATCAGACCCATTGTCACAGGTGTATAAAATCAAGCTCCTAGCCATAGGGCGGATCCATGCACACATTTCCAGGTAGAGTGTGATTTATAGAGGACTTTGCTTGCAGATGTGCATTGCTGATTCATTTCAAAGTTAATAACTCATCAGAGCAACAATTAGAAATAGACAACATCCAAAAAAAAAAGAAATCACAGATAAACAGACTGCTAGAACACCTACCAAAGTTCACTGTTTTTTTACATGTATTTAAATTCATAATTACCATCATGTATTCAGGTGGTTACTGGGTTAGTATTGTAGCAAACTTGGTGATTGAATCATTTGCTTAATTGAAGGAACTGAACATAAACTAGTCATTAGTTTGAAGACAAACATGCCTTTGGTTTTTCACCCTGATACTCTCTTGATTATAGATTATATATTATAAATTGTAAAGGATGACGGGAAAAGTTGATAAATAGTGACATCTTGTGTTTGACGCTGGTAATGCACAAGTCATTATTTTAGTACGTTTTTAATTCAACGCGAGGCTTTAGAAATCTGTATTCTTCTTTATTTCTCAACCCATGAAAACCTGAAATAAAGAACATTTTCTAAACTTCCACATATAAATGTGAGCGTGTATTTAAAATATTTTAAACACACAGAAGTTTTACAAACTATTGAAACGTGTCTGTCTCTGGCGCCGCCTCTTTTACAAGAGGTAGCCAATAAAAACGCTCAGATCTGCGCCGTGTTTACTATTAGGGGGAAAGTTCCTCGAAGACGCTCTCAAGTTCACTTGCGGTAGCGAGTTTTACATCTATTTTGACCACGTTGAACGCGGTAAACTGCTGTCTACCAAACAAAACTACAGCTGGGGAGTTGGCGCGACCTGTGGAAAGTGGAACAGAAGCTCGAGTTTGGGAGATTCGGAGACGGATTTGAGCACGTAGAGTTCGAACCGCGTCCTGAGCTTTTAAATGTGGATAAGAAAAGGGATTGAACTGTAAAACAAAAACGGACAGACATGAAAAATCATACGTGACGGAGGCGATGTGCGATCCCGGGTGAGTCGGAGTGTTTGGGGAGGAAACGTGCAGGTTCCGGCGGCGGTCGCTGGGTGATGGAGGGAGAGAGGGAACGTGGGATGAAGGGAGGGGGAAGTGATTAGTTTAGTTTGTGTGTTGTTCTCAAGGCAACGGAGAGGTGTGGAGGCCCAACGTGTTTTTGTGGCACTGATTCGTGTTGCTGTTGCACTGATTTAATTGCTCCGCTTCTAATTTAACGCTGAAATGAAGGTAAGCCGAGCTTTCACCCATTTTCAGAAATCGTGCAGTTATTTTTGGCTGTTACTCTTTATTATTAAAGCTAGGGCTGCGCGGTA
>JAVGVS010000101.1:1411923-1478096 GCA_032718565.1 Distichodus sexfasciatus | reverse complement strand
TTTCCAAATGATAGGGGGTATCAAAGGTGGTTTTTTGCCTATAACCCCTAACCCTAACCCTAACCCTAACCCTAACCCTAATGATGCCACATTTTCCTCTGAACTTGTCTGCTCGCCCCTCATCAGCTGAACCTTGGCTACAGCTTGAAAGAACCTTTTGGACTTGTTAGAAGCAACTGTTTCCAGGTAATGTAGGAGTCTTTGCCCCTTCAGGTCCACATTCCTCATGAACGTCTCTTTTAGACGGACTCCGGTAAGCTCCTCAAAGTGAACCACCATCCCAAGCTCATGAAACAAAAATGGCCAGTCCTCCAAAAGGCTTTTGATTTCCCTCCCTTCATTGACCTGTTTGCGTTGTGTGTAGAACGTTGACCTTGTCACTTGTTTAACCATATCCTGATTTGGACGATTTTGTTTAAACAAGCTTTTCAGATTCTCTCTACTCTGGTATTGGCTCTCTGCAGTCTCTCCAAGGGGCAGGAACTTTAGATCCCATTTGACGCAACCATATGTATCCTGAATTGCTGCTCTTTTTTCTGCAGGGATTTCGTCTGTGTCAGATTATGTGTGCATCCTTCTTTTTCTCGTTTTTGACGTTGTTGAATGCTTTGCATTTTCAATTCTGCTTTGGAATTGTTTCACTAAGGAGTGGCACCCTGATCCAATTATATCACCTTCAATGACATCTTGTGGTGATTTAGGGTATTTCGACACTATTTTTTTGGCCACCACAGTGGTGTGCCTTTTACTTATCTGTGATGATTTCTGCATTATCTCACGAACAACAATCCTTACCATCTCCCTCCTCATCCAAGGACTTGGCCTTTTCCCTCTTTCTAAAGATTGGATTAGTTCTTCTGGAAACTTCTTCCATGGAATGTCAAAATTATCTGCCCAGTCGACATCTGGGCTGCGACAGCCGCTGGAAGATGATGAGGTTGACATTGGTGAGGCAGACTGAGAGGATGGGGAAGGTCCTGGTGAGACTGATACAAGGCTTATGACTGAACAGAAGTGTTACTTAGGCTATTGATAACAATAATTTCTTATAGGCTACTCTACAATAGGCTGCAAATAGCCTGAATGATTAAAAAAACCCACGTCATTAAAATTGTATATTTTTATACAGCCTATAAATAGAGAGGCAACCTCCCAGGTTCACAATGACATTTACTGTGAAAATGTTTTTATTAGCCCTATACCTGAATTTGCATCATTTCATCAACCATGTTAAAAGTAGGCCCGGTACAGGCCTACAGCATAAACTTGTAAAGTGACTTACATATAATTCTTGTATTTTTAAAAACAACTGACTAAAACTATAGTTTTTACAATATTTGCAAATATGGCAAATTACCACAATTGTTTTATGAGTATTACAGTATTTCTCTGTTTTTGTCCCAAATATTTGTAGTTTTAACAAATAATTTTGATTATAATCACAGATTGTTGTTGTAAATATAACAAAAACATTCTGTTAAATAGTTTACAAAAGTCCAATGTGATTGAAACAAAAAAATTGTCTTTTGGGTTTACAATACTTTCCTGTAGGGATTTTACATGGTTTTTGTGTAAATTTCACAGCCATTTTTTGCAGTGTGACACTACTTCTATGTATTTATTTTGGAGGGAATGGGTCCATATGAATTATTATTATTATTTTCTATTTTCTTTATTTTATCTTTTGTCTGGTGTTGTTTTGTTTTTTTGTGTTGGTTTTGTTTACTTCCCTCCTCCCCTTTTACTCATAAAGAAAAGAAAATTAAAAACAACTTTACTCCCCTTGAAATCCTCACATATCTTCCATGGGATCTAATTGTCCACCCCCCCCTTTTTTTTCTTTACTGTAAATTTTAAGTGGCAAAATTTTTATATCTACAAAGTCCTTTTCAACCGGCCCATGCAAATAAAGGTTTAAACATTTTTTTAGCAGAATTCCCTAATACCTAGCCCTAACCCTAACCTTACCCCACACCTAACTCTAACCTTAACCACCTCAACCCTAACGCTGATAACCCTACCCCACATAACCCTTATCTGGGTAACCCTAATGCCTTAACCCTAATTTTTCTGGCTCCGGCGATGACCAAGGGACACTCAAACCCTGCTCCTGGATGGCCTGTGCACAACATCAGTGCTACTTTGGTGGGGCGGATGGATCTTTTCCACACCTAACCCTAGAACTAGATATTTCCTAACTTAGTAAATTTAAATCCTAAATTTTAAATCCTATTAGATTTTAACCCTAAATTCTTAAATCTAATTAACCCTAACTTGGAAATGAAACCCTAATTTGGACACCTAATTTAAACTAAATTATAATCTTAACCCTAATTGGATTTTTTAAGCCCTAATTTGATTTTTAGTGTTTGGGGCTGCTTGGGAAGGCACATGGGGCACTGGGCTGGCCTGTGCACAACGGTTCCCCATAGGGGGGACTGGATTTTTCCTAACCTAACCCATACACAACATGGTTCTGGCTCTGTTGGGACCATGTTGCTCTTTGAGCAACTTAAAAACCCTAACCCTAGTGAAGCCCCTCCCCAACCATAATTTGTTAACCCTAATTTCAAGTTTGATCTAAATTTAACACTAATTTGGTGATTTTAAACCTAATTTCACCTCTAATTTAACCTAATTTGATATATACCCAACCCTAATTTAATTTAACCCTAACCCTAACCCTTGGACCTAATTTAACCCTAAATTAACTAATAATACTAATTTGGAGCATTTTAATACAAATTTTTAATCCTAAATTGGTGGAACAGTGTTTGGGGGGATTTGGGGATGCTTGGAGGCATCAGACTGGCCAGTGCACAACAGATTGCCTTCCAGGGACACAGAATCATTTTTCACCTAACCCAGAGGTCACATTTTGTTGTTATGCACTGTGTGCTGTGCTGTGGTGTGTTCACAATGACAAAAAATCACTCATTTGAATTTAATTCACTTTGGAAGATTGCCTTGATGTCCAAAGTGGAAAGAGAGAGTGTCTGGTCATTAAGAGAGGGTTCACCTTCCATTATTACAGTACACAAAGTGCAACATTTGTACAACAGTTTCTCCATCTTTGAAAAGAAAATATATGCGCTTATTTAGAGAGCTTAACTATTGTAGTGTATTCACCTAAAACCTGCCCATCCTAATCAAATGTGCACCCTAGAAGTTTGTAGACAGGTGTAATAATACATTTTAACCTCGAGGTGGAGACATTGCCTTACTTATTTTTCTTCTCCAACCAGATTAGGGCAGATTTATAAAATAAGATGACTAGGAGCCAAACATTTCTGGTCTTTGTATGCTCCTAAATCGTTTTTATTTTAAAGTTTACATTTTTTCAACTTTGAAAATTGATATTACAGTCAGTGTTCATTGTCTTGTATTCATTATTTTAATTAAATATAAATTTCTGTAAATATTCAAAAAAAAAAATTGTTTCACCATATCTCAAAGATTTATTTCATTTATTAATTTTTAATGGTGGCCACTCCCAACCCTATGCAAGAGAGAGGAAGAGAAAGAGACGCTATATTTAACCAGGATCTTGAATAAAGTGCCACTCTGAAAGTGCAAGTCATCAGTATTACTGCCTTAAAAGTTCCATAGTGAACTTTCCATCCCCTTCACTATCATTCTGTAAAGCTGCAGTACCTGCAACCAGATGGTATGGTTTTCTCCTGGCCATCTGTGAAAAGCATGATCGATATCAGACGCTACGCCACTTGCCCAGCCCCAGATGGCACAGTCATTGAATTTCTTATATATTCTGTTTTCCTGAACCACTTGAAATGCCTTTTTTCAAAAGATGATCTATTTCCACAAGCAAATAATAAGAAGACGGCACAAAATCATAGAAAGCATGATGTAAAAGCATAAATGTGCGCTTGTTGTTTCAGTATGCTGCTGCATCATTCTCTGTGGACTGACACTGGGAATAAATAGCGAAGCCTTTCATTCCTTTTTCAGCCTGCCATCAGTTACTTTGGCCTTTAGCATGTAATGTGTCTTCAAACTTCCATCAGGAAAAAGTCTTTGTTTTTTATCTAGAGCTGTAAAACAAATGATGGGTCGGTCTGAAAGTGATGAAACTTTAAACACAGTGTAACAGCAACTCAACCATTAGAGTAAAATTGCTCAAAGGCTGCTTTGAGCTTGAAAGGGGCTAAATGATGGTGAAAAGCAAGATTTTATAGTGTGCTTCATGTAAAATGAAAGATGCATTACAGATTCAGGGACTGGATGGACTAGATAGTAAAATAAGAACAGGAAACACTGTAGGATAATTATATATAGAATATTTATATAGAAAATTATATTAACACACAAAATCCATAAAAAAAACTGTTCCACCGTCTGCTAGCTTTTCTTCTTTGCTGACCCATTTTAAATCCATCATAACCCTAATCCCCAGCTGTAACATATTCAAGTGTGTGTAGAATGTATGTAGGTCATGGGAGACTAGATTCAGTTTCTCAATGTTTCAAGAATTGCATACCTAAAGGTCAGCTCACAACAAGCTCTGAGGTCATCCATCATCATCTTCTGGTACTCCTCTTTCACTTTAAAAGATGCTGTGCCAAGCGGCTCGCCAGCTAGAGGAGTTTGACTGATGCCCCTCCTCCGCCTCCTCTCTTTCCAGAGAGCACCTTCCCGCCAGCTCAGACAGGAAGACAGGTGGGCCGTCATCTGCCCTCACTTGTCCTGCCGAAAGCTAAATGCTAAAAGCTGTTAGCAAGCTGCTTCGCCAGCTAAGTGTTCGCTTGCATTTCATCCATCAAGTACAGAGATTCCGGGTGTGTTTTCTGGGCGTGATTCAGGGCAGTTTCAGTAGAGCTGATGAGAGAATATAAAGTTTAACGGGCGTACTTATGTTATCTCTGAGATCTCACATGCAGTAATGAGCCTTATTTCTGTCCTTGTTAATGAAAATATTTGAAATCATGCAAATAAAGGAAATGACTGTTGTTCAGTATTATGTGTGTTCAGCTTCCATGTAGGTAAGAGAGATATGTTTAATAAGTGTTTGATCTATGACCGTTGTCGATGGCTATAAAATTTGATCCTGGAGACACAGATTTTGCCAAAGGTCATGCAGTTTTTTTTGTTTTTTTCTTCTTGAGAAGGAGGAGCAGGTGCTGTGGTGTGATTCCAATGTTGCTCAATTCTAAGATGTCAGCTTATTCTCTAAAAAACTAACCCCTTGTTGTTAACACAGCTTGGTCAGCTGCACTTTCTCAAAAGGTCCCCAGGTTTCACTTTACATCTCATTTACTTTCAGTTGTTTTTTAGAATGCTTCTTGGTCTCCTATTGGATCCTGGGCACTGCCCAAAGAGCTCCTGTTGTGGAGGTCAAGACTCAGGTCTGTGGATGACTTTGTCTAACCAGCGGAGAGTCTTTATGAGTTGAAGGATTTCAGTCTGGGTTGTGCAATCATTCTAGAAGAAGTCAAAAGTATTATTTGACTGTTTACTGGAGAGTTGAGATGCACACTGCAGTATAGACATCAAGTTTTACAGTAGTTGTAAATCCATTTTTGTTTTCAAAAACATGTTTGCAATTTTCCAAGGCTAAAGATGCACAGTTGCTGCAGGCCTACGCATTATCATCTACTAGGCAGAATACAGAAGGTTACAACATTACACATACAGCTGGGCATTATAACACTCAAATCAGTATCATGACTGATTGAACATTTTACCTTAATTACAATTAAAGTCAAATTCAGAGTAAATTGTCATCTCTGTAATCATCTGACGAGATGATGATTTTTTTTGCCTTCATAGTTCATGGACAAGGTTTGTACTGTAAATACCCTAGAAGTATTAAAGATATTTTTAAGATGAAACAGTGATTTTAAAATAACAGAAGAAAATGCACAGATGCAGTGTCAGACTGGAATAGGTAGAGTCTCATGAGAACACATGGGCTAACAATTTGAAAGAACAATTGCTTTTTTCTGATTTTTTAAAAGAAAAATAAAACATTTAAATAACATCATAGTCTACAATTGTATAATTGAAGAAATGCAATAAGCTAACCATGTATGCAGATTGGATGGGGCAGAGTGATGTGACAAAACACAAAGGAGTTTTTGAGGACAGTACATGAAGACACACTGGTTAAAGTATTTAGATTTTTTTGGCAGGATTCTAGAAATAATCAAAATAATCATTTTGAGGAAGATTACACCAATTTCAAAATGTCTGTTTTGATTCATTTTCAATTCATTGCCCAGCTGTACTCCCTAGGTAGCAGAATTGGTGAACAATGAGTGTGCTTTATATTGAACCTTGGAGGTCTCTTAGCTAAAGGATGACTAAACTCCTATAATCAGTATTGCACCATAATAAGACCTACAAATGCTCCTTGGTTGACCTTTGGCATTGGCTCGATGAACTCCTACCTTGTCCCGACCACCATTAATACTGACTTAAGTGAATATATCGCTAGGTGAATCTGACACCTGAGCCTGTGCGTCAACCCCGCGAGATATGACAGATTAGCATTCCGGCTGGCTGATGCATGTTCACATCCACTGAGATGATAAATTAGACCCCCAGTCAGTCAATATCCTCTGGAGCCATTAGAGGTAATACAAAATTCATGACTGGACTATACATGGAGCTGTGGTGGAGAACAAGGGTCACTTATGAGTTCACTTAATGGTGTAGGTGCCAATGTCTTCATGCTCACGCTCTGTATGATACATTTAGGTAATTTGCATTATTGAGTAGGTTTAAAGAAGATGCTTCGATTTGCCGCTGGACACTTTACAGGCCAAACAGTCCTCTCAGAGGGAGTGTGAGAGAGAAAGAAAGAGAGAGACCACATTATTGGAATGCTTAGAAGTGAAAGATTTCCCATCAGATTCCTTTCATCATTCTCCCTTGGCACTGGTAAGCTTAGAGAGCTCTTTGGTCTGTCTGATATTGTTCTGTGAATAAGAAAGTTTGTCTATCCATACATTTGTCTGGCCTGATGGGAATTGTTAGTTCAAATCTTGGCTAAATGAAGCAGAGGGGGCTTCTTATCTCCAAGGCCATTGTTGAATAATGGAATCTTTTTGCTGTTTGCCAGAAGGAGTAATTTGACAAGGAAGGCACACTGAATAGGACTCTTGACTAACTGCTCCTGTTGTTAAAGTAATTGGATTAATGTAGCTTTTCAAAGTGAACATTTATGTATTGTTACTTCGTCCTCTGCAGTGGCTGCTGATGACCTCTCTATATAATGGTCAAAGGTTTCAGGAGAGAACACCTGGAGACTGTTCAAGAAGAGCCCAGCCCTTGGAAGTTGTAAATGTAGCTGGGTTTCTGACACTGAAACTGATTAAAGTGAAATGGCCATTTTTATGTGTCATTTTCTTCCTTAAATTCTTCACAATTGCACAAAATGGGACTATTATTAAAGTGAATCTCTCTTCCCCTCCATCCCCCAAATGATTTTTATTCATTTTTGCAAAATGTAGGTATTGTCAGTTCCTCCATTATTCAATAGAGCCACAGTGGCTGCTCGCTCATGCAGAGCTCACCTGTGTATGTACTCAGTCATATGTGTCACTCAAGGATTAAAAAAAAAAACTCCAGACAGCCAGCGTTCACCTTTGCACAGCACTTAGTTATTACCAACCACAGATACCACTAGGATCTTTTTTCAAACAAAATTTCCTTTTCTTCAGACATAATTTTCCAAACTTAGCTAGTCATCTCACAAGTGAGCATTCCTTTTACTCTGCTAGACATGATGAGATTCTGGAAATACCTAAAATACTGATCTAAAAGGCCAGTGCCATCATGTGTCAGACTGTCTGATCTGAGATCATAATGAATCACAAACCCTCCAGACCACTTGTCCAGACCCCAGACTAATAGCAATCGTTTGGTAGAGGACTTTCCATCAAGGATTGTGACAAATGGCTACACAGTAAAAACCATAATTGAAAAGAACAGGGCCAGTGGCGTTTCCCAAACATCAGTGTGAAATATTCACGAGGATGTAATAGTCAGACGTCAGAGACAAGAAAAGGGTAAAACAGTAATATCTGCTAATAAAATGGGACTGAATATGTGCAAATGACTGCAGGCATTTGAAAGTGTATATGAATATGAATCTTTGTAGAGTACCTGGTGTGCAGTACTGTATTTATCAGGAAAACATAGGACTAAAGTCAGATATTAACTGTAAAACCAAAAAATCACAAGACAGTCACATCATGTTTATCACCCACCTCCCATTTTATTTGATGTCTCTTTATGTTCATTATGCATATGTATGCCAATATATGTCCATGTAGATACATTTCATTAGATTTATGTTAAACCCTAACCCTGTTTCTTTGATTTAAAAATTTGCACATACTTATGAACAATTAGCATTTCACCATGTTGTTTATGTAACAAATAAATTAGCTTGAATCTATGACTGATTTAACATGTGCCATTGTATGAACTGGCTTTAAACATTTCATACTGAATGCCATCTGACTAAAAAGTGATGATATTCCAGCAAAAACGCATTCAACTAGACCGGGGATTGCATTTATATCACAACCATAATGCTAACATGGCAGTAATTATATGAAAGAAGAGAGAGTGGTATCTAAGGGGAGTTTGCTAACCAATAAACCAACTATCAAATTACTTCAACTCAATTAAAAGGCCTGAAGCAACAACCATGTTTCTTTCATGATGACACAAGGTGCACTGACGAATTCCCACTCCACCTCCATTCCATCTCAAATTTCATTCCTAAAAGTAAAAGCAATTACCTCTCAGGTAAACAACGTACGCTTCTGTGTGCGTGTAGAACATGCATAAAAGGATAAATCACTTGATTTTAATAATTCAGAGCCAAGCTGAATAAGGAAGGGAACACGTCCTTCACAGTTTTATAACACACTGTAGTGCTGGAATACGCTTTCCGAAATCAGACGAGCTTTTAATATATCAAAGCAAATCAAAGCATCCTCATGAGAACAGCTGAGAGGAGCCCGATATGAGTCTGCCTTATCTGAGTGCTCAACAGTTTCTCAAAACAAACATGGAATGCTCTTAACCTGCTTTGACAATATAGATGCTTCCACTGATATGCAAATCGCCATCATGTCTGAGGAACCACTTTGAAAGATAATTGAAACGTTTCGTGGTACAGCTATGGTTCAGTGCACAAGTGAACAGCATGAAACAAAACTGTGTTTCAAATGGATCCAGAAGGACCCAGCTACTGGCAACTGTTTGATGTAGACTTGGTGGGGGGAAAGTGGTTTTGTTTATTGGGCAGTGCAGATATGGCCATATCTTACATATGTTTCTCCTGATTTAAATAATATAGCTTGAAAACATTACAACAGTTTGGCGTTTTGCATTACAAAATCTTTGTTCCTGTTTACCAGCCTTATAAAGAGAGCGGGCAACACAAAAATGTATTCTGTATAGCAGCTGCTGTCATGAGGCTTGGTAATTGAAGATTTCTTAGACAGTGTAATTTAAAAAGGTTTCATGGTGATGTATGTGTACCCTGACCCCAGATGTTATTTCCACAATGTATAGTGAATAAAGAACCTGTCACAATGCCTATTATACTAGCAGAATTTATAATTATCAAGAATTATAGATTGTGTAGCACTTGCCTCCAGTATGCAAACAAGCGTGTGTTTGCTTGAGCTAGCTTCCCAGAAATAGATAACCCTGAGTGTGGCTTGACCACAAGTATCCGATGAGGCAGATGGAGACATGTTTATGATGGAGTCTTCATAGGCAGTGGTGGCGGTGATGCAGGTGGGAGCCTGCTCAGGTGTATGCACCCCTGCTGAACATGGACCTGCTGGATAAGTGGTCTCTATGGGACCTGGATAGGCTTGTTCTCCCATATTACGATGAGCACTTTGGAGCTAGGGAGGGAACTAGACCCTTGTTGGTAAGCACATCTCCTGAAGTGCACCAGGCTCCTTTGGAACTCCCCATTCTCCCTGATGGATCACTATTGTGTTGTCCCAGCGTGGTGCAGTCTAATTTCCCAGTGTCCTAGAGATTTTTGGAGACACATTGGGACAACACCAAGGAATGTTTGCATGTATGCAGCCCTTATTTAATCTAATTGTGACCAAATTGGGCTTGCTTTAAATGTTCTCTGGCCTAGACTACTTTTCTCAATGGGACAATGATATTTTTACCATTAGAGGCTATTCAAAATGATGCTCATACACATTTATTCTTGTTATGTTAAAAGTTTTGAAATACTAGCTCTTTTTCAGTTCAAGTAAGTTTAAAACCGTTTACTCTTTCATGTACTTCCACTGTATGCATCAGTACCGTTCTTGCCAATCATCTTAAATGTCCAGGGCAGAATCTATATCAAAGCAGAGATAATAAAGCATGTTATTGCCCACAGCATGTGATGCTCTGTCTAGATCCAGGGCTAACTTCACTGAATAAGGAAGACATAGCAATGATTAATAGTGTGTGAGATAGAGATCTCTCCCAGAGTCTGCAAGGAGAGAGTGAGAGCAAGTGATGAAGATCACCTTTGGGGAAAAAAAAGAAAAAGAAAAAAAGACTAGGAGTAGCATAAAAAGTAGAATAATGTTCATTTGATGGGATTACGTCTGAGAGCAATGTGCTGATGTCAGACACAACATACTCAGGCTAATCAGAATCCTGTTTAAAGTATGTATCATAGTATAGAAACAGCTCAACAAGGGGAGAAGGTGTTTAAGGAGATGTGTATTTAAATAATCTTTCTGGGACTGAAACGCAAGGGAAATAATCTTACAGGACAGTTTGATAGTGATGTCATCTTGGTAAACTGTGTCTTTGACAAAAAAAAGTCATATGGATGTCATACTGTTGTTTGTTGCATTGTGTCTTAAGTTCCTCAATTGGCAAAAGCATTTTAACTGATTATAACTCTATGACAACTTTAAAACTCTATGATTTGCATTATATGTGATGATTACACAAATAACTTGTTCATTTTCTTATCTATTTTTAAGTTTCTGTTGATGCAGAAAGGCCCTAAATGCAGACTCTAATACGTTAAGTATTTCCTTGAGCGTTTCTTATTGGATGGATTTAAGAGCTGTTCCATGTGGACTTGAGTATAGTGTGGTGACCCTGACTGAGGTGTGTCAAGCCTGTGAAAAAAGTGAGAAAAAGATCTTCAGTACAGCAGAGAAAATCTGTAAGAGTCAGGGCAACTTGTGTACATCAAAGATTAAATTATGCATGCAAAATAAGCATCATCAGTTATTTATCAGTTATTAAGAGAGGGTTCTCTGGGGAAAAAGAGGATTTAATGCTATGTCTTAAGTGGTGTTGAAGTGTTTCTTTATGAAGTCTAGAAATCATATTGCTTGCATTCATTAATAGATTGTAGACTCTTTGAAAACTAGGGGATTCGGCAAGAGACATCTTTGTTTTATTGCCACCTCTGGTATAATACAGCTTGCATTGGTTCCTCTGACACTCCAAAATGCTGATTTTTGTAATTAAATGTGTCTTTTACCTCCACTCTTAATTCCAGTGGACTAGTCAGTGTTCTGTAATGGCCTGCAGTGGTCCCCCATGCTCTTTCTCTTTAAACGTATAATCTCATCATGCATAAATTTGCATCACTGTACTGGTAAATGATTGTCAATTATGCAATTAACAATAATTTGTATATTTCATGCTGACAATTTTATACTGCTGGTGTCTTCTCTATGATATTAAACATGATAGTCATCTAGATAATGTCTCTCTCTAGTCAACTTCACTACATTTATCAACACTTATCCTCAGCCAGTTCCTCTTTGACCACATCTGCTTCTGCATTGATACAAAAATCTTACATTCCATTTTCATTTTTTGTTTTATCTCCAAGTCTACATGAAGTTAGATGTCCTTACAGATTTAATCCAACCACTCCATAAACTCTTTTCTTTCTCAATTTGTCTTTCACAGTAATGTTTGGCACCTTCAGACCTGCAGTGCTCGTCTTAAATTTCTGTAATTGTCTCCATCTTTTAAGCTTTTCTTGGTTAAATACTGTGGTGGGTCAACATTTTCTTCCCAAGTTTCTTCCCTTGCTATATGCAAGCTCTATTACATCAGGGTAGTCCATGAATGAGTTAACACCAGTAAACTCCTCCAAATGCATCACTTTCCATGTGCTTATTGGATGGATTTAAGAGCTGTTCCATGTGGACTTGAGTATAGTGTGGTGACCCTGACTGAGGTGTGTCAAGCCTGTGAAAAAAGTGAGAAAAAGATCTTCAGTACAGCAGAGAAAATCTGTAAGAGTCAGGGCAACTTGTGTACATCAAAGATTAAATTATGCATGCAAAATAAGCATCATCAGTTATTTGAGTTAACACCAGTAAACTCCTCCAAATGCATCACTTTCCATGTGCTCTATATAATACTGTGTTTAGGTTGGGATGAGATCAAAAACTCCAAGTAAGAATCAATAGAATGAGACAATTAAAATACACATCTGCAAATAAAATACTAGCAGGAGATTTCTTTGCAAATACTAAATGAATATATGAAGCACTCCAAATTCAGTCTTGATCATAAAATTGGTTGTATAAATACTGTTAATTGATTACTCTTATTGATGACCTTGTCCACTTTTTTCCACTGACGGCTGATCACCTGTTTTGACAAGTCATTATTAAGAGCAGCTGATAACCTTGGGTGTTCTGTCCTTCACTGGTGGCCAGTTCACTATGTTTGACAGATCATTACAGAGATCAGTTGCTTGACAGATCATTATTAAAACCAGTTGCTCATTACTTTCCATATCTAAGCAATTAATCACATCACTGCTTTAGTGTATTGTTATTGTCACTTTAGTGTCTATTCTAGTGAATTTAATATCTATTCAAAGGGGAAAATGCCATTCAGACAGGGTGATGTGAAGTGGTCTTAATTTTCTTTAACCATCCTGTCTTCATTTTACCTGATGTTATTCTCAGGTTTAATTGTGTAATTGGCAATACAGTATGTATTTTATCAGTTTATATATTGCATCTTTGATCTGTCAACAAAACAGTGCAGCTGAATAATAAGAAACATGCTACGCCTATATTTTGTCTTTGATACATCTGGTTTCAAAAGTTCTCAGAGAGATTTCTGCCTTTAGATCATATTTAGTGGGTGTATAACAGTTTAACTGCAGCTTAACTTGCGTGGTTTCTCATCTGTTACCCTAGAATATATATTCTCAAAATGAAAGCATAATTGATTATCATTTCAAATGAAACTAATAAAAGATGAAGTCATAGGGTAAATATATAGTCAATGCCTAACATATGTACACATCAAAGGTCTGTAACCCGTGGACTATAGCAGTCCCTCAGCGATAATGAAAATGCATTTTTAATGCTCATGCATGATCAAGCATGTAATGGAGTCAGATTAGATAGCACCGAGGCTGTGATTACCAGTTCCTTGATCAGGCTGATAAAAGCGAAATTTAATCTTAATTAAATGCCACCCCCTTCATTAGCTACATCACACTCTTACCAGGATTCCTCCAGGATGTCTGACTTTCTCCAGGAGGTCTGACTCCTCAACACCTCTACCCCTACCCAACCTCTTTGTCACAATGATATCAGAGGACTCTTTGTCGGTAAGTTTTAACTGAAATGTCAGAACCATTAAATATTTTAGATTACCAAACTGAATATAGATTTTGAATATAAAACATTGGTTCTTGTTATTTAATTAACAATAAATTTAGAGTTTTTGTGACTTTTTGGGCTGGTTTCTTGCTCATGGATTAAGTCTAATCTTGGACTAAATTGTAGTACTAATGGAGATAGGGTTAATCCTCAACTGGGAAATTAGACTATATTGTCTAACGACTCAGCAATCCTGTGTGATTTAAATACAGGTTTCCTTTTTCCATCATATGTTTTTATGCTGTTTGGTTGCAAAAGTGGGGTGTTCCGATTATGTTATGTACTGTTTTTCACCATGTTAAAACAGGTCTATGAGCTCTACTAAACATGTCTCTGAAGTAGTTTGCTGTAAACAACTCTCAGATTAGGCATTTTCACCTGCTTTCACCTTACTCCTCTATTTCAGTCCCTTTCAGAACAGGCTGTTTCTCATTAGTATTCCTAAATGCGAATGAGCCACTGCTGGCCACGCCCCCCTCACTCCGGAACTGGGTGTAGCGTAGACGGCACGGCGAGAGTTTACCTCACGTGAAAATAATCCCCATGGTGCTGCTAACAGACCATCCATACAGCCGTACATGTTCAACACAACACTCCACCGCTAGACTTCCTACACTAGCGCTGGTGAGAAAACATGTTCCAGCAGTTCTACCTGGTGGGTGGCGCTTCTCAGATAGGAGGGTGGAGAAATGTCCCCTACTGTGATGTAGAAGTAGTGGAGAAATCTACTTGATTAAGCACACAAATCCTGATATTCCTAAATAAATACTAGGGATGCACCGATACCATTTTTTTGAGACCAAGTACGAGTACCGATACTTATTTTTGGGTACTCCTCAATACCAAGTACCAATACCTGTGTAGGTCTGTTATTAATAACAATGACAATAATAGTAGGATTTTTAAAGAATTAATTTTTTTTTTACGAATATCAATTACCATATTTCCCCAACGATAAGCCGCCCCCTTCTATAAGCCACAGAAAATGTTTTACAAAGCCCAAATCCTTCCTCCACCTACAAGCAACAGCACAAGTAACGTCTGCAATATCCGACAGTTGTTCGGCAACGATGACATTTACCGATCTGATTTTGAAGGATTTGAAGAAAGATAAGCCTAATAATTTTTGCATTTCAGTGTTGCTAATTTTATACTGAATAATTTACATGTAGACAGATGATTGACATTGCTGTGCTGCAGTACTCCCACCTTCCAGTCGTTCAAATAAAAATTAAAAACTTATCTTTTCCCAGCCAGCAATAAACTTTTGTTCCTTTTATTTCTGTTAAATTTCATTTTTGCCTAGCCTGTATTATATACTAGGATGTAATGTAATGTAGCAAAGGCCTGAAAAAGTGTAATTTTTATATTGCAGCAATGAGGCTGGATGCGGCAGCGCCGATTAAGTGACAGAACATCATCACTGATCTATCTTTGTTTTGTGTTGCTTTTCGAACTGTTCATTGCTGCAGTAAACAGTACATTTTAATGCAATGAATCATTTGGGTATGTCATCTTTTTTGTGCCCTGAATTATATTTTTAGTGAATACTGTCATGAGTGGCGCTGTGTGGCGAGACAAAAAAGGGGGTGGAACGGAATGCAGTGAAGGTGAAAACACAGTCTTTATTGTCCAACACAAAAACCGGTGAAAAAACACAAAAATCCAGGAAAAAACGGAAACTCTGTGACGGTGAAACTTAGTCCAAAACAAACGGAGGAAAAACCAATACGGGGAGGGCTCGTGCCCCCGCTGTGGCGAAATAAGAAGGTCCTCTGGCGAAAGTCTCCCGCCGAACCGAAAACAGTGGACTCCGAAGTCCCTCCAAGGGATAAACAAAGACGGATCCACGAGCGTCCTGAGCGGAGACTAGAGCAGCCCAGAGCGAAGCAAAGCCGGGAGCGCCACGTTCAGCGGGCAGCACGAGCCTGGAGCAACGCAAAGCAGAACATGAAAAAACACACGGAGCAAAACAAAACCAAACAGAATAGTCTTACGGAATCCAGGGCTCCAACAAAACAACACCACACAACGCCGGGGAAAAAGGTATGAGGGAGAAGAACTCAAAGAACGCCTCGGATCGGCTGGGTTAAATAATAGAACGAAACGAGGCAATCAAACAATAAACCAATAAGAAACAGAAACGCTAATCGTGCACAGCTGAACCGAATCAAAACGAAAGTAAGGCCGCGATCTAATTCACCCGTGAACTATACAGGGAAGGGCGCACAAAGTGAAGACAAAAACCCGGAAGTGGGAGCGATCTAAACGGGAGGTGCGCTACTAGGGAGAGTACACGAAGTGAACACGTAGAACCCGGAAGTGGGGCGCGAGCTAACGGGGCGGTGCACTGCTACGCAAAACCTAACGTGATCTAATACACACGAAGGGAGGGCACCGAAACGTGATCCCCGAGACAGACTTACCTCCCCGACTCAGAACTCCGGGGACCGTGAACGTGGCACGGCCGCCGAGGACGGCGCGGCCGTGACAAATACGTTTTCATGTTTTTAGATAGGCCACCCCATTTAAGCAAACCGCACCCAATATGCAGGTTTGTAAAATTGATCTATCGTTGGGGAAATATGGTAGTCTAAAAAAAAAAAAAAAAAAAAAAAAACTTTCAAAAACCAAAATATTAATTAAAGTACACTTGAGCCTTATTATGTCATTTTATAAAATAAATGATATTCATTTTTTTATCCATTTATTTGTCCTACACGTATCAAAACATAAAGGGACAACAATTAAAACATAAAATATTAGTCTGCTTTGCTGCTGTCATTATCTTTTATTTGAAGGTACCTCCAGATGGCTGACATTTTTATCTCCGCACAGTTTACAGTTTATTTGGCAAGTGTTGTGGCATTTACACTGCCTCCACGTGGTGATGAACACAACTACATCATATCTTCCACATGTGGTATCGGTAGTAGGTATTGGGAAATTTTGTTCCGAGTACGAGTAACAGCACGGGGGGTGGTATCGGTACCGATAACAGTGCATCCCTAATTAATACTAACACAATTCACCTTGTTATCAAACTTACAGTGTGCGTAGAGGCACACAGACCCATATGACGTCCAAAGAACAGAAAAAGTGGATTTTTCATAATATGGGAGCTTTAAAACAGGTATGAAAAGTATATTCTGCTCCTTTTCCTGTTCTTGTCCATGCTAGTCTACATTGTTCATTTTTACTACATTTTATCTCTTCACTCCAGGGTGAAGAATAAAAAGGTTCTGTACCTTAAAATAATGCATACTTTTAAAACACAGCATTTCATATTCAGTGCTTCTGAGAATGATGGCATTCCAGAGGCAACAACAATACCAATGCATGCAAACATTTATTACCAATTACATGTAATTCATTGTACTTTCATCTAGCACATGATAAGTACATCTTTTACAAAATGTACATTTATAAAATGAAAAATGATTTCATATTTTGGGAGGATGGGAAGAGAGAGACAAAGAGAGAGAGAGAGAGAGAGAGAGAGAGAGAGAGAGAGAGAGAGAGAGAGAATGACATTAGCTGTTAAGCAGTGTCCCCCTCCAATCCACAGAAAAGCACATAATCAAATATTTGCTGCTATAGAGGATTGTTAGTGTGAGAGCGCCTTGTCACTGCAGTCATCTCTAGTTATTGTCAGTGTGAACATGCTTGGCACAGCAGGACTGTCAGGTATGGCCTGTATTGACACTTCATGCTGCGCAAAGTCAATTCCACCAGACAAACATGGCCACTGTAGTGCAGGAATGGGACTAAGAGCCAGAGTGCTGCAACACTGATATAAAATAGCAGCACTGTCATAAAGTGGCAGATCCCATGGGCATGCACCTGTCAGCCCAGTCAAGACTGTGGAAGATGTTTAAAGAATATGGAGAGTTTGGGTTAAAGCATTGGGAAAACAAACTCGTGCAAATCAATCACTTGAAAGTTCAAGCATGTATAAAGGGGTCCCTTATATAACACAACTGCTGAGTTCAGAATCTTTAGTGGGCTGGAGTTCAATTGTTTGGTTCCTATAGAGTTTCTCAGTTAGCCAGGCAATCGTCAGTCTGGACTACCCACTGGGAAGTGAATTGAGAGGAAACTTGTGAAGTCAACAGATATGCAAATACTTTCTTAACCATTATGTAGATATATTAAGTTGACAAGAAAACATTTAGCCAAAAAATTAATGACCAAGGGACTAAGAGTTCTCATCAAGCATAACATCAAAAGAGAAATATGCCAGTAGTTTGACCAGTAGATAAGTGCTATTGTATGTTAACAACTGTTGTGTGATGTTGACGGACAGTAGCCTATTGAGATGCTCTTCAATTTCTGGTCTATTTCTTGGGTCTTGGAGTCTACCTCAGTGACAGGGGTAAAAATAGAAGAGAACAGCAATAAATATGAGACTGCAAGTCTGGAGTGATCTGCTTTTTCTAGTTCTATCTCACAAACGCCACACATGGGCAAGAAACTAATAATCAACACAGATATAATGCTGTAAAATATAAAATAATTTTGAGATAGTTTTCTTAGCATTGATTTGTTCTTTATACAGTATGTACAGTGTGTTTACAGTGTTTGTGTTGAGCTGTGTGATATTACAAAAATAGTTTTAACATGATTTTTCTGCAGTCTATGGAGCGACACAGTGGCACAGAATTTAAACCAGTATATAAAGACAAAGAAAACAAAGACTAAATAATGCACGTTTATCTGGACCTTTCAGATAGGGTTGGCATTTAACGAAGAATTTTTTATTGGGGCATCAGACGCTTCACTACTGCAAGAACCCAATCAGGAGACAATTTCATTTAAAAAGTGTAGCGGACATGACTGAGTATCTCTGTAACTTCTTACTAGAAAATTAATCATTCCTGTCAGTGTAATGGGAGTCCTTCCAAAGGGAGTCTGTCCAAAATGTATTTTCTAAACAATTTTGTACTTTGACAGGGTCAAACCTAACACCAAATGTTTCCAGTGGTCTTTGACTGAGAGAACTTGCTGTAAAATATAAGGAGGGGTGATTTAGAGAAGGCTGTTCTATAACTCACAGCATTTTAATAAGAGAATTTGTTAGCTGTATGTGTGTGTGTGTGTGTGTGTGTGTGTATGAGTGTTTGTGCACACTGTTGTGTGTGTCTGAGAGAGAAAAGTTCAAGACAGAGGGAATGATGAGTGTTTAATCGACCTCATGTTCCCTAGACATCACGTTTGTTCAATTTTCTCTCCTTATTCCTTGTCTATTGAGCCAGTTCCTGTCGGGTGAGACAAAGTGTTGCGACACATTTGCAAGGTTCAAAAGATCAATTCATTTAAATAAACCTGGCATGGGGCTAACAGAAAATGTAGCCTAGGGGCCATGTACACCTAAATCTGCCCCTGCTGAGGATACTGACTGAATGATTTTGTCATTGTGAACACGCCACAGCACAGCACACAGTGCACCACAACCAAATGTGACCTCTGCATTTAACCCATTCATAAAGGAGCAGTGCTTGGGGATGGTACCTTGCTCATGAGTACCTCAATGGTAACTTTACTGGCCCTGGGTTCAAACCTGCGACCTTCTGATCACGGGGCGAAAAACCCTACCATTACGCCACCAACTGCCCCTTACACAAACTGCCCCTTTGGCATCATGATCGTTAGGAGCTCAAACACTGAAGACCACATCATGGGATGATCGCCATAAAATGCCTGAAAGTTACTTAATGTACTATTCCAAAGGTGGCAATTGTGAAACAGTTAGGATGAGTATTCTAACAACATAAATGAGCAGTGTAAAAGCTAATTAGTTTGCAATTTGGAGTATAAATGCTTAAGGGTATGATCAGAACATTTAAAAGCAAGCTTATATTGTACTCTTTTTTACATCCATCCAAAATCTTTATGCTTAATTATTTGGTGAGTTTTGGCAAGGTGTGAATCCACAGAAAAAGAACAGTGTATAATTCAAGCATAAAGTGTGGTAAATTCATTAAACCCTACATAGAACAACTAAATGTGAGCTCTGCATCTGACCCATCCATGAAGGAGCAGTGGGCTGATAACAAGGGCAGCACCCAGGGACCAGTGCTTGCGGACAGTACAATGCTCATGAGTACCTCAGTGGTACCTTTACTGGCCCTGGATTCAAACTGGTGACCTTCTGATCACAGGGCGAACACCCTACGTTTACACCACCAACTGCTCCAACACAGTCACCCTTTAGTTACCCTATCTTTCGGTAAATATTCAATATTGGTACCACAAGTTCTCTGCAATTCCCATGGTGGTTCAGGGCAGATAATGTCAAGTCTAAGTTCATTTCCCCATTTTCTCATGCCATGGTGATTTAAAATGCAGAATACTGCTAAGGAAGAGAAACTCAAACTGGCCAATGACATTCAACTGAAAAGTGCACAGGTCCCTGCAGCCTGTGAATTGCACTTCCCTGGGTGGTTCTCTTACCAGGTCTGGCAGAAAACGAGGGCTAGTTGTCATCATATTGCTAAGCTTGTTGTCAATGGCTGAGGCTCAATTCCAGTGTGCTGTAGGGTGCTGACACTTAAGCAGGAAAGTCTCATGTGAGACAGGAGGAGAGAGAGGATGTGATTGGCAGCGAAAATGTACTTTTCCCCTGGCTGTTCAATAATAATTCAGCACGGGTCAGCTCCTTTTCAGATAATGGGATTCACGATAGGAGCCCTGTTTTTGCTTCGGTGAGAAATCAAAGGAGATTAAACCTCATGTTGTAGCTGTGGCTGCTGCTGTTGCTTTTTAAGATGTGTGCTTAAAAGTATATATGGGTTCATTTGTGACACTCAGCCTAACAATTTTCATCATCATAGCTAACGGCAGGCTGTTTGCACACAACAGAGTTACCATTTCATTTATCTAATACCTTACCAGCTGCTCATTGTTCATATCACACACAGTTACGTGCATAAATGAGCATTCTGTACACTCACACCTGACCGCAGCCTAAGTGCTCCATCTTTGTTAACGCACTTTCTCCTGGGCTCCGCCTCCCTCACCCAGCAAGCAAAGCTGCACTAACCCAATCTGGGCAGGGCCCCGGCTCCCATCAAGACTGATGCTGTACTCGCACACGGTGAACCAAAAGAGAAACACATTCATTACCTATGGGTTTTTTTCTGCTCTCACATCCTTCTTCGAATTAAATAAGCGGCTGCTTTGCCGCACCGGATGCGTAGTAAAATTGCCATAAGATTAATCACAGAAAACACTATTACTGTGATGGGAATTAATGTAACCAGGAAGTGTCTTGTGATGAATGGCTAAATGAAATGTTGGTATATAAGGAGGGTTAAAAAGAAAGTGTGTGTTTGTGTTTGGAATGGAGATAAAAAAAAATGAGTCAGCAAATCCCACATCTGTCTCTGGAGTTAGTTTTTCTTCATTTATTTACAGCTGTCGAGAAAAGCAACTGGTATAAACAACTGCACCGTCAGGAGGGAAAAGGGGTGTGTGTGTGTGTGTGTGTTGGTAAGGAGCTGGGGGGATTGCAAGCTGGGCTGCTTGTAATGATTATGAAATATAGGATCAAAAGGCCATGCACAACGATGCAGGCGATCTGTCAGCCAGCTCCTAATTCTATCCTGACAGATTGTGCTCACTCAGCTCATGGTCACGTTAACCCTGTGCACTGCACAAAACGCCACCGTCTCTGTCTTTATTATAATGGCTACCCACGTCTGTCTCCAGTCATGCCGGCGGTGCCAGAGTGAGGAAACATTTTCCAGCTGTTAACTTGCCTTGTGGTGGTAGGTCATCAGCAAGTACAGTAGTTACTACATTCTCAATACAAGCCAGTTTTGCTTAGATGATCAAATACAAATTTAACCAAGAAGTTAAATTACTTGTGATTAATTAGCTGTAACTGTGGTATTAGGGCTGGGCAGTTAATTGAGAATTAATCAAAACAGACATTCATCTTGCCCATGACAATTATTTCAATAATTTTTAAAATAACTAATACTTAATAAAAAGAATTCTGTTAATATTTTACCCTGTGAGTTTTTAAGGGGTAAGTACACGATATTTCTTTTCACACTGCAATCTGCGACTACATCTGTGTGTGTGTTTATAAAATTGTTGATATCTTTAACAGAAAAAAAGGTTTAAAGGGTGAGGATATTTACAGTGCAAGTCTTGTCGGTGAACTGGGAGGGCAAAAAACAAACAAAAAAGCAAAATAATCATTCATTAATTGTAATCAAGGTTAAATGCAATCAATAGATTGTGAAAATGATTTGAGGTCATATTGCCCAGTCCCATGTGTTATATTGTGAAACCTCTGTGCAATATGTGTGGATCCTACATTCTTAGGAGTAAAAAGCTGCATTTTACAATAATGTAATACTGACTATTTGTAAAGATTATACTAATGATGACTTGCCTAAAATAGTGAATTACACATGTATACTGTAAATGGAAATGTGGAAAAAGAAAAGGGGCCTTTTTCTCACATACCTATGAATGAAAAAGTTAATGGTTCCATAAAAGATGCATATTAAACAGAGCTGATGCAAATTCTGTTGACACTCATGAAGACACTCCCCGGTTCCTGCCTTCATATTGTTAATACAGGTGCTCAATCGAGTTGTCGAATTTAGTACGACTTCTATTTCGACCCTGTCAGACACATGAGGATACCAAGCTAGTGTCAACATGTCCTTATTGAAAAACAACTCTCAATTGTTCTGATATAAATCTGGCAACTGCCATGCAACCCTTTTCAAGCGGACAACAAAAGATGGTCGGATGGAATGAGGGCCTGTGCCACTCAAAACAACACACTGGTGGCAAATCTGTCTATTAACTGCCACCACCTTCAGGTTCTTAACAATGCCAGTCAACTGCTTATTGTACAACAGCTGACGAAAGCCACCTTTCAATGCTTTCAATGAAGCTGCGGTTTTGCACTGCTTCTCTCTGACCTCGTAATCAAGTGACGCATTTTTCAAAAAAAGCTGGTCAGAGTTAAGATGCTGCCACTTCACTTTTGAATGAGACAGTTTGATTTCTGTTCACTGTAGAGCCGTTTTGGTCATGCTTGTTCAAACGCTGCATCGTTTGCTGTTAAGTGCTTTTAACAGACTCTAACTGTTAAGCTCTGAGTCAAAATCATGTTTTTGTTTCACTGACAAAGGGCAGTTAACAAGAGAGCTCCAAGTTCACACTGAAGTGTTTAGTAAAAAATCTATTGAGGTGACTGTTTAGCCTCTACTTGAATGAATGCCACTGGAACGGGAATGTTTACCTTTGACACAAAGTTAAAGAAGACTCCATCTACACAAGGTGCAGCAATAGCACACCTTTTGATGCTAAAGCAGATATCAGTCTGTAGCAAACCCAATTTAATAGCATTAATAATTTCTTGGTTTAATAATTTCCTAAAAGGCCAATCCAATCCACCTGGTGGAGACACTTTAAAAAATCCACTATAATCATTATATGTGCCTTTCTCTCTAAACAAAAGGAAACTGAATAAAAACCACACGTTGGACATTTTTCTTGAAAGTTGTGTATCAATCACCATCTTTGTCTCTGCTGCACTGCCATTATTTGTTGGCAGGGCTTTTGAAGAAAACATCTTTCATGAAGCTGTACTTAATGAGTTTTTAATAAGTAGTGGAAATGACAACAGCTTGGAGATAGACATATTTGTTTAAACAAAAATAATGCAAATTACAAACTGGAAGAATGATTTGTGTTATATGATGTGCTGAACTTTTTAATTAGGACTTGTGTTTGTAGGGAGAAAGGGCTAGCACTGAAAATAAATGTGAATCAAATTCAAGAGTAGAAAATCAAGGTATTAAAAATGAATAATTTAACTAACAAAAAAACAAACAAGCTTGGCAAAAGCACAGGATGCTGTTCTGGCATAAACACATATAATAAAGATCTATTTTCTAATAAAATCAGAATGTTGCTTGGAACTTTGGACGCTTGACCTGACTGCACATCATGTAAGTCTGTCTGAGACAGAGGTAAAAATCACAACTGACATTTTTTTTGCTGAGGAGTTTGCTGTGGCAGGAGGTGATTCAGAGATCCAAGACCTGAACTCCATTATGGATGTGTATGTTTTGTGTGTGTGTGTGTGAGAGAGAAAGAGAGAGAGAGAGCGAATGAGAGAGAGGGTGAACCACTGACACGGAACAAGAGGATACTATTCCTGTATGCTCCAACTTAAAAAAGAAAAAATGGTGGAAAAGTGAGGAAAGGATCAAAGGAGGACGACAGCGGAATACATGGGGGTATCTCAAAGTCAGGGATGGCAAAATTCCTGTCTGTCAGTCCCCAAAATCACCTTTCACATTCCAACTTTGTTTACCTTTTTCAAGTGGAGCATGGAGTCCAATCCCCACGCTGGTATGCAGGACAGTGGTGAGGTGAAGCAAGTAAAGAGGGGCATATCGATCATGGCTGCCGCAGCCAGGAGGACTAGTGAGCTGTAAACATCCAATGTGTAGTGGATGAGTGCCTCTTGACTGAACAGCACAGGTCACGAGGCAATCGCTGTCCAATTCCAAACTCTGTGGACTCACACCTGTCATCAGTGTGTATACACTAGAATTACATGCACACAGAAACAAAATGAGTGGATTATTTTAGTTTTAACCCTAGGTTTTGCCAGGATGTTTAACAACATTGTTGTATCTTTGTTGGGGCAGGTGGTAGTGTAATGGTTAGTAGGTTGGCACTGTGATCAGAAGGTCACTGGTTCAAGTAAATGTGCCACTGTGGAACTCATGAGCAAGGTACTGTCCTCAAGCACTGCTTCCCTGGCGCTGCCAAAAAAGCTGCCCACTGCTCCTTCACGGGTGACTCAAATGCAGAGCTCACATTTCATTGTGATGCAGTATGTGCTGTGTTGTGGTGTGTTCACAATGACAAATAATCACTTTCTTAATTTCTTGCTGTTCACTGCATTGCTCAACCCAAGATTACTAGCCAGTAAAAACGTTTGTGTAAAATTAATTTTTTGTTCATAAAAATGTTTCAATTAATTTAATTAATATAATTTGCCATATTTACATATCTTACCTACTGACAAAAAAAAGCTCACCAAGGTGTGAATTCTACAAAGCCTTTGAAGACGACTGTTTGACTGGGACTGAAATGACCTACAATGGCATTGAGAGTATCAGCACTGGACCTTGGATCAATGGAAGATGGGATTGCTTTTGCTGACCTCTAATGAGGCTTGCGTGTCCAGCACCTGGTCAGCAGTTTGTGGTTTCCTGTAAGTACATACTTTTCACAGTAAGTACATACTAACCATGGTCAAATGTGAACACATAGTGTTGCAGAAATGCTCTGGCCTGATTATGTGACCATAACAATTAACTCACTTGTATTCCTCTGTTCACCTAAAATCTAGCAGTGTTTAACTGACCAGATTACCTAATGCCATCTTACTCCAGAATTTACCCCCTTCTGTGACATGTGCTGTTGTTTGGCATGATTGCAGTTAAGAGTCATCATCACTGGCTTTTATATTTGTTTCATATGCACATAATGTGTTTTCAAATTCTATGATGTTTGATTCCAGTCATGTCTTTGATGAAGATCTGAGAGCTGAGATGAGCCTTCCCCACATTCTTGCCCATGGACCACTGTCTGATGGCTTGTCCTGGAGCAAATTGAAACAGCCCACACTCTAATCTCCCACTGCTGTGTGGACACTTTGATCCTAACCCTCTCAACCTGTTGCCATTTTGTTTCTGTAACATTTAGCATGCTGCGCTCGGGCCCATCAGATGCCTCCATGCCCACCCTCCCACTGAGTGCTTTTTGTGCTTGCTTTCTGAAGCACTCTTCACGACGATGACGCCCCACTACTCCTGAGAACGCGGTAAATGAAGAGGCTTGCATTGTATTTGGGCCGGACCGAGGTGCCCAGACAAGAAGCACTGTCAGTGGCTATTGTATGGGAAATCGTGCATAAAAGGACGTCCCAAGTCATTACATCCCAAAATTGTTTTTAAACTCTCACTCTTGCATAGAGTTTTGTGAGATAGCCATCACACAGATATATACCATCAGTAATGTCTTCCTTTTTGGTTTTGAAGCATGACTGCTTCTGGTAATAGGTCGTGTGCGTAGGCTGTATCTCATCTTCGGCAGCGAGTGAAAGACTGTCTTAGCAGATTGATACTCCAGCAAGGATCTGGAAGCGCACACCGATTGCGCATTCCGAGTGCATGCGTGAGGCGTGCTTTGACAGATGACAGTAACAGATTGCCTGATATCCAGTTGGATTTTCACTGTGGCGATTGGCAAAAGTGAAGTGCTGCTGAGCCATTACTCCGTCTAGCCAACTGTAACTAGTTACCACAGAGAGGCCGTAAATTGATCAATCTCTCATTCCTTGTTTGACAAGGTCAAGTCCAATAATTGAAATGCTCAGACAAATGCACAATGCACACCTAAAGAGATGTGATTTCTCTCCACCACCCGAATTCGACTTCCCTCTGCTTTTGTGTAAACTGTTGATTGAGGCTCTAGGAAGTATCCACTGCTACGGTCAATAAGAAGAACTCACAACTGTTGCCAAAAATTCATTGTCTAACCACACAGTTTTATTTGCTGTTATTTTAATATAATAGTCAGTATACAAAAGTGAGTATGGTATTACACATCATTAGGTCAGGCCTAGTTTCCCATGTCTGTTTTTTTCTTGTTCTTTTGTCAAAAATAAATAAATAAATAAATAAATAAATAACTGCCTTCCCTTCTATGTGTTGGATGGCAAATAGCTTTAATGCCTACTGTATAGTATGTATGGCTGTATACAGTACTTTTGGAATGTGAGACTGCTGATTAATAAAGCTAATAAAAGCAGTAGTGTCTTATGTGATTGTTACACAAATGCAATACCACTAATCAAACTACTTCAGTGTCTCGTTAGTCCCTGTTGGGTTGAGAATGATCCATCAGTCAGCTATTAATGATTAATTATAATGATAATAATTATAATGATTGTATTTTGCCACTGACTAACTGTTGGGGCAGTTGATGTTTGGTAGGTAAAGGAGATGGCCCTGTGATCGGAAGGTCGACAGTTCAAGTCCTGGGCCGGTAAAAGTTGCCGCTGGCATACTCATGAGCAAGATACAGTCACCAAGCACTGCTCCCTGGGTTCTGTCAAAAAAGCTGCCACAAGCTTCACAGATGGGTCAAATGCAGAGCTCACATGTGGTTGTGGTGAACTGTGTGCTGTGCTGTGTTCATGGGCGTAAATCCCGGAGGGGACAGAGGGGACATGCGCCCCCATCCGAGGGTTGTCCCCCCCCCAAAAAAAATTTATTTAAAAAATAAATAAAAAAATCGCACTTCATAAATTAGTTGCGGCAAAAATGCTGATTACCAATGTAATTTTCCATGAATCTGCTACATTAGCGATTAAAATATTACTTATCTAGTTAACGTTAGCTTGTTTACAGTAGCTTGTTGCATAGTGCACTGCAACTAACACGCCAAAGCCGTTTCCCATGCATTGTTTTATTTGTGACGACTTGGCATAATGTTAACTTAACATTAACGGCCACAATTAGCATATTGTTTAGCTGTGCATTTACTAAATGAGCACTGTGCTACGTCCGAAATGACCCCACTGTATTTTTTTGTATAATCAATTTCTATTCTGTTCTTAAGTGTCTTAATTAATTTTAAATAAAATTTTAAACCTTTTTCTTTAATTCCTATCATTTTTTAATGATAGTTTTACTTTCTTTATGTAAAGCACTTTGAATTACCATTGTGTATGAAATGTGCTACAGTACAAATAAACTTGCCTTGCAGTGTCATAGACTAGATAAAATGACAGAGAAAAGGAAAATGGACATAAGATCATTTTTCAGTGCACCTAAACGGCAAGTAAGTCAGATCTACAGTGTCAGGTAAGTGTGTTGTGCTTTTATTGAAGGGATAATGACAGACTTTTTGGGGGGTGAACAATTTCTTTAATGTTTTCGGAGTTGTGGCTGTTCAGCAGATGAACAGCACAGACTCACCAATCTACAGTATGATCTGTCAATTTAACAAGTGTAATGTAAACAAGTTAGTTATTATGAGTATGGAAAACATCTTTTCCTGCATTTTTTCTGCTTCAGGAGTCAGTCTACTACTGTAAATTGATTATTTAATAATTGATTTTGTTACAAAACATTACTTATTTTACATATCTTTTTCACAATAGCATTCATGTTTAAATTTTATTGTATGTTGATGGCTTGACTGTAAACAACATAACAAACAATGCAATAAATAGTTTTGAAGAAAAATCTGCTTTGTCATTGAACCTGAGAAAAACTTTGAAAATAACCATAATGATGCAGTCTCCATGCTACAATAATAATGATAGAAGCAAAGTTTTTCACTGTGGGAACATATCTTTATAAGTACAATTTGACTGTATTATTTGTGTCCCCTTCAAAAATTCCTCATGAGAAATTTTATATTTATTGTCCCCCCCTACTGTTAAATGAAATTTACGCCCATGGCTGTGTTCACAATAACAAATAGTCACTCACTTAAAATGTGCCAAGCAGGTATAGCCGTAAAGTGTGTGTGTGTGTGCGTGTGCATCTGTCCTTTTATAGATAGATAGATATTCTATAGTTTGAATAAATATCTGAAAGACAGAGATTCTAATGAGTGACAGTGAGATTCCCAGTACATTAAAGTGGTTGTACTCTTGGTCATGCTTCCATCAGCTCTGTTAAAGACAGAGAGATGTGATGATTTCAGGCTTTAAGGTCTACTCTCTAAATGGTAATACTGACTTCAGCACAGTCTCCTTTAGCCCTCTGTTTAGCTTTTTGGTGCGTTGAAGTCTTTTAAGCCACTGTTGAGGCAAACAGTTACTTTCCCTTAATCAGATTATGCATGCTTTAATCCTTTTATTTATTTTCCCAGGCTGATGCAATTTTGCTTTGGTGTGGATCGGTCCTCAAGGCAGCGCACTTTGGTGTTGGGATATAAGCTCACCCGGCACAGACGTCTGCTCATTGATTTATGATTGAAAATGGCAGACTTTTTTGTAGGAAAACATTTTCATTTTCATATTTTCCTTACTTTCCTCCTGTTCTGTGTTTTATACATGCAACTCCATACATAATGCATAGGTTAATTTATAGGCTTTAAGTTATTGCAAGCGTGGCAATTTTTTTTCCTCTATAGTGGAATGGCCGGAGTTGTTTGAAGTAGGTCACCAGCTGAGATTGTACCGCTTACTACTGAGGAAGAAAAATAATCCTATCCATGCATAAAATGAGCTTCCTCAGACCTCTACTCACACATTTATATCACCACTATCTAAATGATCCAATTAACTCATTCTTGACTGATTCACACTTCCTCCACCCCCTTTCCCAAGAGGCAAGCGATACTCCAACCCTCTACTAATTACCAGCATTAAATTGACGTGTTGATCTGATCTCTTGTCAGAACAACTAAGGGCTTGGATAATTGTGAGCGCACCACATACTCATGCTTAAAATCATGTTTGTGTCTCAGATAGATCAGATTGTGCATCATGAACTAAGAAAAGTACTGCTGATATTGTGCGCGTGCTAAACCTTAGCTATAATATCAAACGCTGATTCTGGTCATATACGTATACAGCATATATCTGATATTTCAAGAGCCCGCTGCTCTTCATTGTCTATTGTATTTTTTACTACTCACTCAGGAAACAAATGTGTGTGAAGATAATTTCTCTAAGCTTGAAAGGCCAAGACATGCAGAGATCACTGATCTCATTTTACCCCTTTTTCTACAATAACTGCTCCTAATCCTACAATTTCTGAATGCATTTTGTATACATATTCTTATGGCAAATGGTCACACTTATATCACACCCTGACCACATTATAATGAATCAGTTTTGTATCAAAATTCAATCTGATTCTCATTCTAACGTGATCGTATATATCGTAAAAGTCTAACTGAACGGAAGCTGGGGAACCTTTGTTGTGTAGGTTTAAGAGACTCTTGGGTAACTGGTGTGATCATTAAATTGGTCCCTGCTTTTCAGTCTACATTCGTAGTTATTTCTTTATGTCATTTCTACGAAAGATGCATTAGTGTAGTTTCAGGATGGAGTAATGTCTGTCACTCTGAATGTTGAGAGAATATCCTGTGATCACTACGTCTGGAGCCTGCGCTTCAACAGACAGGTAATGACATTCACAAAACAAGAGGATAATGATGTCTTGGAAAGTGGTAGTTTAGGTGAAATTGAGAGAGTTTTGTCTCAAATGAAAATGAATGTCGATCCTGTATCTTCTGCTTAGCTGTGATAAAACAAAATGTAATTGTGATGAATGCATACCTCAAATGGTGTCATTTCGACTGTCATCTTCCAAATGACACTGGTATCCTACTCATACGCAGATCAGCTCATTGATTGAATCACAGAGGATATGAAGACATCCCACTGGGAGTGAAATTGAAATCAATCTACCATAGCCTACAGTCAATGCCCATAAGGAGCTACCTTCTGTAGCAGGTCAATAAATGATCAGAATGGGATCTTATCAGAACATGTGAGCAGTGGGGAGGTTATCCAAGAACAAAAACTCATGTCATGTTACTGAAACTGAAATGAGCCCTGTACTGAGATGAAGTGCAATTTGTGACATGAACTGTAACTAAATTTGAAGTAGTAATTAAAATTCAGGATGGCATGGTGGCGCAGTGGTTAGCACTGCCACCTTACAGCAAGAAGGTCCTGGGTTCAAGACCCAGGCAGGCTGTAGAGTCTTTCTGTGTGGAGTTTGCATGCTCTCCCCATGTGCGTGTGGGTTTCCTCGAAATTGGCCCCGTAAGGTGTGAATGGGAGTGTGATTGTGCGAGTGTGTGTACCCTGCGGTGTGTCGACACCTGCCCAGGGTTGGTCCCCGCTTGAGCCTGTAGTTCCAGGTCAAACGTCATGTCAAATCATAACTCTTTGCATATTATATTATAGAAAAATCATATGGTCATACATCTTGTTATTCATACTGGTCAGTTACTGTTCTAGTAACTATTTTGGCAGTATGCAGTAATTGGCAGTGAAAGTCTTCCAGCCCACCCAGCCTTTAACAGCTAGTGATTAAATTCAGCTCAGCTCAGACTCACACTGAACTTTTTATAAGCTCACGATCTACAGCAATTGCACAACCATAACCATTCCTCATGCTGAAGCACACTGTGGGGTGTAATGTGCTGCTTTACTGTTGGAATGTCGAGAACAGCAACAGGAATTGCCTTCACTAATATTCTAAAGAAATATAATTATCAAATTACAAAGTGTGATGAATGTATACTGATTTGAATTTCTGGGAACCAATTTTTATTAGAAACTATGACAAAGACAAAGGGCAAAGACATTTGACCAATTCTTACTCTTAGAATGTTTTGATAAAATGCAGTGTCTCAGACTATAGACTGTTACAAGCAGATGTATTATGCAGAGAATAATTTAAATTTATATCTCAGTATGTGTCAACATTAATATGCAGTGTTATAGAGTATATGTTGACAAATGCACATAAAAGCAACAAATAAAAACATTAGTATGCAGTCAGTGCGAAAACAACACCTGTAAAGGTTAATTCAATAAGATTTAAGGCAGTTGTTGCAAATAACATTTCTGTATAAGTAACAAAACTAAATAAACGTGAACTAGGCGATGTTTACCTTACCACAGAAATGTCTCTATTTATCCATCAGTTGAGACCTTTTTGCAAGGACAAGACTATTGTTGCATTTCCATAAACCCACAGACAGGCGTTGTGTGGAGACTCAAAGGTTGATGGATTGCCTGGAAATTTTTTCAGACATTATTCCATGAGTATTTTGCGCAGTGTAGCGGGTAACCTTCAGTTGGCTACAACAAAACCAACACTTGTCACATCAAGGCAGAATTAATGAACTGCTTATAGCTGGAAAAAGCCATGCCTAATATCATGGATAAAGCTGTCTGTAGCCCTCTTTTACATGAGATTACATTTACAGGTTTTACTGAGGTGTGTGTGTATGAGTGTGTGTGTGTGTGTGTGTGAGAACTACAACCTATATGTTGCCACGTGCAATTTGCATTAATCATGTCCTGATGTTACATGAAAGGTCATTGTATTACAATAGGACAGCAGTTGGATGTATATGTTTGGAATGTGAGGTTAGGGCTAGAGCAAGATACCGTCACCAAGCACTGCTCCCTGGGTGCTGTCAAAAAGCTGCCACTGCTCCTTCACGGATGGGTCAAATACAGAGCTCACATGTGATTGTCATGAACTGTGTGTTGTGCTGTGTGTGTGCATCTGTCCTTTTATAGATAGATAGATAGTCTATAGTTTGAATAAACAACTGAAAGGCAGAGCTTCTAATGAGTGACAGTGAGATTTAAAGTATATTAAAGTGGTTGTACTCTTGGTCAGGCTTCCATCGGCTCTATTTAAGACAGAGAGATGTGATGATTTCAGGCTTATTAGTGTCTGTGTAGGAGTGACTAATGATTTTGCTTCAAGTCTCACACAGCCACCTCAAGGAAAAGATTTTCATGGTGCTGCTACAGTGCTGCTTTCTTAATCCTTCCAATTACATGAGTTTTCCTCATAGTTTAATAACAAAGACAGGAGCCAAATGTGGCCAGTGAAAGTTGCTATGTGATGTAATGATGCATTTCTGAAATTGCCAGCGACCCCGGCTATGGACCTCCGCACCTCATTAAATGCAAATGGCAGAGCTTGTCTAATTCTTCCAGTCCATTTATGTTTCTAAATCTGAGTTGAAAATGAAAAAAAATGTTTGAATGGGAAGCAATTATGGCTCCTTTCTGTTGTGAGATGATCAGAGATATCACAAAAGGGGAGTGACAATCGGTATGCTAGCTCTTAAAGTAAAACACATTTGTCCCATGAGATATAAAAAAGGAATTTTAACTGTGTTGGAGACAAGGGGCAAACCACGTAGACAGTACGCAACACCTGTTGGAGTCTTCTTCTTGTACTAGGACTGGAAATCACACTTTTCCTCACCATGTCAGTCTCTTGAAAACAGTATAAATCAAACCCATTGAAATCCCTCTAGGTTAGGGATTGAGAAAGTGTATCTTCCCTTGAAATTGAGTTGTGACATCACTGGACAGAGTTTTAGGTTTCCCTCAGGCCCAATCAGTAGACTCCAGAGAAAACAGACAACTTCATTCATATTTGTCCCAACTCCTCCCCACGAGGATGGAAAGATAAAAACACAATTGTATGTCCAAGGCATTGAGCTGCTGTGGGCAGCAGAGCTATGGGTTGCAGGGTTAGGGTTAGTCCAGGTCCAGCTAGTGTTGTAGTACCCAAGTCTGGTCCAGCCTCAAGACCAGTTTTTGAAAGTCTTGGTCTTGTCCTGGACTCAGAAAAAGACGACACTGGATTTTATTTGGAGATCAGCTGAGACTACAACTCTGTAAATATTACTATTAAAACTTGTTGAGACTAACACAGGCATTTTGTGTTTATTAGTGTTTTAATAACTCAGAATGCCTTTAACTTACAGAAACCACACACATACCGTCAGAATCACAAGACTTTCAACTTACCCTACGTTACATTCATTCCTCTGTATGTGAAATTATTTCTGTGACCATTTCGTGACTCATGTGGAATGCCATCATGCGCAAAAATGTAGTTCTCTTCCAGAAAGGCCAAAAGGAGCTCATTTTATAAGCCAAAATGAGTTCAAATTGACCCAAATTTACTTATAGCTTTAGTATTTCTTCATTTTTATTTGAAGAGAAAATATTTTCCCTTTTTATAATGTTAGAGAAATCAGTATAAATATAGAAAAATGAATGATTCATTATCAAATAATCACCTAAACTGCCACTTTCTAAGACCTCTGTCATGGGTGCGGTTGCTGGGAGAAGGATGGAAGGGGATGAGGACACTGTTACAGGCAGAACAAAAGGGTTTATTGAGGGGCAGGTGAACACAATGCAGGTACAAAGGAAACAGGGAAACATACACAGTCCAAAAAACAGTCAAAAAACAGGAACAAAGTTACAAATGAAAGGTGAGGCCCGTGCTTCCAGTAGTAGGCGTCTGGTAATGGGGTGAACCTCCCCGAGTAACCGGAACAAGCGAGGTCCTTACGCTTGAAGACTCGGGAGGTGAACTGACAATGGCCCAGACTCGGTAGCCACCAAGACAGTCTGGCCAACCGGGGAAAGCTCACTGGGAGTCACGAGCCTGGGGAGAAACACACAAGAGAAGTGAGTGAGTAAAAGAAAACAACAGAGGTAATCCAAACAGGAACACAAAGTCAAATCAAGATCACTCAGGCCCAAAAGTCCAAACAAAGGGGGAAGAGCAGAAGGGATCCAAAATATCCAACAGCACACCACAAACAACCACACAAAATATGAGGGATACAGACTTGAGAACACACGGGTTAAACTGACTTAAATAAGGCCACAGAACTCAACAAACGAGTGCTTGCACTAATCCCAAACTCAAGGCAGAACGAGACACAGCTGAAATCAATGATAAGCACGGGGTGTTCTACGCAGACACTGACCTACTAGGTAGGGAACACAGAGCGCAAATATACCAGGAAGTGGGGTGCGCTCTAAACAGTTAGTGAACTACTCAGAAGGGCACAAAGTGCAGAGACAGAACCCGGAAGTGAGGAGCAAGCTAACACGGGAGGCTAAGACTAATCCAAGGAGATACGAGGGGCAAACACCACAGACACAACACCAGAAGTGAACCCAGAGAGCAAGAAACAACAGATACTTAGCCTGGGTTCACAGTGGCACGGTCCCGTCTAGGTTGGGCGGGACCATGACAACCTCATTATAGATATGTAGAAGATAGATATCGAATAACATGTTTAATGTTGCTAAGGCTTTGTATGTTCAACTTATTTGTCGTGGTGTAAAACGTGCACTGGTCTGGTCTCAGTCCCGCCTCACTCTGGTCTTGGTCTCATCTCAGTCTCAGTTTAGGTGGGCTTGATGTCAACTCTAGACCCAGCTAGCATAACTTATGCTGATATTTGGAATGTGATATTCACAGAAATACTTACACCAAAAAATATTTCTTAAACTGTTATGGCAAATATAATGACCATATTTGTTTATCCAAATAAAAATGTGTGACGTAAATAACAAGGATACAAGCTTTGCTAAAGTTAAAGGATGTAACACTGAAAAGCAGACAAACGCTTGCTTAAACTGTGCTAATGTACTTGTATAAAAGTGCAACCATTAAAGTTCTGTAACTGATCAATAATAATTAACATACTATTTTATTCATGGAAGTCACTATTTCATTCTTCTAAGAGTTTCTCAAATTCTTCATCAGCAGACACAAGTCAGGGTCAAACACAAGCCAAGTTTCCCTATTTTATATATAGTTTTGTGGTTAATACATTGATACTGTCATACTTAAAAATAAAATAAATGAAGCAACAGATCAGTGAATACATTGGGATTGGGAAGAAGTTCCACTGAGGATAATGTTTTAACCCTGAGTGGCATCAAACAATTTGTTGGCGATAAAACCATCGCTCGCTCTGCATTGTCTCACCTCAGTGTTGACTTTTCAAACTGCTCCATGAGTTTCATGGCCAAGCTGAAGCAGTGCTGGCGCACCGCCCAGGGTAGAAGCCATTGAAGGATGATTTAAATTCAGCCGAGAGAGAAAGGGAGTCGAACAATTTATTCGAGATTATCTCGCAGGATGCTGAGCTCCCCAGGCGATGGCTTCATCCTGCATGAGAGATTCATTGTGCCCACCAGTGTCTCGACAAAGACCCGGAGGCCTGGCCCCACGCTAACCTACCCAGCATTCTCATTAAAGGGCAACCAGAGGGTCAGTTTAGTGGTTTGTATGGCATGGATGGTGTGGGCTGAAATGTTTGTTACAGCTATGGGGTCAAGTGCTTAAAGACAGTGATGTTTGTGTGGGTTGTCTTCAAAAACAACTCTTTTTTCTACTTCTATCTGCAGCTGGAACCTCACTTGCATTTTGGAATACTTAAATTGTCTTAATATAAACACACCGTTCTTTCCATTTGTCTCGTCTGTTACTTGACTTTGCATGGAGAGATGGACTCTGTGGCGCTTGCTATGGTTTGTGCACATTTACTGTGTAGGAGTTTTGTCAGGTGTAGCAATAAATTAATGAACGTATTTAAGTTTAAAATTCCAGAAGTTTATTTTTTATAGTATTGTCATGTAACAATGCATAAATATTTAATATTCATTTTGAATTTAATTCATTTGCTTAAATCATGTAACCATTTCATGTATTAATTTTTAAAATTAAAATCATACTTGCTTTTCTAATATTTACATTTAATTACCTTCCCACTGAAGTGAACACAATGAATGAAAGAGTTCATCTTAAAAACACAATAACAAGGTCAGAATTTGTCTAGGCAGTCTTTCAGACACTTTCAGTGTCTATCTAATGAGGCCAGATGTCGGGAAAGCATTCACTGTGTCTAGCACAATTTGACTGATTCTCAGAAAACCTCTCTGGCCTGAGGCAGCTGATCAGTAAAAAGGAGCCTAGAAGGCCAGCCCACTAAATTCTGTTTAGCTTTTGGTCATGTCCTAATGGAGGCATGTCTGATCAAAAAATGAACATCTCTCTTTTTGTTAGTCACATATGTGTGGGCATGTATGGCCTTATTGATCCCAGTTTCACTCATACACATTGCATTTGCTTGAGGGGATCGTGCTGTTGCCATGACTGCATCCAGGAAAGGACATGGCATCACATCTATACAAACACAGTGATGGACTAAGATTTATCTCAGTTAGCTGCTGTATTTCTACATTTTAACTTAGATTTTACTATCATTTAACTTTCCTATCGCTTAAAGTTGTTTGAAAGATTTTGGGGGTTAGTATTGAAAAAACAAGACTGAGCAACATTTTTGGACAGCTTTTTTCTGAACATCACCTTTGAGTATAAATATTGACAGAATTTTAGGTGTGACTTGTTGAAGCAGTCAGACCAAAACATATATATCTCTTCACAGCTACAGTTTATCAAGAAAGACTGAAATACACAGAGAGAAAAAGCACTGGCAGCGTGTCACTTCTTCACACCTTCAGAAATAGGAGTGACAAACCCAGAGTGCGTTATGAACTACATACTGTCAGCCTCTGTCAGAAAAGGCTGCTCTAATTAATGGACATGAATGGTTTGGCAGTGAAAAAAAGAGCAGAGCTTCAACACCAATGGCTGATGACTTAGGTTTATGTCTTCCAACAAACTCAAACACAAATGAAAAACACCAAACTAAATGGCTCAGCAGTGCTTACTTCAGAGGTAATTATGTCCCCATGACCCCGATAGGGACTAACCACCATCGGGGTCATGGGGACTGGAAACTATCCCTGGATTTAGGCACACTCACCTAAGGGGGCAATTTAGAGTAACCACTCGACCTACAGTGCATGCTTTTGGACTGTGTGAGGAAACCAGAGCACCCAGAGAAAGCCGACATCAACATGGAGAGAGCACACCAGCTGCACACAGAACGACCCCATAGCCGACCTGGGGATTGCACACAGAACTTTTTTTTCTGTGACGAGACAGTGCTAACCACTGTACCACCTGTGCACCCTACAGAAGAAGAGTATTCAATTTAGAGTTACTATAACTTCTGTAAAGTAGAATTTCTCCATTTGGTGTATAATGTTCACTAAAAACCTTGCCAAAACTGAGAGTCTGAATACACAGACTACTTCAAGAACTAGAAAAACCACCAGTGTTAAAGGGCAGAGTGTGCATTTGGCAGCACAGCCATTCTAGCAATTGCCAATTGTTTATTATGCTGGTCAGTCTTGCAGAAAGTTGCAATTTGATTGAGTGCTTTCGCCCTCCGTACTTCCATCTGAAGGCACACGTAAGTACCGCCTGTCGTCGACTGATTGGTGAGTAGTGTGTGTTCATTTAATTCCTCCTTGTTCTGGTGTAGATCTAAAGATGTCAAGTGCAGAGTGGTATAGAGGGCACAGAAATACCAGGGTCCCACAGTCATTAAATCAACAGCAAGATACCAGCTGTAGGGCATGGAGGGCAAGGCTCACTTGATGAATCTGCCATGATTTTGGTGTGTAGAAACATGCAATAATGAATGTAAAGCTTATGTTGCATACTGCTAAATTAGTCTATAATATTCATAGAATACTCTGAAGTGTGTGCTTCAAGGAACATTATGAATTTGAAGAGTCAGCTAAGACTGACTAGCTAAAAAGTAAACTGAGTGAGATGTACATTAAAACTGCATTGCTCAGAATACAAGTATTAATGATATCTTCCTTTTTAAAGATCTGTGTTCTGTCAAAATTCCTAACAATTTATATTTCATGGTCAAAGTCAATGTGAACTTTGTCATTTCACCATATACAATATACAGTGAGATGAAATGACAAAGCTCAAGGTCCACAATGTATTTTAGGATGAATTCAGAAAATTAGGACAGTGAAAGATGTAGTAGTGGCAGCTAAACAGACAAGCAAATTAGTACAAATTATCATGAAAAAAAACTAATCTTGTCTTATTTTTCCGTCATTATATTTCTTTACCTTGGCTGATTTTGAAATTATCTTGTTTTTGATCAATGTTTTGCTTCACACCCAAAGCTTCACAGAATCCAGTCTACTTTTAGACAAAAACATCTTTTTAGCACAATTGTTCTGTAGCTTCTCACTCCATTAACATTCATAATCCATTAGCAGAGGTTTCTAGAAAGAACAGCAAAAGATAAAGTCTTTTGAGCTTGGTACAATCATTTTTGAAGTGCAAATAACCCTTTGGAAATAGAAAGAACCTTTGAAACTTCCAGCAGAAACTGTGCTGCTTTAGTGTTCATTACAACACACCAACTCCATGAATACCACCCCTAACTGTAGTGCCACACATGCCCCAGCCTGCAGTTTCCATGTATGAAGCAGAATGATAGACAGTTTAGTAACAGCATGTCATGTAAGTTTAGCGTATGCTGGCACGTTGATTTCCAAGCTACTGGAGTCATCCAAGTGGCACGCAAAGCAAGTGCAACTATACAGTATGCATGGACTGGAATTTGCCACACCAGTGGGTTTATGAATTTAGCTGATGTCGTCTGGGTGAATACCTTGATGCATTTGCACAAAAACAACAGAGACAGCTAGCCAGTTAGCATAATTAGGTGCTCAAAGATGAAACACTAAGTTTGATTTGCAAGTGACATTGCTGTGCCAGTGTGGAGCAAAGACTCTTCATTATCTGTGTCATGCCAGCAACTTCAAAAGCAAGCCTCCAGACTGCTTAGCCTATTAAACTTACTGCTACAGCCAATTATGGCTTATTACTTGACTAACCATCATCTTCATTTCTACACTTACATGTAAACAGTGGGATACTGTTGGGAGACAGGACCGGGCATGTCACCTCGTTATTGTTCATATGCTCTGGATATTTAAATAAGAGCTAGTGGTTAGTCCAGGCTGCTTAAACTCTTTTGTAGTTAAAACTGAATTAGTATCTGGTAAACCAATGCAACTAAAGAAGCAATGATCCATATTTTAATGATCAAATACTTATGATGACAAGTATACTTATGATACTTACATATCACAAAATTCACTCTCCCCAGTGGCTGGCCAAGTTAGCATTGCTGTTAGGGTTAGCGTTAGTTTGCTGATGGCAGCATTTTATTTTTATTTTTTTCATCCTCTCATCTTACTTTGCATTGAAAGCAGAATTGACCATTTACATTACATGGGTGACTTAGCTTTACTCTGATTGCTTTTTCCTTTATGTTTACAATTTTGCAGTACTTGGTTAATAATATATCTTGATGGTAGTCACAATCATGGCTTTTGATTGTACGTCTGCAGGCCACACTGGGCACGTGCTAGGCCTTGTGATCCAGACCCAGCCTCAGCAGCAGGGAAAGGTCCACATGAGTCAATGGAGGCAGCCCATGGGCCACATACCCCAGAGACTGTGCTCAATCTGGGCAGCTTAATGCACGTTGCCCACGGCTCCCCGCGCCCTCTCCGCAAACTGATATCTTTTAGTGTGGGCCGCAGGCAAGGCCAGTCTCTGCATATTCAACTTGACAGGCGAGCCAAGGGAAAACAAAAAGCAATGACCCAGATTGAGTCTCTTCGAAGCCGCCAAGCAGCGCAAAGCAAAGTGCGTCTACTCCTCTCCGCCGTTGCCCATCTCCTTCTTTCTGCTCCTTGAATTTTATTTGTCAGAGGTTCCTGTCATTCTGCTCACGCTATTCTGTTTCATACTGTTGCCCCATGACCAACTTTGTGTTCACCCAACCAAACTGCTTCTTAGAGATTAGTGAACTAACATGTACCAGCTAAAAGATTGTCAGACAACAGGGGTGACCTTAGGAAGAAAGTTAACATTTGATTTAAAAACACAGACATGAAATTAAGCGCATAGGATGAGTTAACTGAGAAGACGAATCCAAGTCATTTCTTGAAGCAATTAAAACACAAATAAAACTGACTCCTTGCTGTTTTGTAAACAAATATTTACATGTTGAATTTTTCTAAATTCGGTGTTATGACTGAGAATGACCTTAATTCCCCTATATCAATTACAGCAATCTGCCTTCGTGACACAGCAGTCTGGCTCCCCACCTGCTGTGCTCCCATTTCTGATGCTTATAATTTCTCTCTCTCGCCCTTTGTTCAATTGTTCTACCAGATACAGTGATAAATCATTTGTCAAAAATGCCATTACTAGTAGATGACTAGTATTTTCAAATATCTTCCAGGAGATGTCAAATGCCAGTGCTACTCTATAGTATGAAAAGTGTGCCCTCATCAGGTGCTGTGGTGTTTCTCAGAGACAAGGCCAACACCCCCGGTGAGTCTGGCAGTATCACCATCCTAATGAGGAGTGTGTTAGACCTCGGTAATAATTGTGAGCTGCCTTGTTAAAATACAGAGAAAAGTTCAAAGTACCGCTGATCTGTGACTATCAACTTATTAATTAATTTCACTCATCATTATGCTACAGAGTTGGCAGTTAAAAAGTCATACATCTGTGGTTTGTCCTAAAAGACTATCTTGTTTCTAAAAGAAACTCAAAGATGAAATGATGTATTAAATTCTTCATCAAATGTTCAGGTACTGTGTTTGTCATTTGACTAAGAGCTTTTGAAGTTTTTGCCACTTTGGCCTATTTATGGAGTGCTAGGATTTTGATGGTTATTTAAAAAACTAATAGCATGCATATTCATATTTTAAAACCACAAGACCCAAGTTTGTTGCCCAAAGTGCTCTCTCTGCAAACCTGTCCATGATGGCACAAACCATAATAGTGTTATTAGACAGTTCTTTAATTTATGTTTCCAGCATCATAACCCTAACCCTAACCCTAACCCTAGGCCCAATTACACAAGTGCAAACAAGGTTTATGCCTTACATAAAGCTTAACCTCATCTTTTGTGGCTGGCTGGGCCTTGGTTTTTGGCTAAGAGTATAAAAGCATTTAGGCCAGACTCCTTCCCAGGGCAACAGTGGTCAGCACTGAGAGACAAGAAAAAAGTAAAACCTGTATGAATAGGACAGCCAAGAGCAAGTAAAAAAGGGCTTTGAGTGGATGTCAGGCCTGGGGAGGACAGAGAGGGACACTGAGCTGAGTTGGCGTTACTCACTGGGTGTTGCGCTGTGTGTTGGCTCCAGATGCACCTGGCCTGAGGCTGGGCACATGGCTTTGCATTGGCTGGAATGCAGTAAGTGAACGCTGACCCATCAGGCCTGAAGGTATGTAAACTCTGCTGATTGCATGAGGACCCAGTGGACTGCAACAGTTATGATATGCTTAGATGAATTTAGGTATAGAACAGGGCTGTCCAATCAGAATCAAAATATGGTCAGTCTTCAATGGCCAATGTTGGTTCAATCCAGCAAATGTTCATCTCCTTTATCTTCAGTCCAATTTTAATCACTAGTTCTTTGAAGAATTTACCCTAAAACCGGTATTAGGCTGTGTTAGTATTTGTCATTGTGAAGACAGCAGTGCACACAGTGCATCACAATGAATGAACCTCCGCATTAATGACCTCCATGTAGGAGCAGTGTTTACAGGTTTGTACATCTTCAAGTGTAATACCTCAGTGCTACCGTCAACAGGATTGCGATATTGAACCAGCGACCCTTTGATCACAGGAGCATCTAGGCCCAATAGATTTGACTAGAACAGATAAAGGAAAAACAAATGCCACTTTTATCAGTTGGGAATTTTCTTCACCTGTATTTTGTGATTTAAATAGGCTAAACCTCACCCAAAGATACCAATCCTCATCATCACTGACCTATGACGTATGGTTGTGAATTGATGCATAATGTGGAAAGTTTTGTGGCCAGTACGTGAAATGACATTTTGAGTCAACACCATTAACGGCTCTGCATTAGTTGCCATTTACTCTTTATGGGGAAGTTGCCATGTAATCCCCTGGGTTGGGGGTCTGACGGATATAAAGATCCATTAGACTTCACACTTTATTTTATAAAAGCTCACCAAGGTCATTTGGCCTTGCTAATGGCATGACCTTATAATGACTGCAAATGGTGGATTTCTACAGGGAGGATGCCCATTTCCGTACATGTCTGAAATCAAGGTCATTCATGGCCATCTTCTTGTTAATGCTAATGACTCATTTAACATTTTGGGGGCCTTGATAACATCCTTTAAGGAATCAGTTACTACATGTGCTCTAGTAAATGAACTGCCAGTTCTAAAAAGTAGGAAACAGAATATTCCATTGCAGTAAAATTAATCCATTTAATACTACATATTTGTTTGTTCTGCTCTGCTCTGCTAAAAAGTTGATCCCAGTGCATAGGCAGGATTGTGCAAGCAGTCAGGCATATAAAACTGTCATAGCTGAAGCACACAACAAAACCAGTCCCAACCCTAACCCTAAGCCATAGCATTGTAAACAGAATCACTGATCAATACCTGTCTGTTTCATCTAATTCTATTCCTGCTGATGGAGATTTAGTCAGGCAGTGGAAAGGTCTGAGCAGCCCACAGCAGATACACGATTGGAAGAAAAGTGGAAAAAGAGATCGACATAAAGAATAGACACGAGCAGAAAAAGGGGGGAGATGAGATGAGGTCCATCACCATGTGCCTCTAGCTGATAAAAATTGACCTGTGGTCTGCAGTTAAAAGCGTCTGTATTGGTGAAATTTTGAATCATCTGGTTTTAATTCAAGTTGGCTCTCATGTTGTTTGTCAGGTTGAAATTTTGCATTGAGCCATTCTCAGTTGGATTACTGTGGCAGAGATCACATAAATGCAAAATACCTGGGCTCAATTGTAGACTTACAATAAATAAAAGTTCTTCAAAAGTTCAATATCTGATTATGCATGCTAGCTATGGATTTATCTTGTAAATCTAAGCCTCACAGTTCTAGCATTCTGCAATCATCATAACCAGCTCTGTGTGTGTGTGTGTGTGTGTGTGTTTCTTTGTTTCTGTTCATGTTCTGCTTTTTTGTTGCTTATGCTAATATTCTTTTCAGCCAGACATTTAAGTACTCTTATAGATGAGCTGCATACTGTCCCTTGCTGCATAAAACAACCAAGGTCCCACGCTGCTGCACTCTCCAGTACTTTTAAATATATGACATATTACCATTTCACATAAATTTGCTGTTTTCCCTTTCAAATGAACTATAGAGATGATTGCTTAGCAACTGAGGAGGTGCCCTAACCCTAACCGCTTAGCAAGTTTCGCCTCATCCTGATGTAATTAAAATTTAGACAAGAATGATTCAGTGAGCTATGCGACAGTTACAAGGCTCTCTCTCTTACTCTCATCTTAAGTTCTTTTTCTTAAGCTGAGATAAAACAAAAAATAGGCCAAATGAAGTGTACATGGAATTAATATTTAATTGTTGCAATTTATTAAGATCATATTTTCTCTGTGGCACATCTCCATAGTTACAATTAAAACTCTAAATTGGCCCCGTAAGATGTGAATGCGAGTTGGTCGGTCTCCGCCTTGCGCCCATAAGTTCCTGGAATAGGCTCTGGTCCCCCCCGCGGCCCCGATTGGGATTCAGCAGTTAGGAAAATGAATGAATGAATAAATATTCTAAATGACTGTATGGAACATTTCTGCTTTGTCAGATATTTATATCCAACAGATGATACCAAATCTATTCTCAGCCTATAAATTGCTTTATAAGAAGTTTAGAAAGGCTTTAGATTAGAGCCAAAGCAGAAAAAAGTTCGCGGGGTGACAGTAACTGTCTCATATATACACAACTTTCATCACCTTGACCATAATTACTGACCAAAGTCATTCAAATTAGGACTATGGCAAAATAAATGAGAATGAATGGAGATATAATCCCAAACAGCCAAAGCTTCATCAGCACAGGTCCAGTAATAGATCTCTTTTAAAGGTCTTTTATGTGCAGCAGAGGTAGCTTTCCAATGACAAAGTTATTATCTGTCAGCAGCCAAGGTTAAAGGCAGGGGAACTACAGAAATCAGAATGGGAAAAGAGTGAGACGTTTTTCTAGGAAGGGCATTTTTATCATATCTGGTTTCATAATAGATGATCAGTGTCATTATGAGTGATGAGGCCACTGTGTCATTATTTAAAACACTTGCGGGTCTCTCATTTTCATCCAGCTCAGGAAGAATCACTCTCGTGCAGACGAGTCGTCAAGAATTCTCTGAGAACGGGCTGCTACATACAAAACTGAGGTGTTTATTGCACAAAGGTAAAATGATTTTCTACAAGTGCATGAATGTCTAGTCAAGCATTTCCACTTGCTCTTTCCAGTCTTGCATTTAACATCTATTGAGACGTGGTTATTGTAACACTGATTATTGTAGATCAGGACATAACCATTATTATTATTAGTAGTAGTAGTAGTATTATTTAACAGTGATTTTTTCTGCAGGACCAACACCATGTCTTGTTATTTTGTTATTTTTGTTGGCCCGGCAACCAATTCTAAGCACATTCTGCCAAAAGTGTCACCATTATATGAAAAAACACAATTTGCGCATCCATTGACACAGAGATGGCATAAATAATACAGTGAGAGACAATAACACCATCAGTTGGTATAAAACATTCTATTCTTGTGTGTGTGTGTGTGTGCCATTGTTGATGCTTGTTACACAGTGAAGGAAAACTCCAGAGGAAACTGCAGCATGAAACTATTCTGTATACAGTAGTTGAATACAACGTGACTTACGTTTGAAATACCTGTTGATTTTTCATATCTGTTCTGTTTTTTACTCTACTATGAGGTGAATGGTTTATAGATTTTTTCAATCAAACTATAAGATCAGCAAAAATATGACTGTATATCCTCAAGGCTGTTTGCTTGAGAAGTCACTGTGATCTCCTTCCTTTCCTGCTTAAAAATCATTTAACCCATATTACCCACCCAGTCAGCCTGTTTGCCATCTATTCACCACATCACTGGAGCTTGAGAGAGGTAGGGAGGGGGAGAGAGAGAGTCAGGGAAGAGAGCAAGAGAGTGAGGCTGCTATTTAATTGGACTTCTTTTGCAAGTGGGAAAATTAAATCAAGTCTAATGAGCAATGAACAATAAAAAGGAAGATAAATGGTCTGACGGCAGAAAGACAGGTAAGGTTGCGGAAGTCAAATAACTTTCTTCCCTCATAATATCCCTCTTTAAATGGGTGTCGAGGCAATCAAATTCTAGGGTTTTTTTCCTCTTGTGGAAATGCCACCGTTGGTACCTCTGCCCCTGGTTCTACCAGAATAGGTTGGTGAAGAAAGCCACTGGAATAGAATCAAATGTGAAACTGAATTTTAATAATAAACAAATAAGAAAAAAAAGGAGAAATTCCAGTAGATATTGTTATTGGGACTGGTCTCTGCTGATACAACAATGAATTCTAAAACAACAAATAGATAAATTAATATAAACACTAGAGCATATTGGAAACAAAGGTATCCTTAAGCTGATGTGACCTTTCTCAGTAACTTCATTACAGTCTACCAAAGAATGTAGCATTATGACCTTTACTGTTTGAGGTCATTTTTGTTGGAATGGATTAACATTTTAATAATGAATTTACTAGCAGTCGTTAATTCATCATATGTTTATGCATTTCATCTGTAGCAACATAATTTGCTATTGCTTGTGTTCCTGAAGTTCTTTAGTGTGTTCACAGAGAAACAGAATGCATAGAAAAAACTCTTTATTTATGAGTTTATCATTCTGCGCAGCAAGGGAATTAAGACTAAATTAATTTATTGCTTTATACAAATGTGGATTTATCTTGAGTTAACAACTGGCATGTCTTATTTCAGCCTGGACTGACATTATCATCTGCAAGGTCAATAGACAAGATAACAAATATGTCCAAAATGCAGACTATTTATAAGCAAACACAAAAGCAGCAGCTGACAACACAAATTCGCCCCTTCACGATAGGCAGATTTAACTTGCAGGTTGCAAAATGACAGTCTCTTCAAAAGTCTTTCAACAGTTCGTCACTCCTCACCACAGCACTACTGAATATTTCTCCATGCCTTGCTTAGCATGTTCTTTTTGTCATTCTGCAGTGTGTCCTATCTGCAGTTTTTCTGAGCAGTGTAGGCATTATAACAAAGGCAGAATGGCAGAAGTCCACTAACTGCCCACACATCAGAATAAAATAAAGTCAAGAGGTCTGAAAGCCACTGCAATGCTTACCTCACCTCTGTCAGCACCAAAACCTGCATTATGTAATGCAACACTTGAAGTATTCCACTCTCTTCTCATATCTTGTAAATAGAACAATAAACTGACAGAAGTGAACAGACTGACACTTGGATTGATAGATAAAATTTGGTCTTGTTCTCTCAATGCTTCATGCTCCATAGCAGGCATTCCCTCTGAAAATAGAACAAAGCACTTGTGTAGGAAACACGGATGAAGGTGAAGTTGAGGAGGAGGAAGGGGAACATCGTATGCAGGCACCCCGCTGCAACTCCATAGATACAGCAGGAGGGTGGCAACAAAAGCGGCCTCTGATTACCCCACCTAAATTCTCTTTTGATTATGCCCAGCATGTCAATAAACTGTAATTGGATGAAGTGACGGAGAATTAATGCGCTTTGCACAAAGCAATCTGCCGGCGCCCAGACACCTTCCGTCCCGGATTAAATGTTATTATTACGGTTTGGCATCAACAATGGGAAATTGACTGATCTTATTCTCTGCTGGAATATTTGGGCAATGTGTTTCTAAATGGCATTTGTTTACTTTCACCTATAAAGGATCAGTTAATTATGGTGGTATCATAAACGAAATAACATAAGAGCTCTTTCACTTACTGACAACTCCAGGACTTCTAGGTGAAAAGAAAAGCAAACAATGCACCATTTTCTTCATGAATCTGGTTGAGCCCAGAGTTCATGGGGCGCTTTAATCAATGCTCATCAAGCAGGAGAGCCCAGATGTGTATTGGATATTTAATTAGCTGTACAAGCTGCATTGACTACACTTTGGGGCCTGGGGAGAATCAACCCACTGTCTGAAAGTAGCTGAGTAAGAAAATAAAGTCATCTGCTCAAACTCAAACATATATAGACCTCCTGTGTTGTATTATAAAAGGTAAGTTCATTGACCATCAGTTAACTTCTGTGAATGATGCCAACCTGTGCCCTCCAAGCACTTGAGGTGACTGACCTTCTGGCTTGGTGCCACAACAAATGGGATAAAATATTCAGTTAAAGGGTCCTGCTGTCTCAACTTTAATTGCTTTCAGAGAACAATCTAAGCCAGCATAGATAAGAGTGAATGCCCAGAATAAGGAGTTCTGGAGAGTAATGATGGGTAGTGTTGACTCAGATCAGAAAGTAGTTCCACCTCAAATAATAGGTCCACCAAGGCAAGATGGTAGTGCCCACTTTCTCCTGCCCAAACCACACATATCAATCCCTGATTAATTGAATGATGAAGCCTCATATGACTGTAAAGCCTTGGCTCCATTCCCTTCCTCAACCTAATTTGTCTGAAAAACAGACACGTAGACTTCGTAGTTGAGAATCTGAAGACCTGCATAGAAGTATGATAAGGCTGTATTGAACAAAAAGGACTGAAAAAGGTTGAGTAATATTTTTGCCATTTTTGGCATTATTCAATCCATAAAGTGTCTCATAAAACTCATTTGACCAAAAGCTTACCTTAATGAACAAGCAGCATTTTCCATTGCATTCTATCTCTAAACATCTAGGTAGAATCTCTGAACATGCCGCTGACCACATGAGAAAGAGATCAGTTATTTAGTGAAAGCCTGCCTTCAACACTGAGCATGTGAGCCTGCACCATCCGAAGCTACAAGAAATTAAGATCGACATGTAATAAATTGCTGGACTCTTCGTCTAAACTGTGCTCAATCTTCGCTGACAGTTGAAATAGTGAGAGGAAAATGTTTAGGGAGTGCAAAAGAGTAGAGTGTGTCCTTCTCTTCCATTTCACGGCTGGCTAACGTGCCAGGTAGCAAGTGAAAAGTATGATTGATCGCCACTTTGTTAACCAAAGCAATTAAGGCAAAGAGTAGAGCAGTTGTAGTGAGGGGGTGGGCTGTCTGCGTGTTTCTTAAATGACACCAAAGCTTTGGAGACAGACTCAGACAAACTGCTAATTAAAATTGATGATTTCAAAATAAGCTACAAGGACTCTGCATGCAACATTGCACTTTTATTGGTTCACAATGTAGCCAAAGATCACTGGAGTATGTAAGATTCCAAAATAAATAAGTCTGTGCAAACTTTGTCTTCCAGCTAGAAGACGGTGACACCGATATTTTTCCTGTCAAATCTGTGTGCAAGTTCATTGAAGGAGTCAATAGGGCCACGTAAGGCTCAGTAAAGGTCACTCCTATATGTGATATTCAGGAACTGCTTTGCCAGTACACTGAGTGACTTTAATTAGATGGAGAGTGCAAACCATTTAGACACTCCATCTTTCATATAACAGATATTTAGCAACAGGGATCATTTTATTTTAATTTATTGATAGCCGAGGGTCAGAGCACCCCATGGATTGTGTCCTTGCACACTTGAGAGGGAATTAAATAATTGTCTGCTACCGATAGCTCCCTGGATTGGACCAATTCAACCCTTCGACTCATATTAACGGCAGTCCGAGATGGAGTCACATGATTACGGCACTCTGACGCTTAAAAGGCCTTCTCAATCAGGAGAAGCCATCCACACTAATGAGCAGGTTTGACCCTGTGGCTGTGAGATGAGGCAAAACTCTCTGGATTTTTGCAGCCATTAACGCTTGCCTGCTATAATACACATTGTTATCAAAGTTCAAAGAAAATGCAGAAAGACTGCTAATAACCCCTCTGATAACCCTTCAGAATGTGAAGGCAAGAAATTAATAAACATTTTCAGGGATCAACTGAAAAGAGCAAAAAGTTCCTTCTCCATTACAGGTTGAGAAACATGATGACCGCCATTAATGTGTAATGCTTGTAACGATGGCTTTTTACATGATAAATAAAATGCCATGTATGTTCTGCTGAAGTGTCCTACCTTAATTCTCTTGGAAAAGCATTTAAACATATTACGGACGCCTAGTAATAACATGATAAATGTGCTAAGAAATTCTGCAAATTATGTTGTTTTTGTCTTTCTATATAAGCTCGGAACAATTTATAATTTAATTTATAATTTTTTTTTTCCCCCCTGGCAATCAGCTCAGAGTTACATGCAGAAATAAATTACTTGTTTTTCTTCTTTTCTTTCTCTTTTTAAATTGCTTTGACTTTATCAAATGCTAAAGAGTTACAGAAGTTTGTTGATGGTAGTTTAAGATGTGGAAAAGTATGCAAAAACGTGGAGTTAGTGTCTGCACGCTGTTTGTAAACGCAGTTTGCAGCATCAACATAAATGACCAAATGAAAAATACCTGCAGACATTTTGAAGAAAATTGACACAAAAGACAAACCAATCAGTATTTGTTCACGAAAGTCCAAACTTAAGGTAAACGGTAAATGGTAAAAGGTAAACGTTGACTGGCTGGAAATCTAACATAAAGGGTTAGTCATTTTTCCCTAATCCATAACTGAAAGTTTTGTTTTGTAAACTTTAGGGGTTTACTCTAATAACAAGTGTCTGTAATAAATACTCAAATTATTAGCTAGAAAACTCAGGGATTACTAATGCTGTGCTAACCTTCCCTCTGCTGGTTTACCGTCACTCAAGGCTGGGCTGAAGTGGCATGATGATGATGCTTGATCAATAGTAACAAATGTTTTTTGAATATGTAAATGTTTTACATTACATAAATACTAGAATGCTCTTTAACAGAATAATTTGTTGTGATTAACTTATACTAATACTGTTTTTAAACAGTCTGCTTTCCAGTTCCATATGAAACCTCTGTTGCCAGATTTTATTTATTGATTTATTTTTGACTATGTAATTTAACCCAGTACTCATCATTGGAACATGCTCATAATATGAGTGATTTGTAGACTTTGCATTCTTGCTCTTTAGTGATATAGCTGGTGTTCCAACTGGTGTAAAACTGTTTAATAGAAATGCTTAACGGAGGTACAGCACACAATCTTGCCAGTCAACTAGATGTAATTTAACAAGTACAGTCATTTTCTCTGCTCACAAGATTGCATACAGAGACTCATTTTTCTACAGTAAAATCTTAAGAACATTGCACAGCACAAATGGCAGGCAGAGGGCATGAGGTTTTCAGCTCATATTTTATGAGCAAACATGGCTTTCCCAAAAGCTGTCTGTAAAAAGTAACAAGGCCTGAAATAGCAAAGCTGTTGCTAAGTGGATTTTATGCAGAGTTTACAAGAAGATTAAGATTATACAGATGAGGCAGTTTCAATCTTCTGAAAGGCTTCACGTCAGTGCTGCTTTACTCTTCAATAGCCTGTGTCGTCCTCTTTCCCCAAACCATGTTTTTGGCGCCTGCACATACATTCTATGTACATTTCAAAATGAAGTACAAACCAAGTTCATCAGAAAAAAAGTCTTTTGCAAATTTGCAAGCCAACCGTGCTTCCAAAGAGCAATTTCCCTTAAAATGCACTCATGTTTTCCTTAGGCAAGCTTGCCTTTAGCAAAAGCCTCATTAAAAGTTTGCTGAGCCACAATCCATGGGGTCACCAGACAGACAAATGTCAGGTCAGAGAACACTAACTGCAGTCCCCCAAACCCCTGCGACCTTTAAAAGGCAGTTTTGGGTTTATCCTGCTGCCAAAGTCTTTTTCCAGTGTTAGTGTAGGCCAGCCCATATGCGCAGCAGGTCTTTTCTGCCCTTTCTACATTCTAATTAGGACTGAGGCAGTGGAGCCTCCCTTGAGCAACCAGTTCTGCTCACAGGTCCAGGGGAGTGGAAGACTAAAGTTACTACTTGAGTCACATAAGGGTGTTGTATGAAATGTACGCAATGTAAAACCTTAGTGAATTTTATAGCTTTGTTAGGGACAAATTTTGGCAAAAAAAAACATTTGAACCATCTCAAACCATTTGAAATCTCCTCTATCAAGACTGACCTTCACAAATCTCCCATATCTCTATGACCTCTAAGCAGCTCTCTTCAGTTTTTATCTTTAAAACTACACATTTGTGGAATTCACAGTTCGAGAGAATGTCATGACCTTCCCGAAATTTGATATGGTGTAAAAAATAAATAAATAAAATTGTATTTATAGAATAAGATCTCATGGGCATGAAGGCAGATGTTTTTCCTGAAAGTCACTGATGTCCAGCAAACATACAGGGAGCCAGAAGGGGGAACTTCCCCTCTGTGTGTTCGTTTAGCCATGGGTTTGTCTGGATCAAAAGCCATTACTGCTGCCAAGGCTGTACGGCTGCCTCAGCTAAGGAGAAGTGACAACGCTGTCCCCAGAGAGGGGTGACCATGGAGGTCGGAGAGAGGGGGCTGCCATGGGCATGCTAGCCAGTGCATAAGGATGGAGAGAGAGCCCTTTTATTTAGCCACCATCTTTCCCTCTGTGTGGCAGAACCCACGAGGGATGAATCACTAAATTTAACTGCAAACCTCGTCACGTTTCAGGGGGCTGCAGACTTGGGGATAATGGCAGACAGCGTAAATGAGAAGCCTTTTCAGCTCATCAGCTTTAACCCCCAAATCCTTAGTGAGCACTTTGTAATTTGAAAGAGGATAAAAATAATCACAAGTTTGCTGTCTTGCCTGTCTTGACTTCTTGTCTTTGTAAAAAGATATTTTAAGAGAGTTTGATCTGATTGTTTGAGACAGATTTGGCCAGAAGACGTTTACTCAGATTCAAATTTACTTGTGTATCTTTGCGGACAGAAAAATCAAACGCAACATATAAGGGTATTAAAAAGGCAGTGCCATGATGCCTTTTCCATCCAAGCCAAAACTCTGCTGATTGCAGCAATCTGTTTCAGCCTTCACCACTTAAGTTAGTCTACCTCTTCCTCTTAGTTGTGACACGTTCATAACTTTCAAAATTTTATGAAGTTGAGCACATAGATTTGGTGGTTATGGTAGACATTTGGTTGTAGACATTTGTTGGTTCAATGACTGAGATGAAATAGAGAATACTCTTCCAAAAAGTGAGCAGTGAGTCAATAATGCACACAAAATTAGACATTTAAAGCTCTCTATATATTTTTAAAAAAACAATAAATTGGTATTGAGAAGCCAAAAATATCAAAGAAACAGAAGCTTGTGCGGGGAGGACTGGAGCATATCCCAGGAACTTAGGGGGTGCAAGGTGGGAACAACCCTGGGCAAGTGCCAAAAAAATGCAGGGCACATACACACACGCACACACACACACACACACACCATACAGTGCCAATTTAGAGTCGCCAAGTAACCTATATTCCCTGCTTTCAGACTGTGGGAGGAAACTGTAGCACCCGGAGGAAACCCACGCCAACACGGGGAGAACATGCAAAACTCCACACAGAAAGACCCGGGGATCGAACCCAGGACCTTCTCGCTGTGAGGTGGAAGCACTAACCAGTGCACCAGTGTATTCTCTATTTCATCTCAGTCATTGAACCAACAAATGTCTACAACCAAATGTCTACCATAACCACCAAATCTAAGTGCTCAACTTCATAAAATTTTGCCACGCTCTATGAATTTTATGTTGTAAAATAAATGGGGGTATTAAGACAATTCATACATGCAAATTTCAACGTTTTTTCAATATTGTTAAGAATTTTAAAGTGCATACCCTTAGTCTTGAATTCACTTTGTCTTCACTATTAATATGACTGAGCACTTAATGGCACAGACCCAGAATAAACTGCAGTTAGAGACTGTTCTATCAAAAATATTTTTCTTTTTATTCACTTTAAATAAATACCAAACTAATTAGGCCTGCATTAGACTATCAGGGAGGTAGGGTGGCAGATTGGACAAAAGGTAAAATCACCCCACAGTGTGTAAGCAACAAGTTGTTCATCACAGCACACAAAGCAGTTAAATCACACAGAGATTGTTATGCACCTGAATGTGACTGCTCACAACAGGCCAAAGCCACAGCAAGCACATATTATGACACATGTGAACAATAACCATCCTACCACTCCTGTCCCCCTTTAATACAGCTACAGCACCTGCTTAAAGAAATTAAACTAAAATAAGGTGGTGGGAAAACAGCAGTAGGCTCCAGTGGCATCTGATGTAAAACTCACTCACCTGGAACACAGTTATTTTCCCCAATCCAACACATGCATCTTTCTTGGCTGGTGTGTCTCAACGCTCACTCCAAGTTTCAGTCTCTCACCAAACAGGAATCAGATCACATAGCAAACAAAAGCTGGCCTCAGCTGCACTCTCAGAATTCAGGTGTGTCTTGGGACAGGAAGAGAAGCCCAGGTAAGTTCCCACCCCTCTTTAGAGACATCGCTCCTCCCCTAACCCTAGTGCCAGTAACCCTCTCTTCCACAGTCATAATTTAAAAATCATATCTATTTTGATTCTATCTCCTTCTCTCACACACAGAGTCTGCTCAACAGGGCCGCACTAGCATATTTGTAGCAAGCATTAGCCCTGCGGTGGTAGATAGAGCTAATTGCTTATGTCACTGTAGTAAACACTCAACACGTTCTCCTGCTACCAAAACCACCACTTCCAGCAACAAACTCTTTCTACAGGAGCTCAAGGGACAGAACCTCTCCACTGCTTTTCTTTAACTGAAGCTTTTAGACTGTTGCTCCCGAAGCACTGATCTGGACAATAAAAGCTATTGTACAGTAAGAGCACAGGGAGCTTTGAGACATAGAGTAAATGCATTAGACATTATGCTCCATGCAAACCAGACGTGATATTACACACAAACTTTGTTCTCGGCCCTTTGAAATTTAAAGAGCTGCACATTGTTTTCTCTAGCCTCAGAAGCTCTTGGTGTCCATATAAGCTATTTTAGCTGGAGTTCAAAAGGGGGTTTGCATGCAAAGTTGGTATTGATATGTAGTATTCCAAAATGACACTGAAATCAGATAGAGTCTAACACAAGCACGATTTGCTGATTAATATGTTTATTATACAGGCTTCAATTGTTTTTGTTCAGATTATTTTAATTATTAGTTTTTATAATTTTCTATAAAAGTTCTCAGATTTTTTTAGATTTATTAAAATCTTTTTGCTGCAGTACTTTCAAATCTCCCATCAATTTTAACCTTGGTGCTCTTCTTATTAAAATTATAATTCACTAAGAATTTCCCTGTGACTGATACCTAGGCACTAATAACAATAGCCCTTTGTTTTTTGACCCCTACACCAGGTACTTGCAAGGCCTCAGTCTGTCTCCTCTTGCTAAGCGAAGGTAATGTCGACATGACCCTCGCCGTGCTGCATCTGTTCCCCTTCCGCGTGGTGATGACAAGCATACTGTAGCATTTACGCCACTAATGAGAGAGTGTTTCATTCGCTCGCAGCACTGCTCAGGGCACCAGATATACACACAGTGCCCTGATCCATAATAAGGCTGGCAAGAGTCAAAAGATGAAAAAAAACTTCAAGCTTTTCTCCAATTAGGATGTGTTTCCCCAGCTAAGCTAATGCTTCGTGACACTTGGCGTGCCCTTGGCGGGGCAGGCGCAGCATGCAGCTTTACAGATATATTTAGTAAATTATGAGGATTTGGTAAAGACAAGCTGAAGGGCCCTGAGGGAGGCAGGTCATAGGTAGTGCCCTGCAGATGGTCAGAATTTTAGCAGAAAGGGGACGCTTCACTCCTTATGTCAAGAATCATTTTGTGTAGGAGAAATCATGAGAAGCATTCAATTAAATACACATGTGACCATAAGATTTGTCTATTGTCTAAAAACTATCATTAGTGTTGAATATCATTAAAAGAACGTCAGTGTTGATCAAGTGTGGTGAAAGAAAGAAAGTTCATTTCATGAAATCAACAAAATTTGCTATAAAATATATCAAACTTTCTCCATGAAGAACTTCAGCCAAATAAAATCAAGCAAACTACACATCATAGCATTTGAACAGAATCCATTACACTAAACCAAAAGACACTGGACTAGACATTAGCATTAGTCTGGCATTTATATGATGAGAAAAGAATTGACATATTTCTCTTCTCTCTGCTTTTGTTTTTGTAAACCTTACATTTTTTTTCATTTAAGGGACCCTTTTCTCATCCAGACAAAGATATATTTGTAATTATTAGTAATAATATTATGTTTGTTTTAATTTGTAGCATTTTAATTAACTCTTGTGTACCAAAAGTAGTTAAAACTGCTTTTAAAAGGGCATATTAGAGTCTAGTTTGGCTAGAGCATGCAGCAAAAACTAAGGTTGTTGACAGTAGTCACCACTGGAGGAACTAGAATTTTATACTTGGGGTGGCCAGAGGGTGGCTAAGGCTATTTCAGGTTTCCACAGACTTTAACAATGAATAGTAATCGGAGTCTGTAAATGTTGAATTATTTTCATAAAGTACATCTTAAGCACAAAGTTAGAACCGCCGTGAAGAAGGTGAAGGAAGGAAGAGCGCCTGGCCCTGACGACATCCCCGCCAAAGCCTGGAAGCTTCTTGGGCACCATGGTGCCTCCATTCTCGCTGCCCTCTTCAATTGCGTCATCGAAGAAGGCCGAGTACTGGCCTTATGGGCTACCATCATCACAGTGCCCATCTGGAAGGCTAAAGGCGATGTGGCTGACTGCGCGAAGTACTGCCCAATTCGTCTCTTATGCTACACTATGAAGATTTTTGAACGGATTATCGATGCCTGACTGCGTGATATTGTCACCATCACGTCAAACCAATGCGACTTTGTCAAGGCCCGTGGCACAACTAATGCCATCCATGTGGCGCGGCTGCTCCTGGAGAAGCATCGGGAGAAGAACCTTTCTATCCACCTGGCATTTATTGACCTGGAAAAGGCATTTGATTGCAAGCCCCATGAGCTAATTTAGCATGCCTTATGGTCACATGGTGTTCCAGAAGCCTATGTCAGCTGCATCAAGTCACTGTATTGCAATGTCACCAGCATGGTTCGATGCCCAGTAGGAACCTCACACCTGTTCGACATCAACGTGGGATTTCACCAAGGATCAGCCCTCTCACCACTTCTGTTTGTCCTCAGCATGGACACAGTGTCAGCCGGCATCCAGCGACCTCGCCCCTGGACCCTTCTGTATGCCAATGATGCCTTTCTGGCCAGTGAAACCTGTCTAAACATCCAGCACCTCACTCATCAGTGGAATTCTTTCTTAGACAAGAATTGTATGCACCTCAGTACTAAGAAGACCGAGTACCTTGAGGGAGGCCGGCAAACAGATGGCACCATCAGCATTGACGGAGAAGATCTCAAGAAAGTCATTGAATTCAGGTACCTCGGGTCAGTCATCAACAGCTAATGTGACACCCTCCCTGACGTCCATGCCCAGATCAATGCAGCATGGATGAAATGGAGGCAAGTGACTGGTGTCCTGTGCAACAGGCAGATGCCTGATTGGCTCAAGGCAAAAGTCTACAAGACTGCCCTGCGCCCCGTCACCCTGTATGGACCAGAGTGCTGGCCGGTGACAAAAAAACAGGAACAGGCCCTCAGCACCATGGAGATGAGGATGCTACGATGGTCACTCGGCCTGACCAGATGGGATCACGTTGTGAACACAGACATCCGAAAATGCCTGGGTATCGCACTAATCACAGAGGAAATGCAGGAGGCGAGACTACGATGGTATGGCCATGTGATCTGGAGCGAAGAGAACTCAGTGGCCAGACCAGCCCTGCAACTCAGCCCACAAGCAAAGCGCCGACAAGGACGACCTAAGAAACGGTGGATGGATCAGGTCAAGGAAGACATGAAAAGCTCCAGCATCACCCCAGAAGATGCCCTGGATCGCTCCAAATGGCCAGACGGCTTTGCTCAAGAGCGGACCCTGCAATCAAGCGGGACAAATGCTAAGAAGAAGAAAAAGAAGAAGACACAAAGGAGATAAGATTTGTATAATTTGCATGGTTTATCAATATGTAAATGTAAACACACACACACACAACACACACACACCAATTGGCATCATTTTTTCAATAAACAATGACACCATTTAGACATGAACACAGTGCAGGGTTTAATCATGACCAGAGACATTGCCTATGAAATATTTTCGTAAAGTTAATCTCAAGCACACATCACTAAGAGCATGAACCAACAACTAGCTGACAGTGTGCTAGTTTCTAAGTACACGGAAACATCAGCATCAATGGGATCAAAGCTCAAAAACCCTTAACGCCTCAGTGAGCATGAATTGTAAGCCCCATGAGATGTAACGTTAACGTGATCTTGATACTTAACGTGGCTAGTGGGTTAATTGGCATACCCTTAGTAGTATACTTGAAGTTCATTTTATTAAGTATGCTTGAGTATAAGTATAGCAAGTATACTGTGGAGCATGTACCATGTACCTTGTAGTGTACTAGAAAGGACTAAATTGGAACATTTTTAAGTTTATAAAAGTATACTTTAATTATACTTTATAAGGTCATTTTAAGATTACAAAAGTATACTTTTAGACTTTAGTAGACTTTTCTTTATACTTATCAGTATAAGTCAAGTATACTTCACTGTACTATTCTTAAGCATATAAAATATAGTATATAAAAAGTAAACTTCAAGTATACTGCTTCAGTTTTAGTATATAATAAGTATACTCATAGTACACTTGAATAAACTACTTTTTGCCAAGGGTATCTTATTGTAGAAAAGTTAAACTACAAAAATAATCTCTTATCTGATCATGAATGTGTTTTTAAACAGTGACTCATTAGGAAACCAGCTTAAAACTTACTTCAGGATGAGGATTTCACTGTCCACTAACCCTAACCCTAGGCTGTTTGTCTCCTCGCCATCATATCTTTCCTGTGTGTTTGATTCTTCTTCTTCTCCTTGTCCTTGTAATGGTGAATGGTGGATTCATAGACAGTGGGGTGGATCACAACTCTTTGTGGTACATAGCTCCAATTACTGTTTAGGAGGGGCCTGGCAGTCAATAGACGTTACCGATCTCAAAATGCAACAGGCTCCTTTCAACAAGACATATGGCGCCATGACATGCCAGTCATCTGGGGTGGCACTTGGGTGTCCAATCAGATTTCAGGGGCGTTCAGTGCTGCCCCAGCCTCCATTCTGGCTCCGCCTCTGGTGGTCACATTACTGTTCTTTTGATGCAAAACTTATAAAGTCTAATCAAAAGATAACTTCAACTGTTATTCTTGTAACTCACAAATCTTTAAGTAATTGAATAATGATTCCTCTTAAATGCTGTCTAGGGTTAAATGTTCTGTCACAGGTGAGAAAGCCTTTTATCAAAGATAAACAGCACAACAAAAGTAAACTGTTGTATTAAAGATGGACCTTGGCCACAGTACAGTAACACTCCACACAACACAATGGCAGATACACAGTGAGCACAAATTCAGGCCTTCATCTTGATGTTGAAACAATCATTTCTAAATGAACGCAAACAAGTGCTGGTGCATCAACATAGTTCACTACACAGTGCAGAGAGCAAGAACTGTGATTAATTAAGCAAGAAAGTCTGCACTGACAAGAGAGCATGACTGATTCTGCAAATCATAACCATGTTAGCTGCTTAACTAAGGGTAAAGGAGACAGCAAATTACTCCAAGATCAAATCACATCATTCCCTAAGGATCTCTTTCCCTATCTTTCAACTATTGAATGTTACTGTTTTACCTGATCTGCCACAAGATTCATGATTATAATTTTTTTTTTATTCTTCACATTCGTAGTTATACAAGTACAACATGTAGTGAAATGTACACTGAGCGTTTCTAAGACCAAGGAAATTAAAACAGAATTTCAGAAATTGGTAATTAAACACTGTGTATGTAAAGTGCAGTGTGCCTGTTATGAAATGGACAAATAGGCATTCGTGACAGACATGGAGAGTTTGTTTTATGGTTAAAATGTCTTTTGGCCCAACTCTATCTGTTTTATCCATAATGCTCATTTGTCTTGTGGGATAAATGTATCTTCAAATATTTTTCCAGAACCACTAGTAAGTGAAAGTGAGAGATTATTTGAACACAGCACAGCACAGCACACAGTGCACAACAAAATGTGACCTCTGCATTTGACCCCTCCATGAAGGAGCAGTGGGCAGCTAACAAGGGCAGTACCCGGGGAGCAGTGCTTGGGGACGGTACCTTGCTCATGAGTACCTCGGTGGCAACTTTAGCGGTCTGGGATTCAAAGCGGCGACCTTCAGATTACACGGTGAATGCACTAACCGTTAGGCCACCTACTGCCATTAGCATGTGCTTTGATGTTGTGTTTAAGCAGTATAGCCCAACATTTGGCTGCTCAATCGTATCATTCATTATACTTTTTCCATACAGACTAAGTCCTTACTATTCCTGCTTTCAGTTTCTGAATGACATTTTAAAGTTACATACTGTCTACCCGTGGATATTAGAGATTTCTGCTTTTATTGCCCCCAACATTCATGTACAGGTGTTATCACACGCAGATCTATTCAATGAGATTTGAAGCCACACCCCTCTTCATTTGCAGTGCACTACCTAAAAGACATATTAATAGTTTATATTCACCTCATATTATGTCATCTGCAAATACAATGGACTGCTTAAAAGCTCTTTCCTCAGGACCTGGCATGACCAACATGTCTTTTCTTGCTTCCCTTTTTTGCTTTATCCTTTTAATGGGAGAGCTTTTCAATTTACAGTTTTAATAAAAGAGCCATATTTCTTTCAGGCTCCTGTATTTATGGAGCTCTGAGTTATACCAGCAAATCTTATCCCAGTGAGAACGGAGTTATGAGGACATCACCCCACATCACCAGAGATGTATCAGCAGGCTGAAATATGGCCAAGGTGTCACCCTGAAAGCAGCCTCACAATGTGGATTAACTGTCCGTCACTCCTGAGAGAGAGAGAGAGAGAGAGAGAGAGAGAGAGAGAACAGTCAGTTAGTAAAGCAAATGAAGAAATGAGAGACAGCATGGAGCTGCTATTTGCTTTTTGTTAATCAGTCGTTTTTGACTCTTTAACAAGTCTTCAATCACGTCTGTAGCATGTCTTCACTAGAATTCAGCCACATTTCCAGACTAAATCTGTCATGCAGTCTAGTTCTATAACAAGCACAGCATTAAGCAGACATTCACATGCAGAGCTACATCCATTTATTAATTAAAGAGACAGTCTCCCCGGAGCAACTTTGGGTTAAGGATCTAGCTCCAGGGATCAGTGGTGGAAAGGCTGGGAGGCATGGGTGTTGTGGAGGGGCGACGGGTAATCATTATCCAGGTTTCTGTGAAATCTTGTTTTCGGGGCACTGGAAGGCTGGAAAGGCATGTGAGAAACACTGCTTGGAAGAAAGGGGGTACACCGAGACTGTATTTGTACATTTGTACCTTGATTTCATGACCTCTAGCTAAATAACTGAAATACTTTCATCGGCCTGCTGGTTTTGCTTCAAATACTCATCATCCCCCAAGAATGTGGCTCTTAATACAAAGACAGTAATGAATAACATCTCTTCAATTAATCACACAAACATCTTGTACCACAGCTAAAAGAGTTACCTTCTCTGACAAAAGCAGAGTGAATTATAATTAAACATTTCTATTGTGATGCCAGTACTTGACTATTCCATGGCAAACAAAGTGACAACAGGGGAATAAAGGCTTTCAGTGGATGAAATGTGTGTTCTGCACATTGTTTTCCAGCCCTGTCTCTTTTCATTTTGCATTCATGAATGTCAGTCAGAACTTGCGGCCCTCCTCCGCAGAGATTAAATGTCATCAGTGCGTTGGAAACTTGCAAATCCCGTCCCTGTGCTCGCGCAGAAGAGGGGGAAATTCACCTTGGCGCTGATTAAAGAGCTCGATGAAAAATGCACAGCGGCCTCATTATGATGCGTTCCCATGTTGTTCAAAATAGGCCCTGCTCCCTCCCTAATCCTGCTTGCAGCTAATGGGAGCCCTGCTAGCCTCTTATCGCGAAAGACAACAAGTCAGTGAAGATACCTAATTCAGCTAATGCACCACCTCTCCAAAATGATTGGGAAATTATAACTGTGCATGGTCCCTGTGTTTGTCTCCTCGAGATTCATTTCAGATGCTTGGTCAAGTGTAAAATGAAAGATGGAGGACAAGATGCACAAGTGGCAGCAATCAGTAAACAAGGAGCAGTGTGAGAGTCCACTTAGTCGTCCACCCACCGTTCATATTACCAGAAATGGCTCAAAGCATAGACAGATAGATAGACAAAGAGATGAAGAGGAAAGGAAGTGGAAGTCGGGTCAGAAACCAAATCAAGATAATAGACAGTGAAGGCAATTTGTAAGTGGTTTCAGGTAAAAATGACTAAAAATCATTCAGTCATTCAGGACCAGCTGTGTTGTTTTCTTTCCTTTTTATGTGAGTTCTATTAATAAAATACATTTTTATAGGCAAATGATATCCTCACACTTAATATAATGGGTCTAAAATTTTGACAGCAAAATGGACATCCCCTTCATGCTTGGCCTATTCTACAATTATCTGCTCACTGTCTGACATCAAATTATTGGTTGATAAGTAATTGAATGAAAATTAATTTTGCTTTTCCTTCTCTGTTTATTTAGGTCAGCCTCTAAGGCTTCTGCGTGCATCTTTCACTCATGTTTTGCTTTGGAGGGATTTTGGTTAATTTATTTTCATTCCCTAGATTCATACAGCCTGTAAAGAAAAGAATGTGATGAGACATTGCCTCTTATAGAAGTCATTCATCTAGAGGTATCTCTCTTGGGTCAGTTTGCAAAGAGCCAAGTTTGCTGCCGGATGAGTTTTGAGGTTTCTGACTTGTAGTTTGTCCTTGACATATCCCTGATGAACCATGGAATAATTTGAGACCACAGAATTCCAGCAGTGAATGAATATTAAAGAACTACAGATTGTTGCTGTACTATTATAAAACGATTCTGGAGCCTATCCCTTGAATCCATACATTTGTGTAGGACTTATAATGGTTCAAAAGTCACCTTCAAGTGACAGATTGTGTCCATTTGTGTCTATCCTCTTCGTTGATAGCTGTGACTTTAGTGATGTTGACTGTATCAAGTGCTCTTTGGACTTGTTTGCACACAGTCATCACTAGTGTTCACCCTTTGTGGATGCAGTAACATGAAAGACTGCTGCTCTTAAAACACCAAACAATTTGGCTGCTAAATCATCACACACTACTGCCTAAAGTGCACCAGTGATTTCTCTTATTTGTAAATCTTACAAGTCACTAATTCTTCTGACTACAAAAAAATAAAGACAAAAAAATGATGAGCAAAAAGTAAAAAGTAACAAGTAAGATTAATTACAGGTTTAATAAGGTATATTCATTAGGTTAATATTTACCATAGTTTACTAAAGTATAACAAGCGCTATACATGTAAATGCAGTGACTATAAATATAATATACAGTAATTGACTGAATAAGTGACTATAATACAATATAAGTATTGGGTTATGTCATGGCTAAACCCAGACTTTACCGCCGCCAGCCACCTGAGGGCGTCCCTGCCCTGTCTTGTCTGTCTGTGTCTAGTGTGGTATGTCAATCAGTTCTCCCCGTGTGTCCTGATTGGTTAGTTAGTGTAATTATGTTTAGCTTTGTTCTTTCTGTTCTTTGAGCTGCAGTGCTCTATCATGCTCTTGCTGTGGTTAAACATTCAGGACTGTATTGTTTGTTTCCATATGAACCATAATATGTCAATGAACATATTTCTTCTCTGTTGTTCACGGTCTTTATTCTGCACTCTTAAATATATGTTGTTTGTGCACTGTGAATCTTTTGCTGACATAATCTGATCTCATTCTGAATTGCCATTGTCATTCACCTGAGGAAGAGATGGTCTTTAGTTTTTTTGTTACATTCACCCAAATGTGCAAGCGCTGGATGGTGGATATGGTGGATCTACTTTGTCTGATAAGGGTGTGTTTTAGCCTATAACACTGCAGGTAGATTGCTAGTGCATGTGTGAAGTGTCCTCAGATAAATGTCACAAGTTATATGTCTTCATAAATCTTCAACCCTAGTGTTTAAAAATATTACAGACGTATTTTTAACTAGAATTATGCATGTGACATTTTACAGTGATACAAATTAGAGATATAGAATGGGCAAGATGGATATAAAAATTGCATCCATCACTGGCAATATATACAAAACTAACTGAACGATGTAAAATTATTATTTGTTGTGAAAACATGATACTAATATTTGCATAATACAGGATCAGAAGGGGGAAATACTGACCCTTGATCTGACATGATGCAGCTATTAGAGCTGTGGTACAACTTTTGCTCATGATGAGCTACAGAATACAGCCACTATAACTTCTGCCATGAATAGAGATCAATACTGAATTTATGAAGCTGAATCTCACACAGACATTCTCCTGGAAAATCTGAAGTGACTAGTAATCGATCTGCATTTGCACATCATTTTTTCTCTATATGACTGTCAATGTAGCGTTATATTTTCCAGGACTGACAGTATTCTAGTCTTGTGTATGATCTAAAATTTTATTAATGTAATCACCTTATAATTTGTATGTATGTATGTATATATATATATATATATATATATATTTGGATATGGCTCAGTAAAGAATGTTGTTCATGTTATACAAAAAAAAAATGGCTCTTTGTTCCCAGTGGCAAGTAACAACTGAAGTGAAGTTAAATTTACCCCAAAACTTTTAAATAGGCAAGAAGGTCAATGATGGGGCAAAAGTCAGGGCTCTCTATGTGAGTGTGTGTTGTTAGGTCTGGGTACTGAGCTTTGTTGAATCAGATTGCTCACTGTGATAAATCCGATTGCCCACTTATTCTTAAAGCCTTTTGCACAAACCCTGTTTTAGAAACAATCTGTGGCACATTTAAATGTTAATAACAAGTGGGAAATGAACAAGTCACATTCTGTGACATACTGGTGAGCACTCTCTAATGACCATTATTTATTTCAGCTGTCTTCTCCAACGAAGCTATCTCGCCCTGATCCATTTACCATTGGTTTAAATGGGGATGTCATTAGGAGAGAGTGTGGGGGTAATTACACTGTCTTGTTAATTGCGAATAAAATGGCAATTAATAACCTGCTTGAATGCAAATAAGCACAATAGCAGCGTTATTTAAGGGGACGGTTGACACAAAGCGGGACGATTGCACAGACTCTTTTTAATTACACTGTTTCATCAGCTCGGAGACTGCGATGAAATGTTTGCTGTCGCATGTAATGTCATCTCAAAATGAACTTCTAGAAGAAGGTATAAAAGGAAAGTAAATATGACTTCAGAAGTTTTCTCTGGCATTTATTTTACGGGCAACTGTTGCATGAAATATTCAGTTACATAATACAGCTCTCATGCAGATACAAACACAAATCTAACATACATGCCTTTATCTTTATATTCAATAATATGAAAAATGTTCTGTATTTTACTGTAATTATCAGAATGTTCAGTAAAGCATCAACTATTGGTTTCAAATCATCAGTTCATCAGGTCCACTTTGCTGGAGTCAAGTGCACAATGATTCTGACAGCTCAGTAAGTGGTTAATTAGAATTCATTCTCGTTTTACATATGCCCATATACCTGTATGACTGTTGTGTGCTGGGTCTATTTATAATGAGTTTATTCTTTCCTCCCAGTACTGCATGGACACAGTCTGTATGTCATCAAACTTGTTTTCCGCTGGACAGTATGAGCATAATGAACTGTTTACCCTCATTTGGTAGAGCATAACCGAAGCATCCCTTTTTTCTCATTTTCATACCACTTTACTGAAAATTAATGACATATGCAAAAACTGATAATGAAGTATGTGGTAAATCTTTCTCTCTAGACTATTGTCTCGAGTCTGTCACACGCCAGCTTGGCTGATATGCAAAAAGGCAATATGTACTGTGACTGTATTTATTAAGATGTGTCAGGTGCACGTTAAATAACTGTGATCCTAAGTCTGGGCCCGGCCTATGCTGAAGTTCTGCTACAGTTTGACACATAGGAAAGTTATGTGCATAGTTTCGTAATTATGTCGGACTTCCTTGCAGGAGCACTGCTTAATTAAAAAGGGGAAAAGATAGAGGACTTACTGTAAAGCTGCATTACCAATTTAAATGAGACTTCAGTAATGACCATGTCTTTTTAAATGGCTTAGCGTCTTGTGAAAAGAGTATCAACACTGACTTAAAGTGACAGTTTCACTGACTGATTGGGCATGGATTTCTATTGGTTTTATTTGAAGGTATGAATTTTGCATGATCTTAATATGTTATAATATTCATTGTTTCATTTAAAAAGTCTTTATGCCCACTATGGTCTCATAGTTCCAGCAAGAATTTTAATGAGCCAACTAATTAGATATATAAATTCATTTGGTTTATATTTTGTATTAATTAATTATGGTTAGTAACCGGGTGATCAGGGTTTTCATAAACCTTAAATCTGATATGTCTTGCAGTACAGGTCTAGACTAGGCTTAATACTGTATGTGTCTTTTAAAGGAAGAATTGAAAGGTGACCAACTCATTTAATGATGTATGATAGATGTTGCAGTCAAAAGACTTTTTAAAAAAATAATGCAGTACCTGGAACTTAAAAACATGCTTAAAAATAAGCAGAGTTGCACTTTACTCAGAGGGTGTTAAGGGTGTATTTAAATTCCTCAAAAGTGTCTGTGACTCGATTGCACATCTTATTTTATCGGACAGGTCTGAGGGGGCAGATTCATTTATGCCTGTCATCTGTGCCCTCAAAGAAATCTTGAGCTTTGTAGCAGTGAAACAGGGTCATATGTGATTAATTTGGTGTGCAAGTCTCAGTACAGACTGCAGAGGGACGAGTGCAGTATCTGATGTCCCCAAAGAGGTTTGACCATTCTGCTGACGTATTAACAGCAAGACAAATGATAGTGCCAGATTTTTGGTCTGACATTGGGCCAAGTTGC
>JAVGVS010000101.1:1346923-1406923 GCA_032718565.1 Distichodus sexfasciatus | reverse complement strand
ATGTCAGAGGTGAGAGGAGGGGAAGTGTGAACAGAACGCTTCTTCACATATCTAAAGTGCTCGGAGCGGGAAGCAACCCAACATCCCTGCCCCCACAAGCGCTCACACACACACACATCACACAAACAAAGACATACACACTCCCTATAAATTGATAGACATATGAATTTGTGCACTACAGGTTATGAAGCATCTTAATTTAAGACTTTATAAAAGACACTGTAGGTTTGCTTGGAATAATTTGAGATTAAAAAATGCTGAAGTATGTCTATGATTATATTCTCAACATGGAAGAGTTTGCTCCTATTTTCCAATTTATTGTTAGATTTTGTCAGAAGAATAATATCAATGCCCATTTAGCAATGAAAACAATGTTGCTGGGTGATATTATTGACAGTATTTTATTAACAGTTTCCATTTTTAACCAGCACTCTGCAGAATGATTGATATGAGTTACAGCACAAAACCTGTTCTTGCTGTGGAGAGGAGTGATTACTGCCCCTGACTCTTTTTTAGCTTCTGGATCTTTTTAGTCAGGAGGCTAATTTAAATCATTGTTCAAATTGAGTCCTCATATGCAGGGTTGTTCACAGAGTCGCAAGCACTGCAGTTCCTCATCTGAACACACTACTCGAAATTTCCATCAGAGTGCAATAAAAAATGAATTTCTTGCCATCCATTCTTAAAACTGTAGCACAGTCAGTTTCAAGATCTTGTTCTCAGTCACTGCGGTAATGAATATGCATATTGTAAAATAGACAACACTACAATAAAGATCTTCATTTTTAACTACATACAACCAAAAAATGAAAAGATAGATTCCAGGAAAACCCCCCAAAAAGATCAAAAGTTACCTTAAGCTACCTTAAAGCAACACTATGTAGTTTTTCAACCTTCAAACTATATTTTCAAGATCATTTTGACAGAAATTTGACTGCTTTACGGCATGCGTCACATCAGGACTAGGGTGAATATTGTCCCGGCTGGAAGAGGAGGAGCAATGGTGACCTGGTGCTGTTACTGTTGGAGTAGCGAGTATAAATTATTTGCTGAACATCTATATCTAGTGCGTTTAAGCTTGCTGTGTGTCAGGCCATGTTACTGAAGTCATAGCCCTTCCGTTTATGTCCATACATCAAGTTCAAGAGTTTCTGAGTCTTTTCCTTTGGCAAGGTCAAGGATCAACCGGCTCGGAGCTGTCCTGCCCTAGCCACCATAGCACTTAGGAACATACAACCAGGAACCGAAGAGTTTGGTTTGTGGGCTTGTACTGGCAGTTGTCCATGCTGTCAGGAGCTATTGTGCTAGACTAGCCTAGCTCTATCTTCCTCTTTTAGTCTCCCTCCCTAAACACCCCCCACAAGTGCCCCCCAGAGGCCAGGAGACATAAATAACTACCCAAAGGGGTGCGGTGCTTGCAACACCGTCACAAGTTAGCATGCTAGTTATGGCTCTTCTCATTTTGACTTGAGAGCATTGAATAATACAAATATGAACAAAAGCTTCTCCTGTGCAACTAGATAAATGCTGACAGTAGAGCATAGGTATTATGTCTGTGGTCAACTGTATTTCTCCAAGTGACAAACGGCTCAGACACGTCTCTGACTAATGCTAACAGATGTTTTGTGTTACAATATGGATAATGACATTACTATCACCGTACAAACAACATTGCGTTACAGTAGCACTACAGCCTATTTCTACAATGGACAGTCAGTTAAAGGGCAAGCCGAGATGAAAACCAAAACACTAGCTTTTCATTTGTCTTTTTTTTTTTTTGAGTTAGCATTTGTTTCTGATATTTCAAAAAATCAATATATAAAATCAATACATTAGTAGTTAGGTGTTTGAATAAAATGCTGTAAGGCTACTTTACCTGAGGACACTGATCGCATATTAGTTGTCCTGCTCTCTTGGCTTGTCAACAAATACTGGTGTGTTACTGCAAGACAGATTTTACGACAATTGTTACAGGCAATACCATTTCTAGTCTCTAGGGGAACCCTGCAATCAAATCTTACATAGTGTTGTTATAAAAAGCCCAAACAATTGGAAGTAAGGTGGTGCTACTGAACATCACAAGCTTTTGCAGTAGATTTTTACTTTGATGGATTTATGATGCTAATTTTGCTGATCAATGTGTGACTATAAAAGAGATACAGTGTACTGTTAGCATCTTTTACAAGGAATAACCAGTGCTAATTACCACTTGGGCTTGGACAGACATGCTAGCAGATATTAGCAATGCTTAGGGTTAGTATTTATTACTTGATTAGAAAACAGTTTTGCTTTTTAGAGCTGCATTCAGAAAAAAAATCCTTTTAAATCCTTATATTTTAAGGTGCAAAATATGTGCTGGGAACCTCATAGAAGTCTAGTATCTGCTGCAATCTTGATTCATCCCAGCTCAAGAACATTATTTTTTAGTGAATGACCAGTAGTGGCTTTTCAGTTACTCTGGTGGGGCCATTAAAGTGAATATAATGTTTTTTGTCTGAAGATATTGCTTAAATGCAGCACAGTTCACATCAGTGTGACTCGGGCCAACCATCACACTTTTAGTAGTTAGGAACCCGTTTTAAAATGCTTCTTGTAACGTCCATTCCTCAAGAGAGAAAAATAATACCTTGCATGATACGACTTCTCTCCACTTTCCTTTTGATCAAAATTAGTTTGAACATTCTGGTACACACCACACTTTATAAACTAAAGTAATATGAAATAAAATGACATTAGACACTGTTTATTATGCTTAAAACAATGGATTGCATTCACTCTATTTCCAATTACTGGGACTTGATATGTTGGGCACTTGAGTGCAGGAGTGGTGGATTAAGGGGATTCGCATTCATTTCAGCACTTATGAATTTGTATTATGTGAGAAGGCTGTATTAAACCATTCCACTCACTTGGATACGGGTATTGTTTGAGGAGCATCATCCCTGGAATTGTTAATGAGCAAAGGTCCTGAAAGGCATTAGACAGAAAGCTAAGCAGGTATTGAAAGCTGAAGCGGATGATTATTAAAAGTGACTTAAAAAAGCAAAAAAACGCAGGGTTTGATAATATGACACTACTGAAGTCTTTAATCTTACTACCCTCATTCTGACAAGTGGGGTCATGAAAAGCATAAATTTACTGAAAAATGAAAAGATCATTCATGGGCCTGAAGTGATTTTGACATATGACAGAAAGTGATCTAAAAATTCAGTGTGATTTGTTTGATTCCTTTCCCCAAAATGCTTCCAGGATTAATGTTAAAATAAAATTGAAAACATTAAAATAATAAAGGACAGCCTGCTTTTTTGTTTGTCACATTGGTATAAATGACCAGTTAATGAGTCAAAGTCAACTTTGTCATCTCTGCTATATACACTATACAGATATACGAGACGACGTGGCTCCAGTTTTAACAGTGCAGTAGGAAAAAAGGAACAAAGATCAATTAAGGCACATAGTATAAACAATAAGTTTACGATAAACAATAAGTACAAAATATACATGTTAAACTAGACACCGTCATGGGGTGCGCGGTTGCGGTGAGGAGAAGGGAAGGGAACGAGGACACTGTTGCAGGCGAATGTGAAGGAGTTTATTGAGGGATAACTGAACAGGGGAAACAGTCCAAAAAAAAAAAAATGCACAGAAAAAAAAACAAACAAAGTGACAAAGAAAAGGTGAGGCCCGTGTTCCCAGGTGTAGCCGTAGAATGCACAAAGGGCAACCTCCCCGAGTAACCCGGAACCTGTGCAATCCTCACACTTGACGACTCGGGAGGCAAAACTGCAATGGCCCAGACTCTAGTCTCCAGAACCGTCTGGCCATAGAGAGAAAACCCACTGGGAGTCACGAGCCTAGGGGAAAACACAGGAGAAGGACGTGAGGGGGAGGAGACAAAAGGGTAATCAAAAAGGGAACAAAAACCAAACCGGAATCAAAAGGGGTCTAACGTCCAAACAGGGGAAAACACGAAGGGTCCAAGGTCCAAAAAGGGAGAAGCGGTGCAGGAAGGGTCCAGGATATCCAAAATACATCACGACAGGAACAACCACACACAAGTATGAGGGAGACAGACTCAGAGACACTTGGGTTAAACTGACTTAAATAAGACCACAGAACTTAGCAAACGAGTGCCCTCACCAATCCCAGAACTCAAAGCAGAATGAGACACAGCTGAACTCAATAATAAGCAAGGGGGTGTTCTACACAGATCCTAACCTACTAGGTAGGGAGCACGCAGTGCATACAACATACCAGGAAGTAGGTGTGCTCTAAACAGAGAGTGAACTACTCGGGAGGGCACACGAAGTGTGGACTCAAAACCCGGAAGTGAGGAGCAAGCTAACATAGACAGCTAAGGCTAACCCGAAGAGACATGAGGAGCAAACACACCACACCACAGACACACCACACCAGAAGTGAACCCAGGAGACAGGAAACAAACACACAGACACCAAACCTGGGTTCACGCTGGCACGGTCCCGTCTAGGTGGGGCGGGACCGTGACAGACACAGAATATTAAATATAACTTTAAACTGGAATTAGAATTAGAAATAGAGGTAGATAGAGAGACAGTTTGGATATAATGTGGAAATTGACTTTTACACTTTTACACTGGATGTGCAAGAGATTAGAAACAGTTATATTATGAAAAGAATTCTATATCCAGTCTATTTATATCAATGTTCAGTATTTGTGCACATAGTGGCAGCAGTGCAAAAGAATTCAGTGATACGTCATGCACTGCAAATGAGCAAAGTTTAGTTGAGCAAAGTAATGCACAAATCACTGGAAACACATGTAGAACCCACATGAGATGAGATGTTTTATATATATGAAACATATATATATATATATGTGTGTGTGTGTGTGTGTGTGTGTCCTTACTTTTGCAGTGTCTGCATTTTCAGCCCCAGATGAGTCTTTACACCTCAGTATGTGTTCCAGCACCTTAAGGTCTAACACAGAGGACTCTAACACAGATGAATCTTCTGCCTGTCCACTGTGTCTACAATAGTGGAATCACAGTTAATTCGGCAGCTTATGTCCATGGCATCTTCTAAAGTCCAGAACCTGAGGTTCTGCTGTGAGCCCATGTTTTCCCTATACCGTCACTGGCTGTTTGGACACTGGATATGCCATGCATGAAGCTTCCAGCAGTCTTCGCATAAATTGCCACAGCAGAGTGGACGTCAAAGGGATGGCCTTTCCCAGAATTCCTCTGGGAAGGAAGTGAAGCACAAAGTCCAACCTGTCAGCAAATACGAACGGAGCATATCATGTGGTGAGAGAGGTGACTGTGGGCAAATAGACAATCCTCTTCTCAGTGCTGGTTAATACCAACATGCTGTCAGCCCATTTAGCCTTTGAGAAGCATTTTCATAAGACTTGAAGAACCACAGGTAAAGTTAAGGGCATGTTTGTAGGTATGCTGAGCTCTTTCTGGTTATTCAGGCTGGTTACCATTTAATATTTCTAAAGAAAAGACTTCAGATAACTACTCAGTCTAGGGACAACATGATTCATAGTGGAATAAGGGTACTGAAAAGAAATCTAAAATTGTTTATGAGAATATTTTCACCAAGTATAAAAATCACTAGGAATGATAATCATACTCAGTTGCAGTAGCTGTAGAATGTTACCCTCTTTAACTCATTTCAGTGATGTGTTTTCTTTCATTGTTAAAGGGAACGTTATGAACAAAATAATGCAGGATATATGCTAGTTAACAGATAACAGATCTGAATTCACATTATATTTTTGCAGTACAGTATACATCTATATTTACAGTATACTTTTATAGAGCAATGCATGACCTATCACTGACTTTCGAGGCTTTAGAATCCACTGAGTCGAACATTAACACGGGTTCTAACTACCACAGCTACAAGTAAGAATAATAAAAACAATATCTACAGGGAAAATCTCTTTAGGTAGACCTGCCAAATGAAGTTGCTTGTTACACCTTAGATTGGAATACATGTGTGTACTGACAGTAGTCACTGTCAGATTAAGTTGCATGAGTCTTTAGTCGCATGAGTCGACATGAAACGATAAACGTGGAAGGTGCATAGATAAATATGCATCTGTTTCATCCTCCAAAAGTCTTGTGAGGATACTTTCACATTATCACAGATAATGAAAATTTAAATCAGGCAGAATTTTTTGGATGTTAACATTTAACTAATTTTTTAGTGCAACCAGTCAGTTCACAAACCCCAGCATCAAGTTTTTGCAGTGGCCACTGGGTAACTTGGTAAGGATGTGGTCTAATAGCTTTGGAGAGATATCTACAGAGCTTTCAAATAGAGATCCTATCGAATAAAATTCATTAGGAAATAGCATTTAATTGTGTTTTATTTACTACATTTCTCAGGGTCACGAATTATAGCAACATTTTAATCAATTAGGCACTGCCATTTTTTTGGTATTTAAATCCAAGAAGTCTAATATGCTCAGTGAGGCTCTGGAATTAAGATGGGCAATTAAGAGCAAAAACCCTAAAACAAGTAAACAGATGTGTTCACTCCAGTCAGTTACTTTGCTTGTGGCCAGCCGTCCAGGGCTTGACAACTGGCTCTAGTCGTTTGGGGAATGACACACAAATGATTTGAGCATCTGCACAGTTCTAATAGAAACTCTAGTGGCTACTCTCTTCTAGCGGGCATTCCTTCCGAGTACTGCCACACTTGACTGTGTTGCTCAGTGCTTAATATTCCGTACTAAGCCTCTCTCACTGAGGAAGTTTGAACAGTTTCCCCCTTGCCAGAGATTGTTACATATATTTGGAACTGGAGTGTTTCCAGTCTTTAAGGACACCCTGGGCTTAACCCAAACCGGATGTAACTTCAAGAGGAGCCGAGGATCTTTTTCCATTTGTATACAGTATATAAAAGGGTTAGATAGTAGTACCCTACCCGGGCTAGACTCAAAATACCCTGGGCCCCAGTAAAATGGACTGGCCACGCCCCTGTTTGGAACGATAAGGTGATTTTAGATAAATCAAGTTTGTCCACACTTTCTCATGTCAAACTAATGAAAAACGCATGCTCAGAGTAATATAAGATATTTACGATAATTTTGCCTTATGTTGAGCAAACATTTTCTCTTTAATATTTGTCTGTCTTTTGACAGAGTGAGATTCAGTTTTGGTGAATAATTTTAGATGTGATTACCTATAGGCCATATTTTGATCTAGAACAGCTGTTGCAAATGATGCAACAAAGATCAGATCGAATTAAAGTTTTAGACCTTGTGAAATTTTGAGCTTCTTTTCCTTTCTTCTCAACAACAAATAAAGCAGTTGGGAATTGTATTCATCTCTTCACAGATATGGAGAGAACGTGTAATGAGGTGTCTGGACCAAAAATAAGTCGTATTACAGAAATGAAAATACTTTTGCATACTCAAACTCAAATGCAAGTTATGTTTACTCATTAAATAAATAAATAAATAAATAAATAAATAAATAAATAAATAATACTTGTTTATTCTGCCATGCAACTTAATTTAATTCATTCTGCCCCAATCATAGTATCTCTTGTGCTAAATGAAAGTGATTTCTTACATCTAGATTCAGATCCAAACGTCCCCCTGTTCAATCACGCCGTTCCCTATGAACAGTCCCAGCCAAATTCCAGAAGGACAAGTGAAAATGAGCGAGTCCGATTTTTATCGCGTCAGCTCGCTCCAGAGCCCCGGTGCTACAGAACATGATGAACTGTGAAATAAGCCCAGCATGATGGAGATGCAGCGCTTTACACACACACAGTGGGGTGCAAAGACAATTCCAGCTGTTCTGCCATCACACATTACCACCTACCCCACACAGATCGCTCTTCCGCCACCTCGTTTAAAGGGTATCAAAGCAGGCTCGCACTTCTGAAGTCTCATGTTGAGGTTACAGGTTGTCTGCATCGAAGCAATTGTTTGTTATGCTGGAGTTTAATAAAATTCTAAGTCAACAATTATATGGGGTTGCCAGATTGGGAAATGTGATTTTTGGAAATCACTCTCCCAAGGTTTTTATTTATTGTGTCCAAGATGATAAACAGTGCAATAGAATTCAAAAGCAGCAATGCAATTTTTGTGAAATTTAGCTTGATGACTAATGCATTATGATTTCATCCATGTTGTGGCTCCGAATTATTCAAGCTCCTACAGACTGCATTATTAGTGGTCTCAATGCCCACGCTTTGATGCTGTTGTGTGGCTGACTCTCCCCCCAGGCCGTCTGACTCGGAAGCATGAGAAGTAAATTGGCTCCTGTGGTCTTTCATCTTACAGCAAAGTGGATTTCTCACCTCTTAATTATCGGGGGCAATGTGATGTGCATTGTCATAACATTGTTTACCATCAACATAGAAGCTATTGGGCCAGGGCTCTGAAAAGTCTTAAATGTACTGTATAAAGCCACTGAACTTTGAAGTGTTGACAGATAACACTGAGAGTCTCTTTCAGCGAGTAGGCTGGAGCCAGGACTGAAAATAATGTAATATTATAACAGATTTTATTATACACGTTGTCACCTTGCTGATGCGATATGAGCAGCTCTTTTGTTCTGCCATTTTTGCACATTAAGCGGCTCAGTGGAGCTCAGCCTTGATGCTAAAAGTTGCAGATAAACCTTAAATAAATAAACATCGGAAATTTCCCTTATAAACAGAGTCAACATTATATTTCATTTCTGCAGTCGAGCACGCATTGTGCTTCACTGACATCTCCGATAGTAAATACAGATAATAGTGTTTATTCTCATGAGTAAATATTACTTATTCTCGTCAGGTTATAATGATGTTCGGCTCCATTACTGTGTCGGGTTCACAATGATATATTCCGGCGTGACTTCCTATTTCTGCCGACATGTAATCAATTTCACTGATCAGTCCTTTCCACTGAGAAGATAAGACAGATCGGTGAACCCAAGTGCAATGTCAATCATCATGCTTGTGCTTCTTCTCCTGGGAGAAATGAATTCGAAGGTCCCCAGGTTGCCCTTGGTGCATTTAAAAAAAGGCAACCCGAGGTGTGATTTATGGCAACATATTAATACATTAACAAGCAGAGTCTCCATTAATGAAAAATGGACGCTGACTGGCCAGAGGAGGGACATTTTCATGTGAAGCAGCCCGATGAAGCTGCCACCAATGCAGACACGTCAGCTCTGTGGTGTCTATACTTTTCACCTTTCTTCTTGGCATTAGTCACCGCCTGCTTCTCCTGTGACATTTGCTTGATGGGGATTTCATTACGGCTCCCGTGACCCTCCTTCCCTCCCATTACAGTAATGATCTCACATGGACCGTTGTCAGCAGATTCCTATGGAGGAAGCGGATGTTGCAGCTGCCCCTATAAATAGGCTGCCTTTCTGGACACATGGGTTTGAACATTTTAATCAGCTTTACAGCAGGGAATTTGATTGTGCTTGTCTACAGGAACAACAACTTTAAAAGAGTCCTTTATTGTTTATCTTTTAATTTTTCAATTAGCGTGCTCACTGTCTTGCTTTAGTTGCCAAACTGCATCAGTCTTTCTTCCAGGGTCAGGCTTAATCTTCCTCACTTAGTGTGGCAACTCAGTTAGAGTTAAGAAGAGCTTGCTTATTGTTCATGCCACAAAAAGAAGAGAAATCACACGACTTGGAGTTAGTATTGGGTGTCAAGACGGGGGAATAATGGGCTTGTATTGTGATGATATTGGCCCTCATTTATCAAACGTGCGTACGATCATTTTAACGCCAATTTAGCACAGGATATGCTAAAATCCACGCCAGATCGTGTACACACTTTCCTATCAGTGCGGACTCGCGATGCAGCAGAGGAAATCAAGCTGTGTCACAGAAGTAACTGCATCATAGCTGGTCTTCGATGATGTTCAGCATTAATGTTTCAGGTGATGTTAATTGTGGGTTATATATGATTAATGAACTTTCTTTATCGACTTATCTACCTGTAAGATTACAGACTGCAGTAATTATAAATGTTCAATGCGCAGAGTTACGTTATTGCAGACATGCCTATAGCTACCATTAATTTTCCATATTTTAAGTCATTATATTTATTCCGCAAAATGTTACCATCAGGGAATTTTATGATGTTGCTGGGTTTCCTGGTGTGACTGGTGTGATGGATTGTACGCGTGCGCGTCTGAAGCCGCCATCAGTGGATGATTATGATTATACTGTACATCAATCACAAAAACGGAGACAGGACCTCATTCAGCAGCTCTAGAATGTGAGTGATAAACACTTATGTTTGGGAAACAAGACAGAACGTTCATAGACACTTTATTCTTGTTTATTTTTTTCATGGTTTCGATTATGTCTTTTGTCATTAATTGAAATGAGAGCGCGGCGTATCTCGGCTAATAACCCACAGCTCTCCGGTGGTCTGCAGGACCTCTTCAGTCAGGACCCATTCTTTATTGTGCTTGTACAATCACATTGAAGGCCATGCTTTCAGTGCAGTAGTAACACTAGAAAAAGTCTTCGTTTTTGCCGCCTTCCGTTGCTCAATGTCGTAGTTTGTGGGCGCGGCCCCGTACACCATGAATAAATGGGGCACAGCATGTAGATTACGACTGGTTTGAGCCTCCAGATTGATCAACGCGGAAATGTGCGTACGCAGGGATTGGCTCAGGTACACCTGTTTCATGAATCACATGAAAGTGGAACTTGTCGTAGGGTGATTTTTTACACCCAAATCTACGCTCGCATTGATTAACGAGGGCCATTGTGAATATTGTTTATAGAGGCTTGATCTGATCTGTTTATTCTGCACATAATGTCAGTTGCTATTGTACCTGATTTTGTTGTTCCATCGCTGCTCATCGTATGCACATATGGAGTTAAAGTGTTATATGTTTTTATATATTTTAATAAGTTTAGGTTTTTCATTAGCCACTTGTAAGTCTACTTCTGAACGTTTTGTACAGTTTAATCAATTTGAAAGTGTGTGATTATTTGTCATTGTGAACAAAACACAGCACAGCACACACTGCACCACAGCCACATGTGAGCTCTGCTTTTGACCCATCCATGAAGGAGCAGCGGGCAGTTGACATGGGCAGCACCCGGGGAGCAGTGCTTGGGGACGGTACCTTGCTCATGAGTACCTCAGTGGTAACTTTACCGGTCCGAGTTTTTAGTTGGAACCTTCTGATCACGGGGCGAACGCTCTAACAGTTACACTACCAACTGATGTCATGTTGGCTTGTCTCACAGTATAATGTACACAGTTGAAATGATCAATATAATTTAGTTTGACTCTGATCAGCTTTTGTTTAATCTGTTTTAATTTAGGAGCAGCATGTGTTTTCTAAATTGTAGCTATAACATTGAATTTCGTTTCAAGACCATACTGAAGCAATTATCATAAAAACAGAAGACGTTATTTCGCCAGTGACTGCTAACCATCATCATCCTCCTGTCTTTAATAATGCATGTGCGTTTTCACAATCAGCTGCAGTGCTGCACCTTGGCAGTCGCGGTCTCTACTCCCACATTAGACGTTTGAACGTTCATGTTCTTTTAAAACGCTCCTACATGGCATTTTGAGGTCATTCATGTCCGCGCCTGCGATTCAATTAGTCCTAGTCCTCGCTTCTCGCGCCACTCGCCCCCATTTGATACGCGTCTCGGAAAAACGCATGCTCGCGTGCTGCCATGGGAGCTTACCCATCAGTGGCAGTCGTGACAAGTGAGTAAGAGCAAACCAGGAGAAAGAAAAATGAAAACATCTGGTGGTATGATGTTTGCTAAAGCATAGACAATTGGCACAGATTCCGCTGCGTACGCACTACTGTCAGACGTTCCGTTCATCCTGGGCCAAAACGTCAGAAATGTGTCTAGAAAAAACGTAAATATTTATTAATTTCAATTGTACATTTTATCCATACACGGCAGGGTTAGGGTTGACGATACAACGGCTCTGGGAAATGACTGGCTGATGACATCTTGAGCTACATATCAAGGCCTGGATACACTGAAGGTAAATTGGGTCTAACCTTGCACACAACAACGGCCGGTTCAAGGTGACGAGTGAGATTTTCATTTCATTTCGTCTGTGGTTAGGTTAGTGCTGCAGCTTGGCTTCTGAGAGTGGCGCTGGCTGGCCTGAGTTAAAGGTGAAATAGTAGGATCAGTGTAAACAGGCCCTAATCGAGCTGATCAATCATTCTTACTCATCACCCTCAAACGATAAGATGAAGAACATTTAAAAAACAATTCAAATAATCTTACTTTGAGTTAGAAATTCAATTAACACAGTTACAAATCTGGGGTGTAATGAACATTATCCGCTAGCGAAAACTGTAAAAAAAAACAAAAACCCCACCAGACAAAAAGCTGTGATGTTGGACTCGATGTCTTTCACGCAGGTCATCTTAAAATACAGCTTTCAAAGCAAATTCAACAAACAGAACAAATACCTCACGGCCCACAACATGTGACTGGGTTAATCAATTTAAAAGCAACACAACACACAAAATGTATGGTGAGACAGAAGAAGAATCTGCTGAGTGAATTGGCACTTTTTCCATTTCTTCCCCCCAACCCCGTCTCCCCACGCACCGCAACGTCCCTCGCCCTAGACTGGACATATTTTACAAAAGGGCTTCCAAAAAATAAATACATTTTTTTTCCAAGGCGGTGTCCCGAATCTCTCACTCACAGTGGCACACTCGCGCGTTCTCCGCCTTTTTAATCGTCTCTCAGTGCACCAAACTTCAGGGTTGCCCCGTTTGTGACATTTCCCCACAATCCCTCCACGTTCTTCTACAACCAAGACCGGGTCTCGCGTTCCGTATTACGACCAGGATGAATAAATAAATAAATAAATAGAAAGCAATAAATACATAAATATCTTCATGTTTTTAATAAATTAGTTTTTACTTTTGGGAGATGATTTGCCTTGGCCTTGGTAAAAGAGTTTCCCCAGATCACGTGTAACGTTTTCTTCTTTTATTTCTTTAAATCTGCCAGTGAGTTGCTAGTCTTTGTCTCCACCGAAGCAGCAAAAACACACACACACACACAAAGAAAAGAAACCCATTTCAAAAGGAAACAATGACATGTTAGCGTTGTGCGTTTAGCACGGCCTGCGTCTCCCGTCCCGCTCTGACAGGTGCCAGGTTGTTGGCCTCCCGCCCGACTCCTCAGCCGCCTCCTGTTTATTCCTCCCAGGCGTCCTTCCCCTCCCTCCACCTCCGCTTTTAAAAAGCTAAACCGTCTGCGGCGCGGTGCTGGCATCGGCGTCGGCCGGTGTTAAAATGATCACGTCCGATTGGGTTCCGTTTCGAGGAGAGTGTCATGGAGGTCAACGGAGTAGAAAAGACGGGCAGCGCCGGGACAGGGCGAGGTGAGACGAGACGAGGCGGGTCGGGTCGGGAGGATCACCGAACAGGAGGGGAGGGGGGTGTTGGAGGAGACGGAGGTGCTAGGAGCCCTCGTCGTCGTGCTGTCCTGGTGCATAGTAGCCCGCCAGCTGCCGGAAGCGCGGCCCCCAGTCGCTGAGGTAGGAGAAGTCCTGCTCCGAGGTGGTGGACAGTGTGCGGATGGAGCTGAGAGACAGTGCCGGCGAGCTGCTGCCCTCGAAGGCGTACGTCTGGAACGAGTCGTACGGAGGCACCGACAGGTCAGCGTCTGCTTGCTCCACCTTCTTGCGGATGTAGCCTTTGAAGAGTGAGAAGTCGGCCGCCCCGCCGTCCACGTTGGCCCGGTTCTGGATCCATTGGGGGAGTGAGCGCAGCTCTGCACCCGACTCGGAGCTCTTCACCTCGGGGAAGTCGTAGAGGCTCCTCAAGGCGCTCATGTCGTAGGCCTGCGTGTCCTGCTCACCTCCGCCCTCGTCGTTGTACTTGATGACGTTGTCGCGCATGTCCTCCTCGTCCTCCGACATGCGCTGGCCCTTCCTGTGCCGCTTCAGGGTCAGGATCAGCAGAACGAGCACTACGGAGAGAGAGAGAGAGAGAGCAGATAAATCAGTACAAGACGATGATATTATGCAAAATTTTATGGACAAGGGCTAAATTGAAACTCGCAGCACCGTCCGGGCCGTGTCAGCAGAAGCAGTTTGTAGAAATGCATTTATTCATGCGCCCTGCTTTATTTCATCTAAAAATTTAATATTGCTGTGATGATGGCGTATCAAAGATTTAGCGTTTTTATTAATTTTAATTAGAAATTATGCAAATGAAAATTTGAATGGGCAAGTGCTTTGTTTTCATAATATCTGAGAGCAAAAAGAAACGATTCTTGGCATGCGAGAGGAGTTTAAAGCTACCCTTTGCATTTTTAAGGTGATTTATTTAATTGAACTGCATTAATTACACCACATAAAATAAAACTTTCTTCCCGGAAAATCGTTTTGTGTAGAAGGCTCAGCGCACAGTTGCGGTCTGCTACTTTCATGAGCCAATAAATACAAGTTTAGACTCCATTACAGCCATAGCGTACACCAAGCAGGGCTTCAAACCATGTTTTATCAGGGTGTTGTTTATTCTGTGAATAGGATTTTGAACGAGAAAAGACATCTTAATAGAAATTGTGTCTGTGCCCACTTTAAATTCACAGATCCAACTTTAAATGGGACTTGATTGGCTGTGATGGCTGTCAGAAACTTCTCACTGACACATATGATCTTACTGAGTTCTTCACACTCGCTCTGGGATGCCTCGGGGAGACTCAGCCGGGATCAAATGTGGCATCAACGGAGGCTTAAAACTGACAAAGGCAAGGACTCTGCCTATCAATTATAAAGGCAACTTTACACTTCATAAGCCTTCTAAGGCCAATTATCACTTTCAAGACATCCAGGAAAGAAACAAGCTGCAGATGAGCAGAATCCATGTCACCGTCAGGTATTGGGTAATGAAATGTCTTGAACAAGAAATGATATGCTATTAACCTCAAGCCAACTCTTTGGTAAATAAATAAACAGGCAGAATTAGGGAGCAAATGTCACTCGTAGCTCTGGCGGTGCAGTCGGAACCCGGCGTCACCCCGTCAGAGAGCGCACACAAGAGAGAACACGGGGAGGAGATTAACAAAACGATCCCGACGTCGGCATGCGGCTGGGGAACTTATTACTGCACCGTGTTAATTTTAATGAGAGACGTGTCCTTTCTGTGGCATTACAAGGCTTCCTCCAGGAACTACTGTCAGACAGGTAGCTTCAAGAGCTAACGAAAAAGGAAGCGAACAAATGAGGTGAAACAAAACTCCCGAATTAGGCAAATGGTAACGTACAGTAGGAACCCTGCTGGAAAATTAATGTGTGACTTGGAGCCGGTGCTGATCTGCTTCTGATCTGTTAATGCAGCAGTGCAACAATGGTTTGGAACAGTAAAGCTGCATTTAATGAAACACGTGATATGTAGATTTACTACGCTGTCAGACGCTAATGTCACGGCTCAATCTGGCCTGGCCTCGAGACCACTTCAGCGTATTCCTGATCGGATCACGTTAATGAAAGTTGACCTGTTGACATGTGATGGGGAGAGAGATGAGTTGAAAGCAATAATAAGGATCAAAACTTCTTAAAACACTGGCCCAAGGTGGCGTCCAGATATATTTGTAATCAGTGGGAAATTAAGCTGAAATTGAAAAGGAAAACGAGTGAGTTGGATCATTTAATCCACTAATGAGAGGGAAAGAAAACAAAAGCTGTATTCATCTCAATAAATCAATGAGCCTTTAATCCAACCTGAATTATCTTAATTAGTTCCTATATTTGTGATTAGACGGCTCCTCCTTCCTCTCGGTCTGCACGTGATTAAACTGCCCTTCGACTTTCTGCATTCACTCACACACACACCCGCACACCGCACCGTCATCATCGTCACCATCAGCACACTTTTATATCTTTGTGAGGACCAGAAGACATTACTTCACACACGTACATATATGTAGGTCCAGATGGCAGAATTAACGTACATAAATCTTTCATTTTCATTGATATTTTTCTAGGAGTTATACTGTGTGAAGTGAACGCAGCAACCACAATGTCCTTTCACAAATCTCTCATACAACAAAGCTCGTTTTCCTGTCTTGCTGTCTTGAGGTCCTCACACTCACCTAAAGACCTCCACACACACACAGAGCAATCAGAACAGCACTCTTGAGAGAAGAACTAAAGATCACTCTAAACAACTGAGTTACTCCAACGGAAGCTTTTGATTAAGGCGAGTGAGAGGTGCTGTGAGGAGCTGTGAGTCTGTAACATCTTTTGCCCCCAAAGTTCACACTCTTTGAAGGGACAACGCTAATGTTTTATTAATGACCTTTTGTCTAGAAGCATGAGTCGGATCAAAGGTCATTAATTTGCCATGACTACCAATGTGATAAGACTGTTATTGTCCTATGGATCATGTTACTGTCTCGTAAGAGAGAAGTGTCTGGGGGTCAGCTGCGAGGCTTTCATCTCGCCACACGGTGCAGCTTCTTCAGGATAAAAGCACTTTGAAGAAGTTCGGCCATTAAGCGAGAAGATAGCAGCCAAGTGCTGAGAAATAATTAAACGCCCCCAGAAGAGCAGAAAAGCATACATTTTGATTAATAGCCCGGGTCATGAATTTCTTTGCTTTCCATCTTTCGTGTCATTTTCAGTTTTCATTTTAATTATACCTCTTTTAACCCTACGATTAATTGGGGCTTAATTTTCCGAATACATCTTCAGATATTCATTTTGTATAACCTTACCTTCAACGACTCTCCACTTTGCACTAAATCGAAACATTTGAAGCATTTAGATAATTCCAGTAAAAACCTTTTAAAAATGATGGTCAGTGTCTTGTCTCGAGCACGTCAACCCTGTTTGTCTTTTTAAAGATTTTCTCTTTTTCCCCGTGTTCAAACATCTGTGCACAAAGTCTCTGCTGGAGTCCAAAAGCAACATAATTCTTACGCATGCCATGGAAATCAACCGGAAAATCAGCCCTTATTGTTACTTATAACGACCGGTAAGGGCATTACATAAGGAAGTTGGAAAAAAAATAAAAGTAAAAATAAAAAGCCCTGCACTGACCTTATTTAACACCACGTCCATGCATGTCTCCTCCAGCGTTTATATATTTATTTATTTCTCACTGGCCCAACAACAGATGCCACGTAAAGTATTTGCAGATATATGGCAGCAGACGGAGGCAGCGTATATCTAGCATGCGGTGTTTTATGGACAAGGGCCGCTGGTGGGAGCGTGTTGCCACGTTAGATCGAGAAGCAACCACACACTGGCTGCGTTGCTGATACTAGCGGCGCTCCAAGTGCATCGTATAATGTTCAGATTTACAGCCAGAGCCAGCTGAGCAAAAACTCCCACAGTCTGGCCATCCCGGCTGAATGCACTCGCCTGCAACTTCAGCCTGCTCCTTTACTGGTGGATATATCGCTAATGGCCAAGAGCCAAACAGAAGTTTCATCTACAAGCTCCAAGCAGGAACACGCCGCTCTGCAGGAGGGACTGCTGGCCGGGAAGCTAAGCAGGCTGTGTTTTAGGTGTTGTGTATTTTTACCCTCTCCTGCAATGCTGCGAGTGAAAAGGATCAATGACAGGCATGGTAATTAGTACAAATGACCTGCATAGGGGGCTTTAATAGTTTTTATTTGGGTATAAATTATCCAGAAAGAAACTGCAGCGAAATTGTGGTTGGCTCTTGAAGTGAGCTGAGGCCGTATGAGATGAGCTCCTTCAACGAGCTCTGAAACAAGTCTCTCTCTCTCTCGTTAATAAAAACGAATGGTGCACATCTTTTGACATGGGACTTATATAGTGGACTGTAAAAATACTGTATTTGGGTTACTTGTCTATGAACCAAGAGGTTGTGTGATTGAGTCAAACTCCAGCACTAACCTAAACCCTCACGTTGCTTCAGGAGGACCGTCCTTTTAATTGTGACCAGCGATCACTTTGTTCCCTTCATTAGTATTTTTATTCTTCTGACTTTTTTACCTTTAAATCCTTCCACAGTTTTCATCACAGAACCTTCATGACCTTTCTGAGCAGACCAGGGTTACTGCATTTCTTGTTAATAGACCAACAGCAACCCTATGCCATCCCCTATTTTGGCCACATGGAGTCATCTCAATTAACATAAACTGTGCTATAATGTTTTTGTGGTTAGCCTGTTTATGATACATAGCCTTACATTTATGTCAGTTATAATTATAATCATTTATTTTCTCTTTTTACACTTTATCATTTTCTCTGTTTTTAGCACACAGCAGTCAGACCATTTCATCAGGAATTGCCCATCTAGTAAGCAAATATGTGTGTTCTATATGCCTTAAACACGAATTTCATGAAATTATATAGAAAACACAACTTGGGGCAGTTGGAAGTGCAATGGGTAGGGAGTTGGTACTGTGGTCGGAAGGTTCAGGGAACCAGACATTTGAAGGTACTACTGAAGCACTCATGAGCAAGGTACCGTCCCCAAGCACTGCTTCCCGGATGCTGCCAAACAAAGCTTCCTGCTGCTCCTCCACGGATGGGTCACATGCAGAGCGCACATGTGGTTGTGGTGAACTGTGTGCTGTGCCGTGGTGTGTTCACAATGACAGATAATCACTCACTAAAATCAGACACTGCTTTTCTTGCGCACCAATGACAAGAATAACATACTGCACATTATAATTACTCAAACGACAAAGTAAGAAACGTAAAACATGTAAAATCTGTATTGGCAGCTTAGGGGTGAGAAGGAGTCTGCACCTTCAGGATCTTTATCCCACTTCTTTGAATGTCAGTGCAAATGAGTACAAACTCATAAAGGTTCTCTAAAGAGCACCCAGTTGAAAAAGGCTCCAAAAGCCTCGAGTGATTACATCAGCGATTACATGCAGCACGAACTTAGAGGAACCGTTCTTCTCTTACAAGGTGCGTCACCTCCAGAGTCCACATAAGAGCAACCACTTAACACAAATCTCTTAAAGCGTCTCACGAGGCCCCTGCTTGTCAGCAGGGTTTTGGGGTTGGGGTCGTTCTCTGCGTACCTGCCCCTGCGGGAACACGTGGCACTTCCCGGGCACGCAGATGTTTCGATAAGCGCTCCTGACAAGACGGGTAATTTCCCCTCGGGCGGCCGGCAGGCAGCGACTCCCATCACGGCAGATGGGGCGTAATTGGGACGGATGTGCGCAGATGCCACGCCGCGCCCACACGGATTCATCACCCTCGCCCTCCCAATCCGCCCAAGGAGGAGCTGTTTGTTTTGCAGCTAATTAGACAGAAATTTGTTTTCATTACGACTGCCGATTGATCTAATGGCGTGCCGGGACGCCCGCGACAGCCCCGGATCTGGTTCGATCCCTGGCGGGGCAACGGGGTGTCTGTCTGAGCGGTGACACAGTGGCACAGGGTGTGGTTACGTGAAAGAGTAAGTTTTGCATTAGCGAGGTGCTGCCGGCCGGTCCGGCTCCATCTGGCCCATGCCAGCGTGCAGAGAATTTTCACAGGTTTTACTCAGAGCTGTCATTTTCACGTTGCCCCAAGCTCTGCTCTCTCAGCCCGTAATCCCTCAATGATTGGCAACACCTTAAAGGGGCTTTCTGCTGTGGCGGCAGTGTTCTGAATGCCTACTGATGATCATTCCACACGTCACGATGGGACATGAACCGTATAAGGAAACAGAGTTATATACAGTTGAGATATATGCAGCTGGATATCAGCACATACTACCAAATTAGATTCAATTGTGATTCACAAGGGCTCAGTTCAAATCACTTCTGATTTCATTCAAACTGATATGAATTCAGTCAGTGCATTATGTTGAAGTTTTGAACTACAGTAATGTGTTTGTGTAAAATATTAATAGTTGCTGTGCCCTACAAAGGTTATCCACAAAAATGTACACTGTTTATCCGCTTAGCTGAACAAATAGCCATTTCCACCACAAAACGATCACTTAATTGTCTGAACATTTAATTACTGCACCTACCATGACATGTAAACAACACTATGTTCTGAATCGCTTCTTCATAAACTATCATTTCAGTCGTGGTAATGAGCGCAATAAACTGAATCTCACACTACAGCGTTTCATTCTTAAGGTAAAAAGTACCGTTAAAAAATTGATATGGAGAACAAGCATTTAAACCCCATGCTCACATCAGACATGTGGACATGAAGAAAGTGAAAGTGATGATTATTTGTCATTGTGAACACAGCACAACACAGTGCATCACAACCGAATAAGACTATGCGCTTGACCCATCCACGAAGGAGCAGTGGGCAGCCTTTTGGCCAGCGCCCAGAGACGGCACCTTGCTCATGAGAACTTCAGTGGTACTTCAACCGGTCCAGGATTCGACTCAGCAAACTAACTAACTCACCGTTACACTACCAACCGCCCCACGTGTGCCAGCTCTCTGAAACCTTCAGTCTCGAGCACACTATTTGTCACATTGACCTTATATTTTATAGCAAAACACAAACACAGGACATTAATTCCTCAAATGCCACTCACAAACATGTTTCTCTGTGTTAAGTAGGAGCACACGCTAACCAGAAGCTATAACGTATAATCGAGCGTTCTCTGTGTGATCGTCATACAACGTAAACAGGGTGACTTTAGGCTCAAGTGTCCAATGCAGTTTGAGTGACAGCTGCAGGTGAAGATGATCTTTACACTTGTGTTCTAGCATGTTCATGTGAAATTACAGACCTCAGTTACAGAATCCAAATTTTGAGATTAAATGAAAATGGAAGAAATATTTTAAATGATGTATCTCCATGGTGAGGAAAATGAAGAATTTGAGAAGGATGCACTGTTTTGCAGCAACACCAGTTCACACTGGGTGCATGCGCTGTTTTGCTGAGTATGGAATGTGAATGATTACTACATTTCTAAAAAGAGTATGCATGGTCTTCAGCAGTGTGCAATGTGAGTCTCCCACTTTTAAAACGTCCAGCACAGGATTTAAAGCCGAACACTGTGTTAGGGGCTCGAATGCTTTTAAAGTACCACTGAATAAAATATGACTCCCACTTCTTAGGCAGTGATTGTCGCAGGTCTGCAGCATGAGTCACAGAAACGGGTGATAAAAGAACATGTTGCAGATTTAGAGGGAGAAATCTCAGATGGCACCAGCAGCCTTGTAGACTACTTAAAGCAAGAGGATGGACAACTGCTCAGTGGGGGCTGAACAGAGTTTCAGTGATTAGGATTTATAAAGTCAGAGAAGGGAGAGGGGGAGAGAATAATCTCATGAAAATTTCAGATATGACAACATGGACCGTCTCCTGCCTCTCTAAGCTGGGAATCAGAGTGTGTGCAGCCGTGAAGCTCTGGAAAGTCCTCTGCTCTATTTAAAGCTCAGTCGTCTTCCTGGGGGACTGAGGTGCTGATGCTGCTCTTTTCTCCGATCGAGGGCTGCATCCATTCAAACCGCCTCTCACTTCATCCACTGGCAAAGTACGTGGATGTCATTCACCGAGGTCCATTTTGTGCGTGCGCTCTTCATCTGAACAAAAGCTTTCTTCTATTCACATGAAAGAGAACGTCCAAAAGCAAAGTCATCAGAGAGCAAGAGGAGAGTGAAATATTGATCAGCTTTCATGTCACTTTCGTCGTGTTTTTTTGCCTTGACCCTGCGTCCTGCATTAGGCCAGAATCCATGCACAAATCATAGTTAATGTAATGATGATAAGCCAGTAGAGACAGAGCAGCGGAAGAGAAATCCATGTGGTGGTCAGTGACTATATATATGTAGTGTATGTGTGTGTTGTCACTCAATGCTCAGTGGACAATACAGTATCATGTGATGTGTCTGCCTGCATTTTAATCATGATTCCACTGCTTCCTAAAACAAAGGAATGTCTTAAATTAATATCAATAGCTAATCTGTGTGATTGGAATGATTATGACTAGTCACTTCTATCAGTCGACTAATGTAACACAACAGACTTTTAATACTTATTACCGCAAGTTGTGAATGAATGGAAATCATACTGGGGAGATCTATGACTGCTAAAAAATCTCAGTGACACAGCACATAACAATACAGAACTTTAGCTCAAACTCTCAAGCATCAATAATTGTGGTTGAACTACTGCTGTTCTAGAGTAGTGCTGATTATAGCTGATATGATGAGTCCCGTTCACAAACTGCTCACTCCATCTGGAGTCAGATAAAAGACAGCAATGTTGTGTGTTGTTCTTACAGAGTGGGATTCTATTCTGTAAGCAGCTGAAATTCTACTGTTACTTCCTACGGGAAGTCTCAGCTGTTAGCGGGAGGATCAGTATGAGGATACATGACTATGAACTGAGAGGTTCATACTCCAGCAACACCACCACGATGACCTGACAGCAAAGAATAGGAACATTTTATAGAATAAAAATGAACATTCAGCAGAACATAACTCAATACAGGATCATTTCATTTGTTGTGGTTTTAAAATGATATTTTTTCATGACATTATTACATCACTGTGTTCTAATAAATTTCCACAAAATATAATTACATCATATTCCCCTTATACCACAATTTGTGTTGCTTTATGTCATCTCTTGTTTATCTTGCCATCGTGTGCACTCACTCTGCCTGCACTGTCCCAGGACTGCCACACACAACCCGTCTGCTGGAGTGTTTCCGGGTGTGCTAGGGCAGAATGTTGGTTATGTTTATTAGAACGGGGTGTAAGTCCCACGTTTCATTCGTTCTTTCATGATCTGAACCCAGTCAGGGTTGCAGGGACCGGAGCCCATCCTGGACACTTTGGGACTAACCCCGGGCCAACACACAGCAGGGCACACACACTCACACAAGCACCTTTGGGACAACAATCAAGCTATAGTACATGCCATCAGAGCGGAGCACCAGGAGAAAACCCACACGAAGACAGCCCTGTCCTCATGCCAACTCCACCTAGAAACGCCCTACAGCTGACCCGGGCGACAGTGCAAACCACCGCATCACTGTCACAGGTCCCAGTCACAAGTTCCGTCAAGATCAAATCGTACTGTATATCAAATAATGGATAACATCACAAAGTCTGAAAAACACAATTTTAATTCAATTCAGTTCAGAAGCTGGCGATCGGTATGAGACAATATCATATGTTCATTTAACAAAGTCACTCCCATACACATCTAAAGTATCTTTCGATTTTTATTTCCGAGGTCAAGCAAACAAATGAAATGCATCTTCTATTCTAATTAAAACATCCCTCCTGTTCTATAGACAGTGACAATATACAGGACCGATGCTATGGGTTCATTTTTCATTTAATCAATGTATCGATGTAGATCAATGTATTGTTACATTCCTACTTATTAATACAGTAGAACGTGGCCATTCATGTTCAACTATTACAATGTAAGACTTTGCAGTTAATCTCAGGCAGGTGAGACACATCAAATATCACTAACTGGTCAGACATTTTACGCAGCTATTTAGCTTGTCATCTGGTAAACCTGCAGCATCAACTAATAAGGGACTGCAACAATTCATATATTTCATGATTGTATTAATAATCCATTTACACATAATGTTTCTGGTCACGGCAAATTCAATTATTTTTCAATTAAGTCATTAAATCCCTGCCATGGGGACTGGTCCTGCAACAAGGGAATAGGAGTCGCGCTGGAGAGGCTTTCCTAAATACTGCTAACCCTAACCCATGGGATCATTTTAGAGCTGGTTTACTCGTATCTAGATATTTTTAGAAATGCATATTTTTATACATTTAAAAAATATTTTGTTTACACTACACTCGGTAGAAAATCAATCTCTGTACACACTACAACTGAGTCGTCACCTGCCATTGTTGTTTGATTATTGTTGTCATGGTATGTAAGGAATTTAAGGTATGTGCACGATAGAACGAAACACATCACTGTTTTGTGTTTTACTCGTTTACATGGATACACAGAATCCAGCGTTTTGAAAAATCCTCACTTTCCAGGGCATTTGAAAAAATATGTGTTGATAAAAATATCTACATGTGTGTAAACAGGCCCTAAAGTCTAGTAAAAGGTACTGGTGCTTATGGGTTTCTCAACAACATGGTCATTTTAATTAATGTGACAAAAACGGTGCAGTTTCTTTTTGGCACTGACACTTTCATATACCGTAGCTTTTCATTTGAAATCATTGATTGTCCAGTTGCACAACAACACACTGGTGTACATACAGCAAGCATCTCTACACGGATGTTGAATGTGCATACACTGGGATGGGAATTGTGCAGTGAAATATCCCACGATATATGGTTACCATGTAATTTATTCTGAACATTACACTGATGGTTTAAGGCCTAGGGGAAGAGTGGCCCTGAAGAAACCAGCTGTTGTGACTTCTGTAGAGACATCTGGATATGATATGATATAATTTGATTGTGGATCTGAGAAGAGAGGGGCTGGAATAGTCGTAGAGAGTCTCTCTTCATCACATCACTGCAAAATGACTCATTTGTATTTATAACAAGCATCTGCTGCATCACTATCAAGTTTAGATGTTTAATTAATATGAGATAATATTATCTAATTGCAATCATCAGTATCTATTACAATGGCACGCTACAGCAACAGCAGCCAATTTTATGTGATGACCACATGCACAGCAAAGATAAACCCCAACAATTCAGTGATTAAGCTCTAAATCAAACGGCTTGCCTTCATTTCTCTCATGGAAGAGGTGTGTGTTTGTGGAATACGGAATTTTTGTTCGTGAACAGGTTTGTCAAAAATAGAAATTTAAATAAGAACAACTCGCTTCTCAGCATGTAACTGCGGCTAACACCTCAAAATGAACACAAACTTTTACACAGTGCAATTACGCTTTCTGGGATCTGTCTCACACCTGGTGCTGTTTTGCCAGTGTTCATCTTCCAACGATAACAACATGACAAACATGCAATCTGTACAGGAATATACAGTTAAAATAATGGTCTCCTAACAGTTAGTGAACTCTGCCTGCGGTCATATACGATCTGCTCGTGTATGAAGTTTCCTCCTGAGAAAAGTCTTTGCTTATCTGGTAAACGTGCCATTATAACATCAATCATCACCTCACTTTTGAAGGGTTACCTCCAAACACCACCCCTGTTTTAATGAGCGAGTACCACACTGTTAGCTCAAACACGCTTTAGCAAAACTCACTTTGGAAACTGTTTGCATCATATACTTTGACTAATACAGGCCTCTGTTACCTCCTTCACACTGAAGTTACCTGAAGTTGCCCTGCCTACTCCACCACTGACATTACATCACAGGTTATTAGTTCAAGACGTTTTCAGCACCGGCACTAGTTCAGTGGAAAAGGCTTATGTGTGAGTTTACCTTTTTCCATGAGGTCCTGAGGGGAGTAGCAAATGGAAGTCACTCTGGATAAGAGCGTCTGCTAAATGCTGTAAATGACACTGGTGCTGGGTAAGAAGCCGGCCTTACCGATGAGGATCAGCATGCAGACCAACAGGGCGATGAGGGCTCCCGGGCTGAGGGCGGCGGACATGACGAATGCGGTGGCGTTGCAGGACTGGATGGCTCCCTCCGTATCGCAGCCGCACACGTGGATGGTGAGGGTCCCCGTGCTGCTCAGGGCTGGGGGGCCGCTGTCCACCACCAGGATGGGCAGGAGGTAGACGTTCTGCTCCTGACGGTTAAATCCTGAGCGCTGGGTCCTAATCCCTGCTGTGTTGTCTGTAGAGGTAGGGAGATAGTATCAGTGGTGAGTTACTTGTCTCATGGATATGACCGCGGATTTATCCAGCAGTAATGGTTTGCTGTAGCAATGTTTAGACTCTTGTGCTTTTATGTGTTTGGGGCAGTGGTAGTGGTAACAGGAAGTTTCCAACGTGTTAAAGGTAAAGGCAGTAAAGGTATCACCGAGGCATAATGAATGGTGCTGTGCTGTGTTCACAATCACAAATAATAATGTTTTAATTCACTTTTAATTAATTCCATCTATATAATTAAGTCCCTATGTGAGCATTAGGGTTATAACAGTATAACACTTCTCCAAAGTCACAGTTTGGTTCATAACCTGGCTTTCTGAACTACGATTTGACTACCTGTTTAGTTTGTTCATTTGTTGTGAAGGGGGATGATGGAGTGAAATAAGAAAAACATACAGCAATCAACCATAACATTATGACCACTCACAGAGACAAACTCGCTCCACTTAAGAGGCGCATCAGTAGAGTTCCTAGGAGGTGCAAGCTACTGGTCTGATAAGGCAGACACCTATTTGGGGCAGTTGGTAGCATAACGGTCGGGCAGTCCACACCTTTGACAGCAGGTCGGCGGTTCAAATCCCAGGCCGGTAAAGGTACCACTGAAGTACGCATGAGCAAGGTACCGTCCCCATGTACTGCCATGTACTACAGCATTAACATATTTTACTTCCCCCTGAGTCTGATCACATTTCCCAGAAGGTACCATATGTCAGAGCAGGCCTTTAAAGTTTACTCTCTCCTTTGTCAACCAATATTTGCTTATCAGGCAGTGTGTGTCTAGCAGCAGAGATAAACAACAAAGAAACAGAGCGGGAACTCGAGTCCCACCAAAAACAAAGCCAGAGCCTTGGCGGACAGATAGGGAAACAGTGGATATATGAGTTGTGTGTAACGCTGACAAACGGCAAAGCCTGGTGAAAAAGTACTGGTCCAGACTCCACCAGCGGGCCGGCGCACACGCATCCAAGCCATCCATCACACAGGCCATAAATCACGCCATCTGCGGCGCTCGAGCGCCAGTTCCTGATAAATACTCCTTCATATTACCAGATCGGCTCGGGTGGAAGCTGGCTTCTGCTGAGTAAAAGTGCTGTGACATTGTGCTTTGACTCTTCCTCTAAATCTTCTTTTAAAGACACTCTTGGTCTCATAAATACAACAGCGAGCTGTGAAAAGCACAACAAATCTATTTCCGTGCAGAAACATTTAGCAGAGACGTTTTGAAGTAAATACGTTCTGAAATTTGTCAATTAAAAAACGACACGATGACATTTTGTGACCTCCTGAAATTCTGAGATAATGAAAATGTATTTTCAGAGCCAGTCTTGTTAATGGACACAATAACCCTTTAATTTCCTGAATCTTCTTTTGTTGTTATTAAATGAATCAGAACATTTCTTGAGTCCTTAACGTGTTAATGAAAGAAAGTGGTTAAAAATAAGTTTTAAAATCACTCCAAGGGTAACGTTGAAGATTAATGTGAACATTTCCAGCTCATTTTGCATAATGAATAATGCTGGCATACAGCTCACAAATGAAACTGAAATCTTGTGGAAAGGGTTTGGACGCTGACAAATAAAGGATTTTATTGCCTAAGATGTTACAAAAAATTCTACAAATGTGAAGTACCAAGAGAGGATAAAACAGACACCAGTCAGCGGAAACTGCACAGCGATATTGACAAGCTCCAGATGAAAGACTCTCTAAAGACAAAAACAATGAAATAAATATAAAAACAGGCTCATCACTCAAATTTCCAGCAGGTGCATCGCAAAGTGGATTTCAAGGGAACCAGACATTGCCATTCGCCGCACAGTGTTTACCTTAAACGCGATAATATCCTGGAAGAGGCGCTCCATCAGTGGGAAAGAACGCTTTCATGCGCTTCTGGTCCTGACTAAAAAGTTTTCAGGCATGAAAAAAGCGCATGTTTGTCCTCATGTGTCAGAAAGCAGGGAGACAGAATGCAATGTGAAGCCGGCGTGGTGAAAGAGAAAAGTGACAGATCCAATCTGACAGGTTGACAAATGTGTCCATGGAATCAGAAACATGGCGATGGTGGCGGCGGGGTGGAACAGGAGCGGAGGAGAAACGTGGCTTTGAGAGAGGAAAAGACAGAGAGACAGACAAAAAGAGCGGCATCGTGTGGAGGTGTAGTTTCTGAGATTGTCTATGAACGTTGTTGCTCTGTTCCACAGTGCGCCGGCAAAATTACTCACATTTTTGTTTCTGTGACACATTGTGAGTATTTGGGTGAATCTGTGCATGCACCATATACAGCACGTGAGCCATGGCCCAATGAGCGTGTTGGTGAACGTGCACACACTCCTGCAGCCGCAGAGGCCATGTGTCATGCCGAGGTGTGTGTGTGTGTGTGAGTTGGTGTGTGTGTGTTCGCATGTATGCGCGCTTGCGTATGAACCCCCAGCTGGCCTCACGCGCTCAGTTGACATTTTCCTGGCGCTCCCGACTGACATTTTCATTGTGTCAGATCAGTATCAATCTTGGTTCAGCCACGCGTCACATCCACTCACACATACGTGTCTAAGGAGCCCCACGCTACCGCACGCCGCATGCTCAACCCCGCTGGGCCCGCATTTGAGGAAACGCCAAAAAATTTAACTGCTGGAGATCCATCAGAGAGAGGGGAAAAAAGCTGTGGAAACTGGAGTGAAAACAATTATCTTACGGTATCTGCACAATTAAGCTGACGATGTGATGCTTCGACCTCTGAGCTGTTTTAACGGCTGGTGCATTTTCAGTAATTCTTAAATGAGACTCCGCAAAAGCCAAACAACAACTATCTTCTCCAATTAAGGAATGAAATGGTTCTGCACAAATAATATCTACTGACACTTACTGCACTGCCTTTAAAAGAGAAGCAGCTAATCTATGTGCAAACTAACAGTACAAACAGAGAAACTTGACTTACAGCCTCTTCTCACTTTAAAGACCAGTTATGACTTCCTCCTTTAGATGATGACAAAGAGAGTTTAAATCTGCTGGACAATTACTCCTGCTAAACACACACACACACACACACACACACACACACACACACACACACACACACACACACACAAACACACACACACACACACACACACACAGACAGACACACACACACACACAGACACACACACACAGACACACACACACACACAAACACACACACACACACACACACACACACACACAGACACACACACAGTTGTATTGTTCTGTCTTTAAGAGGTACATCAGTTGACTCTCATAATTGCTAGATTTAACCCTAAGTTTAATCTTCCTTTTCTTCAAGTTCGTTAAATACAATCTGAAACCTTTTTAAAGCGCTGTTTCTTAACAACGGCTGTCCTTACATATGTAATGGTTTAGGGGGTAATTCAGTTCTTTTTCTAGGGTAAGGGTTTTCAATTTTATTTATGTAGCGCTCTTAACAACAGTCTTTGTCACAAAGCACTTTACATATAACGGACCAAACCTCCAACAAGCAAGCGTGAGGCGACAGTGGCAAGGAAAGTAGAAGGTGCTACTGCCTCTAGCAGAAGGAAACCTTGACAGGAACCAAGCCTCGGAACTTGACCCCGTCCTCCTCTGGGTGACCGGGTGAATGGACATTTACAGTTTTGCTCAACTGCTTACACACTATTACCAGGCTTATGAGCTAAATTTCCCAAACCATTCCTAACCCTAACCCTAAAAATTACGCAAACGCATAGGTGTTGTGTCTTTATATTACGTGTGTCATGAAAAGAGTTTGTTCTGGTGAAAACCATAAGTGCCATGATTCACTGCAGTAACAGGTTTTTGAGGGACTGTTTTGAGCTGAGCTGGCTGGTGTGTAGTTCCTGGTTTGTAGTAGGTATGTATTTGATGCCTTTTGTGAGATTACTGAAGGCAGAGTTTGGTTCAGATGTAGGATTACATGGTTTTGAGTGGAGAGTTTGTTTTTCACCTGAACAGTGGAAGTTTCAGTAGTTGAGTGAGAAGTTAAGGGTTTGTGTTTAGAGTTTTGGGAAATTGAGGCCTGATTTAAAGAAATATGTTTTAGCTCTCAAGAAAAACTGTAACACAGAGTAAACATTAGTTTAAGATTAATCATTAATTAATCATTTTTAAAGAAGTGAAGATATAAAAATAGTCCAGTGGACGCTTTCAAATCCCGAGTGGTTGCTGGGGCCGTTTGCTAAGATCCACTCAGCAGCATTAAGCTAAAATTAGTTAGGGTTAGTGTTCATTCATTCATTCATCACCTGAACCACTTAATCCCAACTGGGGTCGCAGGGGGACCGGAGCCTATCCTGGGAACTTACTAGTGCTGTAGTACTCAAGATCGGTCTTTGACTCGTCTCGGACTCGGCCGCATTTGTACTCGGTCTTGTCATGGACTCGGACAAAGAGGACTTGGAATTTTATTTTGAGACCAGCCAAGACCACGGCTCAGAGAATATTATTATTAATGAGCTGGTTAATGTCGGATCGGATAACTTCTTACTTCAAGTGCAACAAATGATGTTAGTGCCGACTGCGGTCACCCGAGCCGCCCCCTTCACACACGCACTGGCCAAGAACACAGGTGAAGTTGTGGTTGTCGGGGAGATGTCAGCAAAATCGTCCATAATCAAATTATTGCAATGTAAGAGAACAGTCAAGAGAGAAGTAATGAATAAACATTTAAAATGCTGCATAGTGTATGTTGTTTGCTTCATTCAGCTCTTTCTGAGGGGTGCTTAGGCTTTGCATGATCCACTTATTTGTCATGCGGTGTAAAACGAGCATTATTCCGGTCTCGACTCGCTCTCGGCCCCTCAGAGTCTTGGTTTTGTCTCGGTCTCGACCCCCTCTGGTCTTGGTCAGGTCTTGGTCTCGGATGAGATGGTCTTGACTACAACACTAGAACTTAGGGGCGCAAGGCGGGGAACAACCCTGGGCAGGCGCCAATATACGGCAGGGCACACACACTCACACAACCACACACACATTCACACCTTACGGGGCCAATTCAGAGACGCCAATTAACCTATATTGCATGCTTTTGGACTGTGCGAGGAAACCGGAGCACCCAGAGAAAACCCACATGAACACGGGGAGAGCATGCAAACTCCACACAGAAAGACCCTACGGCTGACCCAGGGATCAAACCCAGGACCTTCTCACTGTGAGGCGGAAGCACTAGCCAGTGCACCACTGTGCCGTCCTTGTTCAACATTAAATTGCTTATTCAGTTCAACTCCATATGGTCTGAAAAATCCCAGCTGGTTCCAGATGATGACGTCTCCATGGAGTCCAGGTGAGGACCAGACCTAAAAACCTGCCAACAACGAAGTGCAAGAAAACAACACGGACAACAGAAAGCCCTAGACTTTATTTATAACTGAAGCATAAACCTGACAATGGCAATAGTGACTAACCTTCTAATTATGTGACTGATTAATCTATTTATCTAGGAAATCATGGATTTATTTAAGTCTGAAGGCACACAGGCAAGCAAATGAATCAACATAATTCTCACCTTTCACGTCCCACAGTGTGAAATGGCGGTTGTTGGAAGCTTCGGGCGCTAGTGTGAAATAGAAGCGGTGGCCAGACTGAGGTTCATCCCGATCCACCACGCTGATGGTGTGAATGAGCTAGAGGGGAGAAGAGAAAGGGGGCGAAAATGAGAACGGAAAGTCTGCATTGGGGAAGAAAAAAACGGCAGAAGAAATTATTAATCCTCTTTGTCAATTTCTCCTCATATCACAGCAGTCGTGATGGCAATTTGCACACTGGCTCTCCATTACTGCCACTGTGCCGTGCTGACTGAGCTCTCACGCTCTTTGATGAAACACTTTCTCCACTTTCTTTCCTTTTTGTCTTTTTTTTGTCAGAACTCGGGATCGGTGGGCGCGGAAGAGGACGATGCTGGGAGAGAAATGGAAGTTTGGGGGTGTGGGGTTCTGAAATCAGGCTCGGTTATTAAATTAGCGGGTTCTGTAGTGCAACAGATGGACGTGTTTAAGGAGTGAAAAGAGTGAATAGGGGCTCGTGGGGCTTGAGGAAGGAAGCGGGAGGGGGGATGGAAGAGAGCAGGCGGCACTTCAGACAATCACGTCGAAATTCCCATGTTCTCTTATTGCTCTTTTCTCATTACACGCTCCTCAAAAGGCTCATGCAGTATTTATGTCACTCTTCAGGGAGGCTGCGGAAATCCAAATTGGAAATTAGAGAGGACTGAAACACTTCCCCGAGCAAATCTTCCTCTTCTTCACCCTCTAAAGTACGAACAAAGTCAGTGAGGGACACTGACACAAAGACACTGACAAATAAAGGGAAAACACACTTCCAGAGAATAAAGAAACACACACACACACACACAAAGTGACAGCAAGGACAAAATGCTTCTCAGGCAATGTTTATGCTCAAAGGAGACTCCATACAAACAACTTCTGGTCCCTCTCCATGCCACTCTTCACAATGATTAAAGGGAGAGATCCGGAGAGGAGTGCGAGTTTTGGGTTTTGCTCACGTATCCTCCAGGACCCGGCTGGTTGGACGAGGTCTGATTAGAGGCCGCTGCCGCTAACTCCTGGGCGAATAGTCCCAGCACTTACAGACGCCTTTAATGTGGTCTGCGCTCGTCTCTTAAAATTCACAGTGGGTTTCCATAAAAGAGGACAGCGGATAAGCGTTCCACTCATCTCTCACTCCACCAGCTTTTCACCCCCAACTCATTTGTTCCCTGTACGTACTGTACTCTACTCCTCTGCTCTCTTCTGTCTTACCTTCACTTCACGTCTCTGTCCCTTCTAACCATCACTACTTCTCCACAGACTCTTTCCCTCACTCTATGACACTGTCCTCTCTCTCAGGGAGACACAACAACCTCCAGCAGCTGATGTGTTTTGGCACAGACTCGCTCTTAATTGGACTTAACAGCTAATTAGAGTTATAGGTGCACTCAAACGCAGGCTGCTGTTGATTCACTGTAGCATGAAGGCAGAGAGATGAGCAGAGAACACGACTAGACGCTGCGCTTTGGTTTATCATGTAGTGACACGAAGGGGGCGGTTATCTCATGCACACACACAGTGAAGTGTTGCTTGAAACAGCAATTAAATGAATGAGCCAATGTGAATGTAACTCAACAACAACTCACGACTGTTGATCTCTCTCTCTCTCTCTCTCTCTCTCTCTCTCTCGTTTCTCAGTCACTCAATCCAGTCCAAAGTTCATGAAACAAAGCCATGGTCTTAGCATCTTGTTTTTGAAAAACTGCATCATACAGCTGGTCAGAAGTTGCTCCAATGTCCACTTTCTAAGTTTTTTTTGAGTTTGTTTAGCTTGAATTAGTGTCCATATTGAGCCACTATTTGTTTATAAATGTTATTGAAATTTGCATATTTACATTTACAGCATTTAGCAGACGCTCTTATCCAGAGCGACACATTTCCTAATTTCAGGGACAGTCCCCTGAGAGCAACTTAGGGTTAAGGGTTTTGCTCAGGGACCCAGTGGTGGTAACGCCAGAGGTCGGATTCGAACCCACAACCTCTTGGTCCAAAAAGGCGAGTGTCCTACCACTAGGCCACCAACACCCCTTCTGTGAATGTTTAAAGAAACTGAGCACTGAGCAACATTACATAACTATAACATCATATAACCCTTCTGCTCTTATTTCCTGATTACTCAATCTCGTCCAATCTTCACAAAACAGTCTCTTTAAAATAACTGCAGCACACAACTGGTAAGAAACTGCTTCAACATCCACTTGGTTTGACGTGTGTTAGTGACTTCAGTCAACTCTCTTTTACATTTACAAAGGGATTTAAATACATATAAATGTGTTTAATAAAATGAAAAGTTATGGGTGGCTATTATTATGAATGAAACTGTCTATAGTTCTGAGATCAGAAAAACAGTGGAAGTCAAACTGACTTCTCATGCTAATAATGGTATCTCTACAAGAATCATAACTTCATCTACACTCCAAGATGTACTCACTAACGCTGAAGTGAAGTGTAATTTGTTGACAGAACATTTTGAAAGACACAAATCCAGTCATTCTTGTATGGTAGTGAGGGAGATAATGTTGAACAGGTTTGTGGCTGCTGTTCCCAGACTCTATTGACCAAAAAACCTTCTTGAAATATCATTTTAGGTGATGAGCTGTGCAGAGCAAGGGGCTATTTGGATGAAAAACATGTTTTAAGCTTATATAACTGAAACCAAATGCACTTATTCAGAAAGGGCACGGTTACAACATGCACATTATCCTTTTCCTCCAAGTGGAATATATGTGCAGTAAAAACTACATTTTTCATCATGTTCTGCTAAAGATGTCAAACATAGTCCTGCAGGAGACACCGCAGAGAAAACTACTGCAAGAAAGCCATTTATGTTAGTGTGCGTTTTAGCAGCTGAATTAACCCAATGCAATATTATCACCATGTTACACTTTTCTCAAAGTGGAATAAATATACAATAAAACCCACTTTTTCTCATGTTGATTCCAAGACAAGACCTGAAGAAGAACTTACCTGGAGTGGCAAAGACTGGAGAAAAACTCAGTTAGATTTGGTAACTGAAAAAGTCCAGATCAATAGCAGTAGCCATGACATTGATGGAACAATTCCACATAGACTCCCTGTTCGTAATGGTGTGTGTGAGAGAGAGAGAGAGTGTATGCATCAAAGGAACGAAATGTCTGGTGTGTGTGTGTGTGTGTGTGTGTGTGTTCAGAATCAACTTCATCTCAAGCCCAAGGCACTAATTAGAATTTTATCTAACATCCATCCTGACTCTTTTAGCCAGACACTAGACCTGTCCAGGCAGAAGGGGAGGCTCTTCAACAACCAGAGAAGTTCCCTTCCCCTGACCCAGCCGGCAGCAGCTGAGATCTGGTCTTTGGGGAGCAACAGCTGGGGAGCCGAGTGAAAGTAGTATTTTGCAGGCGAGGAAATGACTGTTTTCGTGACGTGTATGCAAACTGCAAATCTATCGTTAGTTTTACACGTAGCAAGTGAATGTCTGGCTGCAGTTTTACATCTCTGTCACCGCGTTAGGACGTCTGTCCTGTTGCACGTCTGTGTGTATGTGTTTCTGCAGTTGTCGGACTGGGACACTCCCAGGGGAGAACCAAGCCCTTGTGATCTGTCAGCGAGGGCTGCTCAGCCCCGTTTGATATCTTGTGCCGAGTTGACAGGCCTCCGGTCCCCAGGCCATTCTTAGTATTTGCCTTTCCACCCGGCCTTTTCCTGCGCGCGCGGCACTATATGATATCTGTCTCTTCTCATCCGATCAGGCTCTTGTGCCCAAATACCACGGGGTTACGCGTCGAATGCACCGTGCTCGAGAGCCCGCCGCGCTCGTCACTCAGAGAACAGGCCAGACCGGGAGATGACGCCAGATCATGAGATAGATCATGAATTGGCAGGGATCAGATCCAAGAGAGAAAAAGGCAAGGGGGGTGGGGCGGAGTGTTGGATGCATTCCTCAGACGGGCAAACTGCATCTATCTGTCCACTGTAAACTCAGCTCACTCTCATATTACGTTCCACACGATTAGGAGAGGAATCCCAGCACAGGTTGTTGGTCAAGCTGATCAATAATGCTTATACCAAAGTAATATGTTATTTGTATTAACAGATTATTGCATAGTAATGCTTTCTCTCAGAAGAAACTCTAACAAATGTTTTGTGACAAAAACGAGCCTCTTTTTGCAACCACTTTACAGTAAGACTCACCTCTTTTAACTTAAATTATTTCATTAATTAGCTTGTAGATGGCTTTTACATCATTAATAAGTTATAGAGTGATGATACATCTATGCAGGATCTCAAGTCAAAGTCAACTTTATTGTCATCTCTGCTATATACTGTACAGATACATAGAGAGACGAGACGACGTGGCTCCAGGTTATTTCCAGTGCAAACAAACAAAGAACAGTAGAACAGAGAATAAATAGGCAGTGGCACGACTAGGCACATGGAATAAACAATAAATAAGTAAAATACTAAAATATACATTAAACAATATACATTTTAAACCAGACAATATACAATATACATTTTAAACTAGACAGGGATTTTTTTTCCCTTATGTATATATATATAATTAGAGGCTAGAGACAGACATAGAGCTAAACATGTTTGTCAAGTCAGGATGCAGTATTCTTAACAGGTTGAAATTGACATTTACACTGAGTGTGCAAGAGGTAGAGTTATAATAGACAGATACTATATCCGGACTATTTTCAAGTACAATGTTCAGTATGTGTGCAAATATGCAAACATTTAAACAGGTGCAGATTGACATTTTACATTGGATGTGCAGGAGGTAGAAGGTTATAATATGACAGATACTATATTCAGCTATTTATGTGTACAATGTCCAGCAGCGTATAATGTTTGTGCAAATAAGTGGCAGCAGTGCAGTATCATAACAGTAGTTGTTGTGCCGGTGACGGCGGTGTGTAAAGTAAAGTGCAGTGGTGCAACAGAATCAGTTTCTTCACAGTCCAGGTGTGTGTGTGGGGGGAAGTGTGATGGCAGGGAGTGAGTTCAAGAGTCTGTCACACACGCTCCGATCACGTGACCGGCATGAGGACCCGGAAGTAGTCGGCACGATCGGAAGTATAAACGGGGGCTTCTTTTCGCGGCTCACCGCTCAGTCATTGAGTCAACCTGGCGCAATTCCGATTCACTTCAGCATCAACTGTGAGCACTCCAGTTATTTGGTTCATCTCTTCGATTGAGGGTGTCTTCAGAACACGAACTCTACGTACTCGCGTTCTACTCCGCGTTTGGGTTAACCATCCACGCTCCACGGGCTAACAGCTAGCATTTTTGCCATATTCTAACCAGATCACTGACAGGATCACTATTTGGCAAGATGTGTTTCATACTTCATAATAAGGCTCCCTTTTACCAGATATACAGTAATGGTTTAGGGTGGACGAGGGAATCATCAAATCAGACACCAGGGTTGGTTTAAGCAGATAACTGATATCAGATCATCAAACATCAACATCAGCTAATAAGGAAGACCAGGGTCACGTGAGCGTAACTCTACTGGTGTTTTAATAATAATAACATGAAGATAAACAGCTGACGGAGTAGATACTTGAAGAGGGAACACGATGAGCTAATCAACTACCGAGATCTGAGATCTGGCCAAATAGTGCATCACTGTATGACAGCTATTGTAACTTGTAATAAATGATATAAAACCTGATTAACAACCTGATTATAAATCATTTATAACGCTTTATAAGTGGAGTCTTATTGTAATAATTTAATCAACATTAAAGGTGTATTTAAATGAACTGCGAGCTGAACCCAGTGGCTTATTAACTAATTGCAGACTTCATCTCTACTTCAAATACTTATACATCAGATTGACTAGAAGATCAACTGTAAATATTATCTGAAAAATGCATCTTAAAATGTTAAGAAGGAAATATTTCATTGTAACATTTCATGAAATATAAAGTACCATAAAAAGTCTATTTCAAAGAGTCATCATTTTTATCCTCTAGATCCATGTAATTAGGCAGTCTCTGTCATTTTTCTGCGCGTGTACGAAGGTGATTATGCCTTGAATAGCAGCAGGGATTACGGGAACAAGTATACTACATGTGAAAAATAGCGGTAAAAGTGGAAGAGCGAAACAGAAACTTTAATCAGTGCAGCTAATTACAGCATTTAGTAAGAACTCCAGCTGAAAGCGTGTGACAAGTCCAAGGGGCAGCATCATCCATTACGAACCCCATCTCTGTATATTTTTGCACTTTTATACAAGCTGTTTTGTGAAGCTATTGCTTGGTAGATTAATCTGATTTATTGTGTGTCAGAGAAATGTACCTTGGCTGCTCTCCATAGCCTATCATGAATTCTTATATTGTTTTTGAGGCTGTATTTAATCAGACTCATTACCAGCAAACTGCTTACAAGATGAGCAGCCGCATCTGCAGTTCTGACCACACAAGGTGTCAGAATTCATGACTGAATGACTGCATGGAAACACAGAAAGACTAACTCTAGCTCTTGTCCTGTTGCTCAGTGGACACCAGAAGAGAAAAAAGGTCAGTGACGATGAGTAAGACTGAGTTTGATTTAAACATTTTTAGCATTTATAAATTTGGTCAGGTTCCATCGAGCACTGGACAGGGTTAATAAGGAAACTCTCTCTCATTTGTTTATTTATTATGCTATTAATACCTGCAGGTCAAGAATGATAATAATTACACAAAAGCCCTGAGCCCCTCTCTCTCTCTCTCTCTCTCTTATGGATGTGTCAGGTTTTTGGATCGGTCTAAAGCAGCTTAGGCGCTGTCACATAAGGCCTTTTATTTACATCTCAGTCCCCTTTTTCCAGTCTCTCCCTCCCCTCTCTGATTTAGTCCCCCTTTAAACACAAATGTGCTGTGTTGTCATCCCTCAAATGGGATCAAACTCCATGCATTTAGCAGCTTAGGCTAATCTGATTTCACTGCCGTGCCATCGGAAACCTGAGCTGAGGAGCTAGCGGGCGTGAGAGAGTGCCGGGAGAAAGGGATGTGAACATGGCAGAGGAACAAAGCTCGCTTAATTGGGCCAGCTGTATACATAATGCTATGAGATTATGGAGTGAGTAAGCAACTTTTCAGAGGAGCATGCGTGTAGAGAGGCAGCGAGAGGTGGGATTCTTATTGTTTCTTTGGATTCTGTCTCTTTCTCTCTCTGGATGTATAAACACACACCCAATATACAGTACATACAGATATATGGAGCAATAATGTACACACAAATGAACAAGGTGCAAAACCATGGCCCTGGGGTTTAAGATTCAACACTGCGACTACCTTCCCTAAACGTGACATTTTTACAGGTCCTAAAAGTGCTGCAGTTTTACTTGTAGTGTAGTGTCCAGAGAACTATACATACACACATACATGAAGACAGGTGAACTAACAGCATGTACATGATGGATGTTATACTATCATATACTGTATATGTAATAGTACGTAGCTGCCGCGATTAGGGTTAGACAAGGGTCTAGGGTTCAACGCAAATAATTTGTCAACACCGATATTTTTAATCGCTGCATCATTTTATTTTTTATTAATAAAGTCGTTTTAATTTCTTAAAGCACCCAAACTGAAAATTTACTGTTTGAAAATTTACAGTGGAATTTGACTCCAGTCATAGCTCAGCTCAGTCCAACTTAAGTGCTGCCAGCATTACTTTCAGTAACGGGTAATCTCACTGACTACTGTTACTATTGTTACAACGCCGTTACCGTTACCAAGCGCAAAATGCTACTATAATTAAGCTCACTGGAGCTGCTTTCATCTGACCAGGCTCGCTCAGTGGGCAGCGCTACCGAATAAGTGATGATGACTGGCTAAGGAAGAGTACAATTTCATGGTAAGCCAATCATATGCAGAGCTGGGCGAGCGTTCACACACACACACAGACAGCTACACACACACAAACCCACATGCACTGACACACACACACACAACTGACCAAGAGACACACGCAGCAATGGCGAGAGCAGAGAATTCAAAAGTAACGTTTTTACACTGGAAGTACAGACATTACTGATCCAATCACCCGGATAACAGGCAGGAATGTATATGTGAAATGTAGGTTACGTCCAGGAAGAAAGTGTTTCTCCACGTCGGATATAAACTCTCATCATCACACGCTTCCATTTAAGGAGGAGGATCCAAATTCTTTGACGATATTTGAACATTTATTAAAAATGTAATGCTATAGTTACTTTCCCTGGCTACTAGTTACCTTCATAATGCTGTACCTCAGTTACTAACTCAGTTACTTTTTGGGAGAAATAACTAGCAACTATAACTAATTACTGTTCTAAAGTAACGTGCCCAACACTGTTTAATTTATTAAGACTAGTCGATAAATCAATAAATTAGTCAATAGATTATAGTGGCAGCTCTACTACTATACATGTACAGTACACACAGACACACGTTATTTTAATCCAGAAAATTCCCCCAAAATGCAGCATGCGCCTCGTTAACCCTGCTCATAAGATACACGATTCCAACAGGATTCATTCAAAACAATAATTTCTTTGACCCTCCCGAGCGGAGATATGCCAGTAGAGGCGATTATTTTTTAGGTTTGGTTCACAGTGCCACCGAAGATCATCCGTTCTCATTTGAGTGGCCTATAAGGAGAGTGAGGACAGATCCGACTGGCCACAGCAGCACAGGTGAGAGAAAAATGCCTCTAATTAGCAGCTCATCCACGGGGCTGCTTTCCTTCCGTCTCGTCAAGGTGATTAATCACCCGGCAGAAAGTGTGGGCAAAGTTACTGCTCATTTTAATACGCAAACTGCAGTCTCCTGTCTCTCTGATCTCCCCTCTCCCCTGCAGCCAATTTACAGTACAAATAGAGCCCCGTGGGGAGGAACAACACGCCACAATTCATAACAATATGCTACAGGTTATCATGAAGCTATTACTATAGCCCGAGCGCTAAGGATGCAGCAGGAGGCCCGGTAAGTGTGTTATACTTTAATGAGAGCAATTTATTACGTTAAACTTCCACAGGATCGCACTTTAGCCTTTAGGTTTGTTGAGGAGAGGTTACGCTTGTCATTCTTCACTTTAAGTGCACTCACAAACAGCAGGAGGTCACGTCCCCTCTGGATTCTGTTGTACAATAGATCTCAAGCAGAACATTAATTAAGCTCGCTTTAGAAATAACACTGACTTTCTCCAGGCTTGTGCAGAGTTAAAGAAGACAACTGGCTCAGGGCAGAACGCTAATCATATTAGTTTCACTGTAAGTGATCAATTACCATAAATCTCAGGCAAAGCGTGTCAGGTTGTATTTATCACTTAATAAACACAGAGGACACAAAATGTGACGGCCGCAAACACGGCACACGTTCCCCACTAATGAGATGCCCACGTGCGGTTGTTCTGTTTAAATTGAATAAGACATCTCAGTAGTAAATGTGAACAACTACATATAGAATATTGAATGGAGTGGAATGTTTATAGCAAATCTGAGAAAGAGGTTGTTTAATTATTTGTTGTTGTAGAACAGCAAAGTTAGAATCTGTATTTTGGATGAAAACTGCATTAGTCATATGCTCCTTTCTGCACAGGAATAACAAGATGTACTAGTTTATAATTAACAAAATCACCGTATAGTCTCAATAAAGTCACTGCCGTATTTCAGAATTAACTCGTATTTGCTGTGTTTCAGAGTAAAATGTTTCACAATAAGTCAGAAATCATATGCAAGAGGAAAAAACGTATGAGCAGGAACTGACAGCGCTCCTCATTTAGTGCCTGGATCAGCAAGAGACTTGGGGAAAATAAATAAAAAATGAACAACATTATATCTTAGGCTGTATTTTTGTCTCATGCCTTGAAAAACTCATAGAGGAAAATGATGTTTTTATTTTCTTCTTTGTTCTTCAGAGAAAATCATTTAATGCTAGTGACGGCTGTTCAACAACATAAAGTCTGCGCCGCTGCTTGGACAAAACTATCAAAAAATGACTATTGTTTCCAACCTGTCAGAGATAAAACTTCTATGATGCGGAAATAGTAATGTTTCATTCATTCATTCACTCATCTATAAATGAAAAGCCTATGGATTGGAGGAGCACGTCAGCGTAGCGATGTCTATTATACTGCAAAGTTTGGAAACTGTTGTATGACCCACTTCACTTCTGAAGCTGCAGAAAATTCATACACTTTGAGCACAAAAGAATAGCGTGAAAAGCCATAAAAACAAGATTTATGATCCAACATTGCCGTTGGTGTTTCAGAAGTCTGGCCCTGAATGTGATAGTTCTGCAGGTCCTAGAAAGAAGTTGATAAAAGACTTCTTTTTTTTTTTGCCCAGAGCCAGACATCTAACTTAGACCTAGATTCTAGTTTACATTAACACATAAACCCATTTACTTTGACATTCTGAGTTTCAGCTTCAGTAGGAGTTTGAGCAGGAAACCCACACAACTCTGCTGAACTCTGGATTTGGACGAGAACAGACCTGGACGTGCCTGCTCCACTACAAACTGTGTCATGTATGTGTATTTATTGCACCTACAGCAAGTGATATGGTTGGTGACTATAACCCTAACCCTAACCCTGTATCCTCTACACAATTTCCTCTCAGAACAGAGTTCATATTGCCAGAGACTAAGAGCAGGCTTCAGAGCACAACCCAAAAACCTGCAGATGTTTGGGCATCACCCATTCCAACTCAACGGCCCTTCAGTACAGTTCTATCTCCATAACGCGGGCCTCTCTAGCGCGTTAGCTCTGACGGAAAAGTGAGTCCCACCTGGGATATGAACGCCATGAATATATCAGATTGATAACTATGCTCTCTGAGATAATCAACTGAAGGTTAATGCCTTGCTACTGGGCTGGGAGGAGTAATATTCTTCCTAGATGAGCCAGCGCAGGAGGAGGAGGAGTGCGAGGTAGTTAGCACTTAGCGCTTAGCTAATTGTCTCTGGATGGAGAGGGAGGCCTAGGCCTCATTACACATATAAATGTAGCTTCCAGCATGGAAGTCTTGTTTTAAAGTAATCCTTTTCCTCCTGTTTTATTTATTTTCTTAATCACGTCCCTGCTCTACACACAGTAATTGGATCCCGCTGTGCCTAAAGCTGTTGACAGGGAATGTGAAAAATCACAGCTTGATTGGGTTCATTTGTAGAAGCTGGTTATTGTGTATATCACACAAGAGGTTTGACCTCTTATTATGAAGAATGCAGCAGAAAGATTACTGATATTGTGGCAATTTGCGCACTACTTACAGAGCAGCCTGTAGTAACCTTAAGAGACCACAGCCGTGCCAAGAAAAAGACAATTTCAAATTAATTTAAAAAAACCCTCAGATTTGTTACTTCTAAAACTTTTAAATTAGCTCAGCAAACGTAATCATTTTAGGTGTTCTTCAGCGTGATTAGATTTCACAGGCGTCATTTAAAAGGTTTAGACAGGTCGAGGACATTTTTCAGGTTTCCACAGCTTAACTCTTATTAATAATATGTCTAGTATATGTTCTAATGCGTTCATTGAATAGTCTGAATATGCACATCTTGCATAATAAAAACAGCTTTAATTTGTACCTTTCATAACAAACTGCACAGTAGCAACATCTTTATAAAAATCCAAACTGGCCAAATATGATTGGAATACATTTGAGATGTTGCTATTGTGCCTCAAGGCAACACACATTCAATTCTATTTACTGACACTACGAAGAGAAGATATGCAACATATCATTGCAGAAATATCTAAGTGCAGCTTACTGCAGGGGCAGCATGTCTGAGCCTGCAGTCCTTCTGAAAAACAGTTTATAAATTGCCTTTGGAACAAAGTGTCAGACAGATCATTCTTTTCAATTGAAAAAGGTTCAAACTAGGAGCGAGGCAATAATGAAACAATTCTGACAAAAAGGGAAAGAGATTGGCTTTGTACTAAAACTGACACAAACCGATTGCTCAGGTTTGCTTCCAATGTTTTTTGTACAAAGTGTGGAAGGCCTGAGGGGTCAAACACACAGAGCACAGAATTCATCTCTACGCTCACATATCAGACTTATCACAAACTGGAAGGCGAAGGATGTGAAAGTCGGGTCAAACTAGATGCCTTGCTGTGAAGAAAAAAAATTAAACACAGACAAGCTGAGATTTTCAGATGGATTGTCATTTTGCTGGTTATTGCTGGTCCAACTGGTCAAGGGTTGAAAACACAGACTACACTGGTTTGTCTGGGACTAGTAACGGCATGACAGGTTACAAAACACTACATTAAAAGGTCACCAAAAAGGAATTTTATGCACCATCAGAAAATAATGACCTGCAGAAAACCGTCTTGAAGCTATTTTTGAGTAGAGTTAGTTCAACTGGATCAGAGAAAAAATACTCAAGCAGAATGTTATGAGGTTGTGTTGAAATGAGGCTGACGTGTGATGGCGGAAGAGATTTTACTTTGCATTCTGACCACTTTTCCATCTGAGGAAACATCACATCACCTGATACTCTTCAAAGCCCTGCCACCCACCGATAAGCATCAAGACTGAGCTCAGCCGTCTAGGTGTCGTTCAGAGACGCCTTCCGTCTTTTGCATCAGATTGCTTTTGCCTTCTACAGATGGACATTTCTCTTTTCAAAGCTGACAGACTTATCAGGGTAGGATCCAAGAGTAACAAGGATGTCAATGGCTCCCAGTCACACTAAGACATTATCCATGGGACGGTAAGAAATCGGCAGCGTTAGAACACAACACAGAATGGGCAGAACACAGACAATTATGCTTTTCTTTTTGGAATGGGGGTGTGGGCTACAGAAGACATCTTCCGTTCTGCTTTCAAATGCAGACATGGCACTATCTGCCTTGGTCGTCAGGCGGCGTTCGCAATCATCAGTGGTTTTTAAAAATATGTGAAAGCAGAATATAAATAAATAAGTGCTGAGGCTTTATCTCACCTGGCCAGGTTTGGCATCCTCACAGATGGAGGCCTCGTACGGGGTGGCCAACTCAGGCGGGTTGTCATTCACATCCAGAATACGGATGCTAACTGCAGTCTGGGAAGCCATGGACTGGTTATCTGCAGAGAGGGAGAGAGAGAGACGGGAAGAGTGAGAGAGAGAGAGAGAGAGAGAAAGAGAGAAAGAGGTGCAGAAGAAATGAATAGAACAGAAGTGTGGGCAGAAGCAGTACAGAATGAATAATCAATATTAATGTTGCACATTCTTAACCTCTAGATTCTCATTTCTGTACGAGATGAAGCTTGATAAATAGTCAATATCATAAACATACAGTATATTCACTCATTGCCTACTTTATTAGGAAGCTGCAAACACCTGCAGTGAGAGATTATTGTCTAACAGGTTCCTTTGCTCTTCGCTTGAAACTTATTCCTGACTGTGAACTACTGAGAAACTCATGTAATAATGTATAAAATCACAGCAATGATCAGCAGCAAAACACACTACAATGTGAGAATCTTTGTTCCATGCACTGAAAATGGTCCACCACCTAAATAAAGGCAGGTCAACTAGATTGTGTGGTCAGGGTTAGTGGGGGCTAATGGACAGCATGGCTCTCATTCTAACTGGTGTCTGACACTATGCAAGTCTTCCTGATTATTGGAGCAGTGTAGATGCTCATCATGAAGTGTGTGGTCAGTGCATTTTCCTAATCATTAAGCAAGTTGCATTCTAGTAATGTAAGAGTTGTAAAACGTCATTGTCTACGATCCACAATATACTGTTTATAAATCTCCTCAGCTTTATAGTTAGTGAGTTTCATTTACTTCTTCCATGTACTACATGGCATCGGGGCTTCCCTTTCCTGTTTCCAAAATCACTGACAGGGTCCATAAAGGCTGTCTCTTGAGCACAGCTCTCATTAGAACGCTGCACATTTCAGAGGAAATCAGGAATTAACAAGCCTATTTTCAAATCCAGCTTGGCTACGGCACACGGCACGCAACGATTTAATGATTAGAGTGCACCGATGGGGTTTCTTTAATGACGTAAATATACGTGAATGGGTTTGATAATGGTCTGAAAAACAATTCTGATCATGTTCTTGCTAAGATGTTAAAATATTGAACGACCAGCTCATTTTTTTCTACTCAGCTTGTAAGAAGTGTAAAAGAAGAACACTAAGTATTCATTAAAACTAATTTCGGAACGGAAAGAGTCTTGGATAGATTTGCCTATCAAATGATATCACAGAACAATAATTTTACCTTATTTAAAAACAGAAAAACACACTACTTCAGGGTACTTATTACTGGCATTATTCCCGGTCACAGTCTGCACGCTTATTACGAATAATGTGGATATGTTTCGATGAAGATATTATTTAGATATTCATATTTAGATATTTCAACAGTCTAGCTGGCTAAGAAAAATATTTACATGATCACAGATGTTATACCCGGAGGATATTTATCTAAAAAGTTGTCAATTCGTAGTCATATCTAACGTCAGCTGTGCCAATATACCTAGACTTGTGTATATCACAGTTGTACTGTATATAGCTGTGTGAGTTATGAATTGTGTACATATATAGACATAAATCTAGACTCATAAAGCCCACTGTAGATCAGTGAGCCTCTTTTCATTTCTTTGATATATACGACCCCTGGTCTAAATTTAACGACCCATGTGAGGCTGAGATATTAAGAGAAGGGATTTCAGCAGCTTACAAAGATGCCGCACATCTGCTGCAGACTCGCCAGATGTTGGAGGGCCACATATCTTATAAGCCAGGAATATATCTATATACATATATATATATATATAGAAAAAGTCCCCCTTTCAGCAGAGGAGTGTGGGTGCACACTAGCGGGCAGACAGCGTGGTATGAAGAATGGTGTGCTGGAAGTGCAGAAAGGCTTCTGGGTAATAGTGTGTTTCTATCACAAAGGTCATTTGGGTCTCCTGGGGAAATGCCACTAAAATGACTTGATTTGATGCTCGAAGGATTTTATCGCAGGAAGAAACAGCTGGAAGACAGAGAGGGTCATAAATCTTAAATGAAAACATAGTAAATATTCAGACAAAATATTCTTACAGTGACTTTGACACAATATTTTTTATCATATGACTTAAGTGTCACGTGTGGATCCTACACCACACACACAACCAGCACAGAATAAAACAACAAAACACTTACTTGATTTTCATGTATTTATGTATTTACTTATTTTCAGACTGCATCTATCTCACTGTAAATGCTGCATCCCACAATGTCGTGGATTTGAACAAAAGCCTCTTATTCACAGCACTGAAAATCTTAGTGATTTGTCAAATTCAACCTTCATCTAATCTGGGTGTCTCACTGAGCAAAAATGACACAGCAGCATCGATTCTCTCTAATGAGTCACGCACAAGTGCTTGCAGCGAGGGCAGACTACAGACAGACATGGCCTGCCTCGTGTCTTTGTTGGCAATGAATAAGGTTATCTGGCTTCCACTGCAGATCTCGGCCATAAACCTCAGCTGCAGCGGCTTTCTAACGTTCTGTTTAGCAGCTTCCAGGCGCCACCGATGCTTTCAAATGTCACACAAATGTCACAAAGGGCAGCTCAAATGATTATCATGGTTATTATGTGTTGCGGGGACAAGATCGGATGTAATCAGTGCAACAGATCACTTTAACACTCTAAACATGTGCATAAATATTACCAGGGAGGAACTACAGACATGATTTACCCTGAAATACAAATCTTCTTCTAGTTTAAGTTCATTTTTGTATTTGGATCTAAAATAACTACTTAGCAAGCACATATAGCAAAGCCAAGAATTCATCAACTTTTATCACAAGCTGTCATTCTGAGCAAGAAAACAAATGCACAGGAATGTACTTCACCCTCCAGCAACCTCTTCTTGTTACTGTCATCTACTGCATATTTAAGATGTGAAAAAAGTTAATTATCTGAACTGCAATTTGCATGTGTGCGAACGGTTGCTGAGGCCCATACACATCTCATCCAACGCTGCTGTTAGCTGCACCAATGCATGGTAATGCAAGTATCAAATGCAAATCAAGCCTGCCTCGCTGTGTTGAACTTAACTCTGCAACCTCTGGTGGGTGATTTAATGTGTGTAACGTTATGTGGATTTAAAGGAGGAAACTCTAGACATTGGCATCTCAACCAACTGTCATCACTAACAACTACAGGCTCATAGTCAACCAAGAAAAAATGGCATCTTTTTGCTTTGAGGTTGGCAGCTGATGCGTTCCGTGTTGGGTGAAAGACCCGGAAATATGCATCATCAGTCTGAACTTCAGGGGTGTCTTCCAGAAGATGCAGCTCTTCTTAATTAAACCCTCCACCTCCTCACACTCAGTCTTGGCCTTGTGCCGGCTAACAAACTCATTTCCTCCTCTGCGTAATTTGATTACTCTCTTAAAACCATTCTGGGGTAGGCGCGTAAGTATGGTTGGGCAGGGCTGCTGACTGCGTGTGCTGGGTTCTCATTAAAAAACTGAACAAAAGGCAGAGCGGTGCAATAGGGGAAAACTTCGCTTCGGCTTCGTTCTCCTCTTCCCAAAGTGCAACTGAGTTGGAGTTCAGCTTAGAAATGAAACACAGTGTTTGAAACTGTTGAAAGTCCAGAAGAAGTGTCATTTGGTCGTCTCTCCCTCACTGCCTGTCTCGCTCCCTCTCTCCCTCTCCTCAATCAAATGTCCTTCGCTCGCAGATAAAGGCATCGCAGTGCAGTGTGACGCCTTCTTCCGTTAAGGACGGAACATGGTATTTTTCCCCTCCATTTACTTGTCTCTTAAAAAATAACTGCCTGCAATTTGATATCAAACACACTATCAGAAGCCTCAGAAATTATATGTCGCTCTTCACCAACAGATAGGATTTTGTGTGTGACTGCTGCAGAGCGCAGGGCATTTCCCTCTCGGCTGGGTTAGCGTACTGCTGGGAGCACGGCGGAGTCGGAAGGAGCGGGGAGTTAAGCAGAAGAGCTAAACAGAATTTCACCACCTTAAGCAGATGATTTGGCAACACGTTCTGCTGATAGACTGAAGTGAGCGGCTAGCGGATGGGATGGTGCTACAGGGCTTGACCCTTGGTGGACGCTCTCAACCAGTACATGAATTTGACCAGTGGAAACAAGTTGAACTCTGAGTCTGCAGATTGGCTCGGACATGACCTAAAAATGGACTGAGATAATCTGCTAATATCAACTGTCCAACTGCCGCGCAGGCTCCCTGCGTCCCTGTACAGACCTGCAAATGTGATTCCTGAAGAACACTAATGAAGGTTCTGAATGTGGACTTTAAGGTTATTAATACAAATCCAATGAGCTTCAGCGTTCACAGCACTAAGAGCCTTCAGCAGAAAACAAGAGTAACCCTAGAGCGCTTCAAGTTGAAATCTGTTCGTCTATTACAACAGCATGGGCTCATCACTGTCACTTCTCTCTTGCTAGCCAATCAGAATTGAGGAAGGGTTGGTACATACAGATCGGTGCTACTCTCCCAGCTGTCTACCTGCACGGTTTATCTCATGCACCCAATCTCTCCACCTCAAAGACGTGAGTATCTAGTTCAAATGCTGCCGCTAACGCCAAGATGCCATTCCTCTCCATTGTAAAGATAATCCCCTTTATGTCGACTACACTATCCATCTCAAAGCAACAATGTTTACAGGAATGAATGCAGAAATGCCCCATGATGCTTTTTGTAACTTAGCAACAACAAGTGCTAAGAGAAGCGGCAAGAAAGAGCTCTGGAGGTGAGGTTTTGACCACTCCCAGCACAAAAATTGTGTTTGGTGGACACAGGCCCTAACTGTCCATGTGAGGGGGTTTTAGATACATTTTAACGGAATTCATTACACAATTCACAACAAAAAACAGTAACGTGGAAAACAAAGAATGAAAACAGGGTAAATAGCGTGATCCTTCTATTAGTGTTTCCACCCGAAGAGTTGCTTTGCCAACTGTTAGACTGATAAATAATGTAAAAGACAAAGAACAGGAAAATCTGATGTAATCAACTGCTGACCTCATTAGATTCTCTCTGTCTCTGTGTTTGTGTGTGCGTAAGCCGAGCAAAAGACAGAAAACGTTCATCTCCAAGACAACCCTGTTGCGTCTAAATGAAGAAATCTTTCTGCTGCATCTCACCCTTAAAATGGCCCATGGACATTAGAAAGTGCTCATACCCTAATGCAGAGCTTAGAGCAAGAGGTCTTCAAAGACAAACCACACAGTGTCTCTCTTCAAAAGCTTTAAAAAACTCAATTTTAAAACTCATGAACTTCTAGCACTTGAACCTTTTGGTTTCAGAGCTGAACTAGCCAATTTGCTGGCCACTGCAGTAACAAGTCTGTTTTATGAGATGGAATTTTTGCCATAATAAATGATAAACTGGTATATTTTACAGTGTAAATCTGTATCGATGTTATACTGTGACCATGCAGTTTGTTTTAGCTATCGTCTCACTCTTCATTAGTGGTTAGTTCATGACTTCAGAACAGTCCATGGCTAGATTTTTTGGGGTCGTTTTGCAGTGATCCTAAGTGCGTATGACAGTGGACATGGGGGAAACCATCCCACTTCAGAGACGTTTGCCAGCTTTTGGCAGGTAAAGGAGTTTTTGATTAAAAAATAACTAGTGATGAAAGGAACAAACTCAGAGTTTTAGTCTAGGCTGTGTTTTTAGAACTCATGCTGGAGTCTGGAGTTTTATCAATTCACTTTAGTCACATTAATATTTGTCACATTAGTGTCTAATGAAGCACTTCGTTAACCAAGAGAGTTAGGAAATACATGTGGGTTGCATAAATCTTTGAGTATGATTTCCACTTTTGCGCATTTTTAAAACTCCTAGTTTAGGAAGAAATAAATCAAAGCTCGATAAACGTTGGAGATATTGAATCAAACAGTCCAATGACTTGCAGGAACTTGCATTAATGAAAGATTTAATTGACTTTGAACTGCTGTAATACTCTTGTGATACTCCACTGAGTAGTCTTATTACAGTTCCATATGGTAGCATTAAACCCCAGGGTCAGCTCTACCCAGATTTATGCATTCTGCCTCTTTAAAATTATTACTCAGAAGCCAAAACAACGGAAAAACCAGGGAGATGGGTCTGTGAAAGGGCAGATGCTTTGCCTCGCATTTATTTAAAGTGATGTGACAGGCTCTAGGCCAAAACACGTCTGTCGCTGGCCTTCAGACTGCGCGGGTCTCTGAAGGAGCGGAAGACGTACCTGCTTCCACTGCTGTCACTGTGATGTTGTGCCAACCGGCCGTTTCCCTGTCCAAGATCTTCCCGAGGGTGATGGCACCAGTCACAGCATCAATGTTGAAGATCTGTTCCTGGTCCGTGCTGCGGTCTATTGAGTATCTAGACAGGGACAGAAGCAGACAGAGGCAGATGCTAGTATAATAAACAAATAATAAAAAACGTAATCATTTGGGAGAGAAAAAATCTCATGTAAAATAATAAAATCAGTCATAACAAAATCATAATAAAGCAGGAACATGTATAATTGATTTTCTTAGTTTACTTTTCTATGAGTAAGTATTTATTTGTGATTACAGCAATACCTTTAACTTTACAGTGTTCTCCGTTAGGGTTAGGGTATTGTGTTTTTAAATGCAGCACGGTCATTTGGACAGACAGCACAATTAAGTAGCTCTTGTAAAAACATCTGTCATCTTTCAATAAACAGCTCTGTCAGTCCGCCAATGCCACCAAGATGTGAAATCTCTCAATCACTGGCTACTGACAAACAAGTCAAATGTTTAGTATATAGACAAATTATATAGCAGTATTTTGGAACTGAGAAGGACTTGACTGTTGCCCAGTGTACGTCTCTGTTGTAAGCTGTATCTGCATGATATACTGTGCAATATCATTACTCTCACTGTCCAACATCCACTATTCACTGTACATGATCATCATTACTGTGAAACACTTAAACAATGACCCACACTGCATATTACACTGAATATTAAACTTTATTTAGTTATTTATTTGTCCCATATGTATATAGCGCCGCAGAACTGTTTGCAACCTTTTGCACTATTTATTGTCTGTGTTATTTTGTCTACATACATGACTGCACTGAAAGAGATGTACATGTGTATAGTGACAATAAAAGGCATTCTATTCTATTCTATTCTGTTCTACTCTATTCTATTCTGTGAACAGCAGCACCATTTGAAACGGGGGCTTTGCATGAAGGGCCACACCATTTCAAGTTGGGTGGAGAGTCTGATACCATTTGACACGGGCAGTGCTGGTCTGGAGGCAGACACCATGAAACACAGAGATGAAATGTGGGATGTGGGGAACTGCAGGGAGGTGTTTCGGTACGGGGAGGGTGATAAATACTGCGTATAGAAGGGGATATGATTTGGGATTGGGGGTTTACAGGGTATGGAGGGTACAGTAGACCACAAATAACGGCAGTGTGTTCTGGGTGGTGGTAAGTGATACTACTTGAAAAAGGGGTTACTGGAGGTGGAGTGCAAAACCTTTTGAAATGGGATGTATGGGATCTTCTACCATTTGAATAGATCATTAGTTTGGGCAAAGGGCTCCAAAACCCGACCAAATTGTAATATTTTTAGTCTTGAAGTTCTTTCAACTGCTTTTGCGATTCTCAAAACTTGTAATTGGGTACTGGGTTAGTGGTAGGAAACTGACCAAGTCTGACTCCATCTTACCTCTAACCCTTCCACCTTTCAGCCCCTGATCAAGGACCATCACCCCAAGTAGCACCGTGGAGACTATAGTCTATGTAATTACACAATATATGTTGCCTGAATAAAAGTGTTTGCAAAAACCATGAATGTCAATGTAATCTGAATAACGAGCAAAATAAAGTGATTCATTCAAAACCTTTCATTCATGTTTCAAAATGGAATTTTCTTGTCAGTCATTTAGTCAGTGCCACCAAACTGTGCCATCACTGAATCACTGCCTGGAGACACATTAGTCAAAATGTTTAGTCATGTTGTCAACATCAAAAACAACATCATATTTTGCAAAGCAGGAACACTGCAACAATTGTAGGGCAGAAATGTTTTTTTATTCAGGAGAACAGAATATCACTCTGGAAGCTTTAAAATATTAAGTTCATGAGTAAAATTAAGATTATTTAGTCATTTAACATTGAATGAGTTCCCTTTTGAGAACTTGTTCTGGGCAAATGTAAAAAAAGGTGAAAGTCATGAAAAACTAATGTTGGACCTGCACTCAATCTGTCACTCACTCCACAAGTTAGAAACCAGAACACACATGTGTTATTATTATTATTATTATTATTATCATTATTATTACTATTAGTGGAAGTGAGTGATTATTTGTCATTGTGAACACACCACAGCACAACACACACTGCACCACAACCAAATGTGACCTCTGCATTTGACCCATCTGTGAAGGAGCAGTGGGCAGCTGACACGGGCAGCACAGGGGGAGCAGTGCTTGGGGACGGTACCTTGCTCTTGCCTCAATTATTATCATTATGTTGATTTATTAGGGGTAAGAAACAAGATTCCATCCAAATGTGTTTTAATGTAATATATATAACTTAATTTGAACAATTAAACTACGCAACCTGTCCCAAAAATTTGCTTAGAAGTTGTAAGTGACATAGAAATGCGAATTATTTATTTAATTATATTTCATAACATGATAGATTTACAAGATTTTAAGAAACCATATATGTATATATGTATGTATGTATGTATGTATGTATGTATGTAGGAACTGCTTTTTAGTCCAGTTATAAACATCGTCTGGAATCGGCATTAATCAGTCATTAATTCTGCATTAGCATTTTAAAGGCAAAATGGGGAATTTGCTAAAGTAAGTTTAATATGTAGCAGTGCTGGAACGACTTCTGGGTGTCTCGGCTCACTTCACAGGCGGAGGGGGAATGAGACGGCTGCTGCTGCCAGACTGCTTCTGTCCAAACTGGTGATTAATATTTCATGCAGCACTCTGATAAAGCCAAAATACATTTTTAGTTTCTGTGTGCCACATAAGCACCTCTCATAAGGTTACAGAGTCAACAAAATACAGCGACGAGTTTGCGCTTTTTTCCTCCCATCTCCAGTCGCCGTTATGACCTAAGGGAACGTGATCGCTTAATCCTTTTAGATGGTGTAAAAATGATTGCGATGCGAAAAAAAAATGATAGGATTTAATTTAGTTCTCATTTTACCTTGTGGTTATTTGGGAGATGAGGTGTGTTGAGGCTGCTCTTTGCAGAAAAGCCATGTCAATGTGTCCAGAGGGAAGAGGAAAGGGAAAAACTTATAATAGTCTAGCTGCAGAATTTAGGCCAATAAGAAAAGTTAGAGGCAGAACACTCAATGTGTTTTAAGATCTTCAACAGGTAGGAGAATGTGCAATTTAATGACTTAATACTTAAGAGGACGTTGCGCTATGTTGTCTAAAAGAGAAGAAATGACTGCTTTGTTATGTTATGTTAGCTTTAAAGAGCACCATGTACGTATTACCTTGTAGCTAAGGCTGGTCCATGAAGAACTATTCCTGCCTCAATACATTCTGCACATCTTTGTAAAACCTACTCTTATGTTGAAACTGTGATCAGTTTGTCTTTCTGCACTCTTCAGTAATAATATGTAGTGCACCGTGTCCTGTTCTATTTGTTGCTGCTGAACCACAATTAAAGCTAACATGTCTGTACATATTTGCACTAAACACTGGAAACATGATTTCTGCCTTTTTAATGATATAATATCTTAACATTTAATTTCTAGCAGTCTACTAACCCTATTCAAACTGGGGCAGTCGGTATCATAGTGGTTCAGGAGTTGACCTCGTGATTGGAGGGTCGCTGGTTTAAGTCCCGGACTGGTTAAGATACTACTGAGGTACTGATGATCAAGGTACTGTCCCCAGGAACTTCTAGGGTTAGGGTTAGCCTGGGTGCTGCCCATGTCTGCTGCCCACTGCTCCTTCACGGATGGGCCAAATGCTGAAATCACGTTTGGTTGTGTTGCACTGTGTGCTGTGCTGTGTTCACAATGACAAATAATCACTCACTCAGTATACATTTCACTGTGTCAAGTATCCAACTGGTGGTTGTAATGTAAAACTGAACACTATATTAAAAAGAGTAAAAGAGTGACAACATAAAACAACAATAAGTAAATAAGTTCATGTTTTGGAAACCTTCACAACTACACTGGCAAACCAGATTGAACCCTGACCCACTTGATCAGCATCAAACCAGCAAATTACCATCGTAAAGCAGATGGTCTGGCCACTGGTGTGTGTGTGTGTAGTTTTCTTCTACAGGGCAAAGAAATGCATTCAACGTTTATTTTATTTCGTCAAGCAGGAAATGAGAGGAAGAAATTTAAAAAAGGAACAGAAGAAGCAAAACTTCCACTACGTACAGTGCCAGCAAACGTGTCAAAAGGGATGCGAGAGGCGGGTGGTGGTGGCGCAAAACTGTACCGCTTCCCACTCGGCTTGTAAACTTTTACGAGAAGTGCCATTAAGGAGGTGGCGCCAGAGCATGAAAAAAAATTCTCAGCTCCACAAACTGTGAAGCTTCACACTCTTGTACTCACACCAAGAAACAAATATCTTCGCGTGAAACTGCTGAAGAGGAAAGCAAAGAGAAAAAAGAGCGACAGTTTCTCTCTTTTGGCGTCTGCTCAACGGCAGTGACAAACAAACAAACAGTGGCAAGTGATGCTGGCTCACGGGGCCCGATGCCCGATGCCCTGGCCGCCTGCTGGCTCTGGGTGGCATAAGTGTGAGGGAGGGAGTCATGAGGCTGTGGGCAGAGCACCGCTTGGTTAGCCGAGTCCAATAGAGATGATTAAAGTGCTACCAATGGGCATGGGAGTGATGCCATATGCGGACGTGTGCCAGGCAGCCCGGCTGCCGCTACACTGTGCTCTGTAACACCTGGGGCACTTTCAGCCTCCGTCTCATGCATTTTTAATGGAGGTAATTTGCACCGCCCATGCGTGTGTGTGTGTGTCGGTATCTGAGGCTATTCTGGCTACTCTTGGTCTTTTACTTCCTCCGAACCAAGCCTCTGAGCTGTAGCAATACGCACCGAGTATCTCTGGCTGCTAACGAGTCTTGAGAATGCTGGGGTCTAGGGTCACACCGCAGGTCGTAAAGTTCAATTACGGGCTTGAAATTCTTTTTTCTTGCTCTGTACCAACTTTGCGGTTGCTCCCACTCATTGTTTAAAAACCACTTAAACCCTAAGGGCCCAATACAAAGCTTGATCTGGCACAGGGAAGAAACAAAGGCCAAGAAAAGTGGATTTCCTTTTCCCATTAATCCCAGCAGCTGCTTTAAGAACAGTCAAGTGTGGATTTTATAATCTGGAAGGCAAAATTCTGGCTCAAAGCAAATTTGCATTTTACAAACTACATCTGAATACAAGGAGTTTGAAAAACAAATAGTGCTGCGCTGTGAAGTCAGGTTGCTGTTAGAGAGCGAACGGTGACAAATGAATGAAAATTCTTTAACCCTTTTGTGCATGCATTTTGATTCACTTATTCAAACAGTTTCACACACAGACTACACACACGTCCACATTGAAGATATATGAGTTTATATTGCTAGCCCTTCAAGTGGACGTGAAAGGTGAGGTGGGGAGAAGTGGTCTGAATGACCACAGAAATTCTGTGTTGGTGACCTTAAGATTGGAGATTAAAATCCCAAAATGACCTAAAACTACCACTGCACCCCTGAGCAAGGTCCTTAAATCCTCAAAGTTGCTTCAGGAAGACTGACCCTGCCATTTAGAAATGTAAGTCAATCTGGGTTAGAGCATCTGATAAATGCTATAAATGTAAAGATTAAAAAGGATCATGTTGTGGAAGTGGAATAAATGGCAACATGTAGCACAGCCAAACACATTATACCTCGCCTGGTTTACACTGCATCATTCCAACTGAAAGTGCAGAAATCTGTTGTAGGTTCAAGTTTTTGGGTTACTGCCTGAGCCGAGCTTTTGGACAAACAGGACAGGTGTAGTTGTGTCAAATCCGCCCGCTTGCAAGCGAATGAAGGCCACTGACTTTGGCCGTGTATTCACCTCCAAATCGTTTTGCAAATTTGTCAGCAACAGCTAGAAAGAAAGAAAGAAAAAGCATCTGAGGATTTATTAATACAAGCTTTGACATTTAACAGCTACAGCAGGTGGAAAAGGTGCGAGCAGAGCTGGGGAGGCTGGGGTTCAGCGAAGCAACGTTCCACAGACTCTGTACACGCTTCAAAAATGGACTTGGTTTGAAAGTCTGTAGGTGAAAGGACTATTTTGGGGCAAATTGTGTGTGTGTGTGTGTGTGTGTCTTTTCAGCCTCTGTTCTGCTCTGACAACTGAACTTGGTTACGCTTCGGTACCTCAGGAAGTACATCTCTCATAATAGTTCCTGCTTAGCGGTGGAAAGAGGTCCTTGAGTAAACTAGGGCAATGTAGTTGTTGCCATGGGGTATTTCAACAAGTTTTATTTCTCAGTTAATATAAATGCTAGATACCATGAAGGATGCCATCAAAGTAACTGTTTCCATGGTTCCAGTTAATGCTTCCAATCTTGACTTTAATCCTGAAAATCCATATATGCATAAACCTCACAAGTCTCAGCTCTTACTCCGACATCTGACCCATCTGTATTGGATTCAGTTAATCAGGGTGTGGGCTAATGCCTCTACTGATGGCTATTTAAGACACTAGTAATTATACGTCACATTATGGGTTTGTGGTCTTCTAGCAGTGTAAATATATGTCAAGACATGAGCTGTGCTGTAGGTCTGTGGTTTGCTTTAACACTGATATGAATTTCATTTTTCCTTCAAACAAGAACAGGTTATTGTGAAACCGAGGTGTGTAGAGGTCTACCGTCTTTACATTGTGTTTGTCATTTAATTTGAAGGTCACTGTCTATTACAGAATCTGGATCAAGTCACCTAACACTGATAATCATCACTCATTAGTGTTTCTTGACAAAATAAACATTCTATTAGACGTCTAGTAGCGGTCAAACTGAAGACCTAAGCAGCTTAGGGTCATCTAAAATGTATTCCATTCCAAATGTTTAGATTATCGTACAAGAACCGTAAGCAACTGACACTCGGACTGTACCTGTTACTCTAAAAGGCAAAAACAAATTGACCAACTGAAAACAACGTTATCATCTATTATTACTCGAACAGTTACTGACTTGAATATGTATTTTCTCGTGAGTTTTCCAAGTCGTTTGCCTAAGTTCTATTTTGGGCATTTACTGGCATTTATAGAATTTAACAGACGCTTTTATCCTGAATGACTTGCAGTGATCCACAACTAGAGCAACTTCAGGTTAAGCATCTTTCTCAGGAGACCAATGCTATTAGTTCTGGAGTTTATCTATGACCTTGTGGTCCGTAGCCAGGTATCTAACCAGTAGACCACCAATGTAGCCTCGTGTAGCCTTTGATAACAATTTTTTAACAGTGACCCTTACCTTACAGGAACGTTGTCCATATCCGGGTCCTTGGCTGTGACGATGCCCACAAGAGCTCCTTGCTTGGCGTCCTCTTGAACCTCCATAATAGCTCCCGTGGGAGGGAAGAAAATCGGGGGCTCGTCTGTGTCTGAAACGCTGACCCTGACAATCGTCTGGTCCCTGAAGGAGCCCAGATCAACGAAACGAGGGTCCACATGCTTATTGACCGCCTCCACCACCACATTATGAGTCCGTTTCTTCTCGAAGTCCAGAGGCTGCAAGTTAAAGGAAATATCAGAAATGTTCGAGCTGAGCTGATAAGAGCTGATGAGTTCAGGAAAACAAGCAGTTATAAAGCACTCCATTCAAAGCTTTGACTAGATTGAGGACATGAAGAAAAAAGTACATATACTGTAGTTCCTCTGACAGCTGAGTGAGCAGACACTTGTAATGCATGAGAAGGCAGACTTGTCCTTCAGAACTGGAAGTGACACGCTGGACTCTACCTTTTTGATGGTGATGACGGCCTCCTGGGTGTCTCCATCGGTGGACACACGGAACAGCTCGGCCCCTTCCTCATCTTTAATCAGGTAGCTCATATCTGTATTTTCACCCATGTCTGCGTCCGTGGCGATCACACGGCCCACCGACGTTCCGACCTCAGCTCCTTCTGAGACGGAGAACTGATACATCTCTAAACAAAAGAGCAAAGGAGGTGATTCGTTTACTCTCATCACGTTTCCTCTGTGCTGTAAATACAGTAGGCCAACATATCTAACAGCATTTAAAGGGGCAGCACGAGCAAAACGTTAAAGTGTGATTTAGGCTTTAAGTCCTCATTAGCCGTCAATCATTTCATTCTGTTCCCTTGTTATTGGTCCCTTGGTATGTAAACGCTTTTGGCACACCAGTGGTCATTTCATGAAGGTAATGCTGTGGGGACATTATGATTCAGGAAGCAGAGCCCACAGCATGTACACAGCCTTGTCTAATCCTACAGCACGCTGCTCCAGCCAGGAGTCATTACTGGGATTTAGCTCGAATGCAGCCCCTTTCAGGCTCGACATGAAGTCGCACGTTATATAATTACACCATTATACGAACATTACGTAGAAAACGCAAACACGCTGACCAAAAGCGGAGAGAGAACAGATGATTCTTAAATGGTAACGGAGCCAACAATGTGGGTTAAATGTGGAACGTGGTGAACGTTACAGACCTACTGATACACACATAAAACCACCTCAGTCAGTGCTCAGTAGGTTATCAATAACTGAAGGTGCAAATTCAGCACTTTCTACCAGAACTGCTCAGACATTTCACAATGGCCATTTATCATGCTGACCACAGTCATAGGAAAAAGTGTATGCAGTGGTTTGTTCTGTTTGGGTTTCAGCCATATGACCATGTTCTAATGTGATGCTTATTTTGAACTTTAACATTTCAATATTGAATTGAATTATGAACATATTGTTGAATGTGTTACATTTATACACTTCCAGCAGAAAACAGCTTTCCTAGTTTGCCTCCCAACCAAGTCCTAGCCTGACCCTAACCTGCTCACATTCAGATGTACAGCACATGGAAGTAAATCTGTTGCACCAGGTTTCATATTTCAAATGCAGCTGAATAACTAGAAATGATAATTTATCATATATAGTAGATTACTTATCTTGCGTATCCCAAATGTTTAATCTGATTTGTTTGGAGCTGATGTTTGAGACTGAGAGTTTTTCAAAAACTCTCAATCTCAAGATGTAAAAAATCAGGAATATCATTAAAAAAATTAATTACTGTGATGAAATAGATTTAATTCCATACAGGTGGCAAAGCTGTTGTCCTTTGTCTTACTGCATGGTACCTTTATGCAAATAACTACTCAAGTTGATCCTTGTCTAACTTCTTTTATTTCTTCATATTTCCTCAATTTATCATCTTTTGTAATTTGCACACATCTCGTAACACACGGTTTTACTGCGTGTTGTACCTGCACCTGCACGTGTGACAAACCCAGCTCTCGGATTTTTTTTCTTGTATTTATGTCAGGTACAGTGGTGCACGTGTCTTCTACTAAGGACTTGACACACAGTTACAGCATGAGTCATAGAAGTACAAAGTGAGGGTTGCTGCTTTAGCCAGTGGGGAAGGACGGGTCTAAACTTTGGGCTTCTGCACTGAAGAGGAGTGAGGAGTGGGGAAACAAGAGGGCCATTGAGATGAAGAAGAAAAGAGGCACCGGGGACTGGAAGCCTGACTCACACCACTCCCCTCACTGTAATAAATCTAATGTTGGAATGGCTCACAGAGGAGAGAAAAGACTGAAAGGAACAACGTGGGGAAACAGGTGGAAAAAATGCCCATGTGTCC
>JAVGVS010000101.1:1331923-1344423 GCA_032718565.1 Distichodus sexfasciatus | reverse complement strand
ACATTAAGTATGAAATCATGACGTCTGAACCCTAAGATTGATTAGATATGCAAAGCTAAAATGTGATGTGTAAAACACTAACAAGATAACTCGAGTACCTCTTAACCTGTTAATGAGGCGGTAAAACCTGTGATTGCCAGCTTTTAATATAATGATCCATTTATTCAATTTCCATCATTGTACCTGCTGTGATATGACAACACAATATATTAAAGCTGTAAATTCACAGATTTTATATGGTAAACTATCACTTTGATCACTGTAATGTATTTTACAATTAACCCTCACTGATTCATAATGAATGTGATAAATATTTTAGACATGAAGAAGGTGCAGTTAATCACTGTAATTACATCTGATTAGGTTTTATAGCAAGACACAAACATGACGTAGGGTTGAAATTACACTGCGAGAGATAAATTGTCTTCAAGTATGAACTTGCACCAACCGGTAGATTTAATGCATAATATGGAAAGTTCACTTAATAGAAATCAATAGACATTTGATCCAAGATAACATCCTTAACCCCCTCATACACAGCCTCCACTTGAGCAGATAACCACCCACAGGCTTTGAGTTAGTGGCTCAGGATCGTTGTATGAAAGAGTTAAGCATTAAAGAACAACGTGGGAGAGAGAGAGAGCGAGAGAGCGAGAGAGAGACGTCACGTCTGCCTCTTAGGACAACACTGCTAAAAGAGGTCACATGGTCATCATCTTCATTGATTCTGACAGCGTATACGGACCCAGACCCATGATGCTTTTTCGCAGCTATGTTAGGAACTTTCCATATTCCACACACAGTGTCGTGGGCAGGCCTGTGGGGACAGGAGTCATGGAAAGGCCATTCCTAATGACACGTGTCTGTTTTAAAGCAGTCCTAATGCCCACTCACTCTGAGGGAAGCGTGGAGGGTTATCATTAACGTCCGTGATCACTATGGTCACTGTGGTGGAGCCAGAGAGACCGCCCATTTGGCCTGCCATGTCTGTTGCCTTGACGACCAGCTCATAGCGGTCCTGTGTCTCCCGATCGAGATCGGCCACTGCCGTCCGAATCACTCCTGGAAAGGGAGAGAGGGAAAAAAAGAGAGAGAATAATCAGTATCAATTTTCAGGTTGAATTATAGATAGAAGAACTTCAGAGACACAAGGGCAGAAAAAGACAACAAAAGGGTTAGAAAGACGGAAAGACAGTTACACAGAAAGATGAATACAAAAAATAATAATAAAAAGAGAGACGAACAGATAGAAGCCCGTGTGATTGTTTTAAGCTGAGACACTGTGGCATTCGAGCCTCTTTGACTTAAAATGTACTGTGATTCAGAGATAAGTTTACATGGAAATAGGTGTGAAAGCATTTTGGAACCTGTGGGCGGATTGGGGAGCCAGGAACCTGGATGAGATGTTCTGAGTTCAGTTCTAATTAAACTGCAGTGCAGTTCTCATGAGTAAAAACACAGACCTCAGCCTGGAACAGACTCTTTCAAAATCAATTAGAACATCCACACAAAATCATTCATTGAGCTGGCATTATCAAATACAGCAAAAATCACTCTGAACCTGCTTGCCTGGTAGAAGCTACTAATCTAACACACGTACGTTTTGCACACTGGTCCATAATGTAACACCAGAGCGGCGTCTGTTGGGAAAAGGCAGATATGAGTCTGAACTCCTCTGAACATACTCAAAATGTTAACAACATGAGCGGTCATACATGTGCACAAAGTGAAGTTGAGAGAAAGTTCAAATCTGAGGCGAAGCTGAGGGGCATGGGGAGAGCTCACTCTGAAAAATCCAACAGCAGGAGACGGTTAATATTTCTATAATGAAAGACTTCTCTCACACGCACACACACACAGACCCAGTACACACACTATGACATTCCCAAAGACCCAACAGCCATCAGCAATGTTTGGCCTACAGCTCAGACGTAGGGACACCATGACAGCTTTCAGATGAGAAACACATCAAGCAAGGCACAAGTCTAATTCACAAAAGAGGAGATGGGCAAGTCGGGGCCCAGTCACTTGCAAATGCTTCAATTTTGAGTTATTCAGCTACAAAACGCTCCATCTGGAAGGCATCTGAAGATACTGTAAGTCTCGTAGGGAAAAAGCACAGTAAATTGGCAGTTTTACACTTGGATTAAAGTCTCTCACACTTTCCAAGTAAATTTCAAGACCCGCCGAACGCATCAAAACACACTCCAGACTAGAGAGATTAAACGAGATAAATCCATCAAAACATTGGAAACATGAAAGAAGCAACACTAGCCCCTTTTCAGAGTTCAAACACTGCCAGCTACCTCAGGATCTACTTATCCTGCCCACGGCCTCTAACGAATGACAAAGATCAATAAGCACAGAGAGGCCCTAATGATTGGTAATGGCTTGGGGACATCAGCAGGGGCCATCGGTGCTGCAAACAGCCTATGGGCTTCTCAGATACAGCTAACTCTAGCACCTCAAACTGATTTCAGACCAGTCTGTAGGTGAGTGTGAGAACTCGAAATCTGTAGGCCAGTGTGGCTTGGCCGTGGCAATTCATCATTCCTGGCACTCGGGACGACAAAATCAAGGCTCACAGCCTCTGAAAAAGAAATCATTAAAAGTTTAGCACCACATCTCGGGGGAACAAAGCTCACATACACCAGCAAGATTATTGAGATGACAGCATTAACAGCATTAATGTAGAGAGCATTGGTGGCACATGTTCGTCCTTTAAGGTGCAGTCATAAAAGAGCAGTTGTAAAATTGGTGGAAGTTACACAGTGTGTGGCCATCGCTCTCCCTGCAATAATAATACAAAGATGGATGTTGTGTATTAGAAACAAGTGCAGCAAGAACTTTATCTGCACCGAGCTATTAAAAAACCGAACCCTATGTAAAAATGAATACTACACGCGTGAAGCTGTCCTCAAAGAGTTGTTGTTAGCTACACAACAGGACGCATGGAAAATAACTGCACTGAGTCTGCATCACAAAATCAAAAATGAGGTGTGTAAAATGAGAGCCGCTGAGCTGGGTGTGTTCACTGAGCTGGAGTGAAGGTGTGAATACTGCAGTTCCACTCATTTTATGTTCACATATTGATACTGGCAAAATGACTACACAAATGAAAATCCACTGGGATCACAGCTATCACCGTTCAGATCAAAACACACAGTTCACACTTTACACGCTTTATGCAGATTTTCTCTTTGTACTGTATGTCCTATAAGTGAGAAATAATTAAGTGATATTATGTATGCGTTTTAAACCTTTCATGTTGCCACTACAAAGGTCCAGAACGACTATAAATCAGATAGAGTAGTAAAAGACAAATAATAATGTTGACATAATTACTTCGATGAATTATTTAAAGCCCTTAACAATATTTAAAAGTTATTTTCATGCTACCTGAAACATGTCTAACGAGTAATTTAGACCTCCCATTCATCCACTGTCCTTTTGTTTGTTAAAGAATGCTGATAGAAGAGCGCCCGCATGGTTCTTACTCTACTATACATTTAATGGTAAATGACTGTGAAGATCTGTGATAAAAGTTATCCCACAGAGGACTTGTTGACCACCAAGTGTGTGTTCCATCTTGTCAGCCTTTTGCACACACACATCTTGCCATAAAAGAAAGCTACCTGATGCTGATAATCTAATATTTTTACAGTTTATAATTGGCCAATTTGCCAGAATCACTTTACTCTCTGTGTTTTTCAGCTTGATGTTAATGCCCCGTAGAGCCTAGCAGTTCTGATGAGGGTGCAGTTTGTTTTAGGCTAATGAACATCACCAACAACAACTAATTCATATTTTAGGTTAAACGTGTTTGTTGTAACCTCCACGGGTTTTAGTACGGATGACCACGTTTATTTTGCTTTAGATCAGGGTGTTCAACTGGCGGTTCACACCCCCCTGGTGGTCCGCGGCAGCAACTATTTCATTTTATTTATTTTTTTCATATGAATTGTGCATCTTTATGAATAATTTCATGAAAATATCTAAAAAATAATAGAAAAAACACCCCCCAACACATGGGCACACACACAAACACACGCACAGTCTCTGTATTACTATCTTTGTGAGGTCTTTCCACAGGCTCCCATAATGACTAGATGTATATAATTTTACACCTACACCTAATCCTAACCCTAACCTTAACCTTTTAGTTTCTCAAATAAAACAAGCAGTCATTTCTCCTCATGGGGACCTCTCAAATAACAAAACAAAAAGGTCCCAACAATGCCATAAATACATGAACACACACACGCACGCACGTACGCACACACACACACACAGACACTGGTATCGAATCCCTGCTACAAATGACGGCTATGCACATTTTTGCAGAAACTTCATCACATCAGTCCCATCCACACCATAAGCAGGCTCATACTGGTCAATTCCAGAAGCAGGACACGGGAAGTGAACTGCAGATTATTTTCACTGCATTGTTCTTACTACCACTAAAAGGCCTATTATATGTCTTATTAACCAACAGCAGCAGCATTAGTTTGACTGACACAAGGTAGACCTAATGGTTCAGTCACAGCTATTAAGCTCTAGGAGACATATTATAGTCTTAAGGTTATTTTTCTAAGACTCTTTAATGACAATCCTCTCTGCAAAAACTGGCTCTAAAGCTAAGTCCCTCAATTACCGTCTAACGCTGGGCATTATGAGACAGGCGTGAGAACCTGAAATGACAGAGGAATATAAAAACGCTTTCACTAAGCACGGGACTCAAAGAAGGGAGCTGAACATCACATTCAGCAGGTGAGTGTTATTGTTTCAGACTGGACGTCTGAGGCAGTCTGAGCCCGGTCCTTATCTGTACCCAGCGCAGGCATCCTTACCAGTCTGTCTGTCAACCGTGAAGAACTTCTCTCCATCCAAGACACTGTACACTATCCTGGCACTGCTCCCGTAGGTCGGGTCGTCGGCATCTGACGCCATCACCTTCATCACAGAAGTACCTGCGAAGACAATGTCAATAATTTATGAGCTGGAATTCCAGGCTTGGCTGGGACAAAGAAACAAGTGTTGTGCACTACTGTATTTGTTTATGTGTTACACATCACCTCGTTAGCTACTTAAGCTGTTCTGCTAATGGTAGAGGTGTGTGTTGTACAGATGCTACCAGAACTGCGTGGAAAATGCTCATCCTCAGTGCAGCACACAATTTTGCAAGTGAAACTGGAGCCCTGTTTGTGCTGTTGTGTTTGTGACTCAACAAAAGCTGGTGACACAATCTGAAGGCGTCTGAATGGACACATGCTGGATGCTGTTTGGATGCTTTTTTATAGAATCAAATCCAATTCTGCTGTTTCAGGAAACAAAAGAATCCCGAGAAACATGACTGAAAAGAGAGAAACCTGCTGTTTCTTTAACTGCTCTTATATAGGATAATGGATTGTTAGGCGCCTGAAAGAGCTTAAACAAGTTAAACAGCACTTTCGTGGTTTGCAAGTGATTTTATTCTTTACCAAGACTGTGCCTTGGTTGCAGAAGCAAAGCTCACGCTTACATTTAGTCTCACATTTGAACTAAAGCAAAGCCTTGAGGCCATAAAGCTTAATGTCCCGGAGTCTTGGGGGAAGGGGAATGTTTTTCTGGAAGGAAAAATAGACTACTCTTTGTGTAGCAAACGGCAGGCGACAAATGGAAACCGCTCGTCCTGGTGGGGGCTGGACTCTTGCAGCAAGAGTGGCACTCAAGGACAGAGTAGAGGGCTCCACCCGGGGCGCCTGGTCAGCAGGTAATTGCTGACAGCTGGTGGTGTCCGAGAAAGGTCACCATCGCAGTCTCTCCCAGAGACCTGTCATGCTACTGTCCAGTCCCACAATAATGCTATGCTAATTAGGCTAATTAAAGGGAGGTGTCAGAGCCCTGTTTGTCTCCTGTCACCAAATCCGGCCTCCCAGGGGGCGCAGCGACGGGGACGCTCTTTTATCATTAAAGCCAGTGGCCCGTTTCCGCCAGGTCCGATCTCTAGCTGTCTTCAAGTTCCCATTTCCTGTGAAACCTCTCCCTGTCCCGGGGCTAGATTCGGCATTGAAGGATGGTCTAAACTGTGAAAGCCACCGCTGTAAACATCAAACGCTCAGTTTAAACTCTCGTAACTTGGCCTCTTTTGTAGGTGCCTCTGCTCTTTTAATGTTCAGCCTCGCTTAGGACGCGGTTTGCCTAATAGGACCATTGAAGCATGGATATTCCTGTTCCTTTTTTAGCTCATTTATAACACAGTTACAGACTGCCGTCATTCCGTGGAGCCAAAATTTCCCTGATTTCCAAAATTACACCCCATCTGCCTGTTCGTAAGTGTTCAAACATCAGGAATGGCCTGATTTTCCACACACGGATTACCTCCAAGACCATTTCAAAAAAACTGATCACGTAACATTGCGAGTCCTTTCCCCCTCCGGAAACAGAGCTTCGTTAATGCATCAGCACCTGACTGTGCGGCAGAAATGGAGAAGCCATTCCCTTTCATGGGATTACTTCCTTATCTTAATTTTCTGCAGGTAATAATCAGCGTGACGCTCAGCTGTTCGTCGGCTCCCCCACGCCAGGTAACGCCGCCAGTGAAAAAACCATATAAATGCAAATGCTACTATATTGTGTTTATGCCTAAGCAGGAACAGGAGGCTCTAACGCTGTGTTTTATTTATGCCTTGCCGTGGATTCACTATGCAGTCATTACGTACTACTCTCTGTGTGTCTAAAGCTGATTTGGGGGGATTTTTTCAAGCAATAGGGGAGGGGAAAGGTTGACACAAGAGACTTAAGTTTTAAGACATGCAGAATGTTACTTTTACAAAGTGTTTACCCAAGAACTAGTGGACTACTTTACTATGCTCGTGGACACAAGACGGAGTGGAAACCCGGTGTGGAGAATTTGCTGTCTGACTTGTGTCCGTGTTCTAGCGCAGTACAAACACTGTTCTGGCGGTAAAACACATTTCCCGCGGCTTGTTTGCAGACCTTCCTCTTGCTCGTCTTCCCCAGTGAACTGCTGTAACCCATATCTAGTGCATATATTCAGAATAACTACTGCATTCCTCCGGGCGGGTCGAGAGCTCTACCTACATACACACATATAACACATGTATTATACCTTCAATAAGAGGGTGCTTCAACCATAATACAACCTCCATCAAAAGGGGACAAGAAAATGGAAGTAAAAACACAGCTTTTTCAGACTTGACTGCAATCTCTTATAGTAAAAGGTAGAACAGAACTACTACTTTAACTAGTATCTGGTCTTAATACCAACCTCATTACAATGTAATATATGTGTACTCACATATCAAGTATGCAACCACATATTTGCAGTTTGCACGTTTTAGTAATGATTTTAGAATAACAGTGGTGATCAGCGTAAAAGCATGAAATCACTATGAAATCAAACTTGATTAAATCTTCATGAAATGTGTTATTATTATTATTATTATTATTATTGTGTCTATATAAACTATTATATTATAAATATTATTAATACAACAAAGATTCAATTAAACACATTTTTGAGAATTAAGACACCATGTATATGTTTAGTCGTAATATTTTTAAAGCAGAATAATTGTAGAATAAATCAATCGACAGTTCCATTTGATCACATAACAACACGAATAATGGATAATGAACACACAAACGCTTTCAATCAGTTCATGACCAAAGCACTTCATATCGACGGCTCCAGTGAGTCTGACGGCAAGAAGAGAGAGCTGAACAAGCCGTAAAAGGATGGGGTGAGTAAGGGGCGGTGCACGGTGACTCCCGTAGTGAGAAACAAGAGGGCAGAGGAGTGTAAGGCAGCAACCTCCATCATAACAGCAGAGCCCAGCAGACCTGCCCTCCTCACCCTCGGGGCTTCCTCACCTCTCACCAACACACACTCTTTAACACTGAGGCTTGAAACTGATTAAACAGGTTTGGCACCGGGAGACTCGAGGGTGTCTTCCCCTCTGACATGAGAGCGAAAGAGTTGTAAGAGATCAGAAGGGACTGGCATCATCATGAAATATACAAGCATGAAGTCAGACCTTTACTAAAGCATTCACCTTTACTCCGGTGTGTAGAAGTTTCACACTAACCCTAACCCTACAGCTGTAGCCAAAAGCTTCTGAACTTGTTTTAGGGCAACAAAAATGTCTTGAGGAATGGCAGAGATTATATTTGAACAAAATGCCTGTGGATATATCACACTCCCCTGCTGTTATTAGTAAAGACAAGAATCTTTTTCATTCGGGAGAATGTTTGAATATCAGTTTCCCCCAAATATGGAGTCAGACCTAGCTAGAGAAAAGGTGACCGAGAGCAAGCTCTAGAAGACAAGATATTCACAATAATACAAACTGAACAGCAACATGTCCGAGATACTAAGGAATATGACTGATATTTAGGATTAAAGAATGAGGTTTTTGATTCGTGGTATTTCTTAAAATTTCATTTGCGTTAAAAGAATTTCATTTCAATAAAGTCACTCAAACTCATTAACTTATTCACGCAAAGAGGAAAATGACTAATTAATTATTAATTTGAATAATTATATCTTTAACTGACTGAACATCTCATTTCCAACAATGCAGCTTCAGTGGCATAAACATTATTCAATAAATCAAATTCAAAAAACCACTTCAGCTTCAACTTCACCTTATTACTGAATACATTTAAAAGAAACACAGACTAGAAACCAATGAGTACATCATTCAAATCACATGCAGCACGTGGCTAGGATCTCTGCTCAAATCCTCTATTTCATATGAACCTGAGTTGGCATCCCACACAGGGTTCTCATATTAGGCCATAAACGCACACAGTATGGTATTCATCTCAAACGAGCCCAATCTGAGATGAAGACTATCCTAAAATGTCAACAGCACCAAAACATTTATACATGACATGGTTTGCTTGATGAAGCTAAAGAAGGAGCATAACATTTAACATCATTAGCATGAGCAGCCAACCTGCCAGGGCCTGCAAGTCATGGATGTCTGTACTGGAAACGGGCCACGGGAGAAATGCATATTCAGAGATACGAGCAGACATGAAATCTCTAACGTGAAATTAATTTTAATGCTCCTGTCCCGACGGAAGACTGGATTTGGGAAGCGATCATGGTTTCTTACCCCCATAGTGGCGGTGAGATTTATGCGCAGATGTATTTAATGGTGTCAACAAAATCTGTTTGGAGCTGCAGTTGACGGCTCTGGGGGAAGGAAGACGGTTCAATTACAGCGCGCGGGGAGGCCGGAGGAGATTGCTTAGTGTGAGACACTAGACTGACAGCTATTTAAGAGCCAGCGTCATAAAGGAGATTTGTGTTGCTCTCTGCTACGGTGGCACTACAAGCAGGCGGTGAGTCTCGCTCTTTCTCTCTCAGTCACCCACCCCTTCCTCTATCTCTATCTTCCTCTCTCTCGCTCCTCCTTTCAGCCCCGTCCTAATCACCCGGTCGGAGCACTTCCCTCCCAAATCTCTGGGCATTATGGATCATTTAGTGCTCCCATAAAGGCTGAGGTGTTTTCACATGAAAAGTTATTTCACCGCCACTTCCACCATGATTCATTCTTCATCAGTCCACATAAAAAGGAGGAGTGGGAGGCCAGAAGAAGAAGGTAGGTAGAGAAGACAGGGAGGCGAGAGGGAAGGAAGAGAGAAGACGCAAAGGGGTGGAGGAAAAGGCCAGTCATAAAAGTCAATGGCCTGCTAACTGAGGTGTTGAATGAACTCGTAGCAGGAATTAAGGCTTGAGTGTTTTTCATCAGGTATGAATACAGACTTGACCAGTCATGACCACTCAGCGGTTATTTTTCCTACCAGCTGTGACTAAGACTGTGAATAGCAGACATTAATAACATCTACTGTTGAACATTCAGTGGCTAATACATGTAATGTGTTATGACTGTGCTGAGATCAACATCAGACTGACTGGAATAAAATGGAATAGGATTATAGCTCATATACTTGTCACTCAGTCCCAGTCCACTGCTCTCCCTTTGTTAAGACATCTTTACATATTTATACAGTGTTCATAAATCCCATTCACACAACTAACATTACACGGAAAACAACAAAGTGAGTCAGTCAGTAAGTAAAATTCATTTATAAAGCACACAGTTTACATTTTGAGATCCCTGCAATTTTTGAACATTTTTCTAACATTTTATTTGTTGGTTTCTATCATTCAAATGGAATAAACTAGACCTGCGTGCTTTATTTTTAGAGAGTCCAGCGCTGCTCATTTTTGTCTTTATTTGACGTGAAAATCAAAAGTTAAATCTTTTTTTATCTATTGATTTTTGAAATCTTTTTTGCCTTAATTTATGTCATAGAACTATATAGTATTTTGGAGATTCTATGGTGTTTTACAATGAAAATAAATCACATGTCAGATATCAATCAGCTGATCTATGTGCTTGATCGTGCAGCAACTGTACGCTTGATTTTTACTGCACAGGAACACAACGTAGTTTTCTGTTCTTACTTGCAACTTAATGCAGTCTCATGCATGTGCGGTGTTTCTATCCTAATTATATTGATGATTACAAAGACCAAGCCTTTAGCATGCTCTCGTGAGGTCAAAAACATGCAAGTGCTGTACAAAACATTCATTCTCCCAATCATTATATCTTAAGTAGGGTCTCCAATCTTAGAACAATGGGTGCGAGGTGGAGACCACCACTGGGCGATTACTGCTGACTCACCGTGGGCACACACACTCAAACACAGTCAGTTTAGAGTAGTCGATGCACATAAACTGCAAGACTTTGTGCAACAGATGGAAAACTGAGCACCCAGAGAAAACCCACACAAACATGGGGAGAGCACGCAAACTCCACCACCAAAAAGTGCTCCCGGCACCGACCCGCGGGTCAAACCCAGGACCTTCTTGCTGTGAGGCAACCGTGCTAACTACTGCAGCACCGATCGATGAGGGACAAGGTTCAAGGCTTCTGTTTTAATAGCTATGATGTATGATCTATGATTTTATTATTGCATTAAAGCCATTTATTCATTCGTTCATTATCCAAACTGCTCAATCCCAACTGGGGTCGCGGGAGGAACTGGAGCCTATCCCAGAACCTACAGGCACAAAGTGGGGAACAACCCTGGTCAGGCGCCAACACTCCGCAGGGCACACACAGCACACTCCTCACAGTAAATTGATCCATATATTTAGAATCAGATAAATTAGATACGTGATTATTAGTCATTGTGAACACAGCACAGCACACAGTGCACCACATGAGAGCTCTGCATCTGACCCATCTGTGAAGGAGCAGTGGACTATGGTAGCACTAAGAGAGTGGTGCTTGGGGACGGTACCTTGCTCATGAGTACCTTAGTGGAACCTTTAAGGTGACCCTCAGATCACAGGGCCAACCCCCTGACCGTTACGCTACAAACTGCCCCAACTTAGTTGCTGCATGTAAGATATTAATATTAATATCACAATGACGGTGGCAGTTGGTAGTGTAATGGTTAAGGAGTTCGCCTTGTGATTGGAAGGTCGCCAGTTCAAATCCTGGACCAGTAAAGGCACCTCTGAGCAAGGCACCGTCCTCATGTCAGCTGCCCACTCCTCCTTCACAGACGGGTCAAATGCAGAGCTCACGTTTAAGTGTGGTGCACCGTGTGCTGTGCTGTGTTCACCATCACAAATAATCACTCACTTTCACTAAAACCGCTTTTGACTCGGCGTGAAAGCGTTAGCTCCGGCTGATCTGCATCACTTCTTTATAATTGGAGTACAATCAAGAAGCCTAGTGCTGGAGTTGCAGTGGAAGTGTCGGAGACAGGAGGGGCATCGTGAGCACTGTCAGTCAGAACCTATAGCATCGAAATGGAAGCTAGACTGCACGGACCCGGACCCTCACGACCCCACCTGTCTGCCGACGGCGAAGGCCCCCCGTTAACCAGCATATCAATCACCTGGGCACACCAGAGCCATCCATCAGCTGCAGCTACTGTCAGGCTGGACCGGCCTTACCTGGCACAACGAGGAAACGGCACGGCCTGACGGGGGTATGCACACACGCACAGAAAGCACACAGCACGCTTTTTAACAGGATACACACTCATTTCTCTCTCTCTCTCACACACACACACACACACACACACACACGCCACAACTTTCTTACACTCGCTCACCCTCCAACACACTGACATACAAAGATGCGGGCAAACATGTTGACGAGCACAGGCTCACAGAGATGAAGGCTCACACATGCTGACATACAGCAGATATGGGGGAAATGCAGCTACGCAGATAGACAGGAATACACACACACACACACACGCACGCACACACACATGCACACACACACACGCACACACACATGCACACACACACACACACACACACACACGCACACACACACGCACACACACATGCACACACACACACACACACACACACACACACACACAACAGACAAAAGCTAATCCTCCTGCTGTGTATTTGAGAAATTTTAACTTAAAAAATTATGATCAGAGTAAAA
>JAVGVS010000101.1:1179423-1326923 GCA_032718565.1 Distichodus sexfasciatus | reverse complement strand
CACAAAATTAAGAGGCCAGTGTGTGGTTGTGATAATATTGCGTCCAAACTGTATTTTTTCTCCCTCGAAAGTCTTTTTCTCGATGTGTTAAATGGCCTCGCTAAAAATATAGATACCAAGCATGTGGAGGAAATGACAGTTCGGTTAAACACAAGTTATAGTTTATCAACCTTATAATAATAATTTAATAGTTAGATCTTACCGCGTTTAATAAACACACAATCAATAGCTCCCCTTGCCCACTTGTCTGTCCCCAAACTGCCAAAACCTGCCCCTTTCAAACCGCGAGCGAAAAAATCCTCCTCGAGAAAAAAAGCTGCTCGTCGGTAATCCACTTTGCGCGTGAGGCCAAATAACAAATAAAATAAATTTCCCATCCCTTGCTGCCCACTGTGGGAAAAAATCCCTACCGTCCCATGAACTCAACTGACAAGTTAATTTTTTTCCTAGCTTGTTATTATTTATTTTCTCAATATTTGACTTGTTATTTGAGAATTGCACAGGATACACTGACCGGGAGTTGAACAATTTTATTCAGTCAGTTTTGTTGTTTCTACAGGTTATTGTAAAAGAGGAAGCACTTTCACACTCGTTTTTTTGCTCTGTATCTGTTATATTTACATTTTATTTTTTAATCAGAAAGCATTTTTATTCAGTATATATTTTAGTTTGTTTTTAATAAAAGTGCCCCTGTGACAGGTGGTACATGTGGCTTTGACCCAGAGTTGGTTTTTGTTATTACTTCACCCAAAATAATATCGAGATATATATCGTATATCGCCATTTACCAAAAAATATCGAGATATGATTTTTGGTCCATATCGCCCAGCCCTAGTTAGAAGAGGACAAAAATGTCTCAAAATGTAACTTATTTGCATATACTATTTATTACCATAAATCAAATAATGTCTGGAGGTATTTTTAATTTAAAGTAGTTATGCTGTATTTAAACAATAACTCAATGCACAAACTGGGCTTAACTTAAACAGGTGAGTGTAGATTTCACTGATTTACTCTTCACTACTCTTTACTCTTGTGGATGTGAAAACGTTTAGAGAAGGACAGGGCATTTATCAGGGTGAGGCTCATATGAGGGCTATTCTACAGCAGGAATTCTGCTCAATCCTGGTGAAATTTGTCTGCCACCTGATATCAAAAACACAGGAGGGAAACAGCTGAGAATGCGTTGCTTGTAGCAGTGGCTCAGGAAGTGTGGAGTAAAACGAAATAACTCTCACAGCTACAGCCTCGACTTTCCCACATCATCAGGCTGCACCAGGGAGATGGTGACGTTTTGAAGCCAGAGAAAATGTGTTGAAAGTAGGTCTGGGAACGGTAATGCATTATCACCTTCAATTAACTATCAAGTATTTAATCACAGTTGTTTTTTTTCTTGATTCCCGGCACTAGTGATCTAAAGTGAGTGATTATTTGTCATTGTGAGCTTTGCATTAGACCCATCCGTGAAGGAGCAGTGGGCAGCTGACCCATGAGTACCTCAGTGCTACCTTTACCGATTCGGGACTTGAACTGGCAACCCTCTGATCACGGGGCAAACTCCCTAACAGTTACTGGCTCGCAAGAAAGCAACAACACTATAATAACATTATACAGTACAAATACATGATACAAGCCACTTCTACTAATGCCACTGTAAAGATGATTCATCACGTCATTTTAACCCTTACAGCGCTGAGAGAATTTGAGGTGCTTTTCTCTACCTTTGTTTTTATTCTAGTGTGTGTGTAGAAGTTCTCCATACGTGCTTCATGTTGTTGTGTTCAGGACGTCCTGCTCTACTGCCCTTTCTGATGAAAACTGACCTGCGCCTGTAGAAACACTGAGTTTATGTAGCTTTTTGTAGTGTAAAAGTGTTGAACTGTAGATATAACTACTAGAAATAGTAAGAACATTGTGTGTTTTATTGTCTTGCAGAGATGTAATTATGCAGAGACTTTCTATGGCTTAGTTCTGTGAAGTAAAATGAGGCTAAAAAAGGGTTAAAAGGGTTTTTTAAAGGCTTAAAAAAGCTACAACGTTGTAATTTTGTACAAATTGCAATGATTAAAATAAATTCCACTAGAATTAAAAAATAGTCTGATCTACCCGCATAAAACGTTGGGGAACCACTGGCTGATAGCAACGTCGTAGCAGCTGAGGAAGAACAGATCATAACTTCTATTCTGAAACATTTCCATTCGTCCTGCATCGCTGAGGTGCTGAAACATCACCGCTCACTCTCCTTTATATCCGGCCGGTCTATCAGCTGTCACTCTGCCTTTCTTTGATGGAGTGGGAGTGACCTTATCGTCCAGATGTTAACATTGACACCATTAGCAATTGTTCAACAGGAGAACAAAACAGGAAATGCTTGACTAAGCAGCGATGTTATCTCATTAGGACCGGCGCTCGCTGCGATGTATAAAACATGAAGCTGGTTTAATGCAGGAGGTGGAGAAACAAGGCGGAGGCGAAGTGGAGATGACACAAACATTAACTACCTCTCCACCTCTCTGCCGCTGCCTCTGTCTTCCTCGTTTCAGCAAGTGCCGCCCCTGGCTCGAGCTGCACCGTGCTGACCAAGCAGGAATTAATTCCAATCAGGAAGTTCACCCCTCTCAAGCGACTGCATTACACTAACACAGTTTATGCTAACAAACGTGCATGGGGAGGATTCACCACGCAGCAGCGTAACTCGCTCATGAATAAATGTGCACACATCGCTAATGAGAACTGGTTTGCCTCAACTCAGAGTGTCTGGGCTCCTCGATTTCAGGGCACGCTCTCATCTCTGCTCATCGTAATTGTGTTTGTGCAAAATGCATTACAAAGCATAGCCTTTCACATTACAAATTTGATGCTGAAGTTCTAGCAGTAACCACAACCTGACTGCTTCAGGCAACACCGGCCACAAAATTAAGCTGTGACTGTAAAACTGCAGGATAACATGATCTTCCATTACCCTTAAAGCAATGTGTTGATGAAAAAATACTAATTAAACTCAGAATTTACTCCAAAAATTAAATGTTGTTAATCACTTCACACATGGCTGGTGCCCAACGTCGTAATAGAGCATCAAAGAGTTGAAAATAATACAGCCGAAGTGGCATTACGTTAGACGCAACACAAAAAAGAGCTGGTCGTCATGAGGACTTTTCTTTGTAGGTCTGTCCAAAATATGTAATAGTGTTATCATTAAAATATGGTGATGGAAAAGAAGAACCTTAACTACACCATTTTTCCTTAATTAACCATCTTTAACATAAAACCTTTAATGCTTCAAAGTCTATGGAAGTACAAATTGTATATAACTCTGATGCCGAATGACACACTGCGGGTCTCTATAAAGTCAACAATATCAGTAGTAGATCAGTATATTATAGTAGTATAGCAGGAGTGTGACAAGATCTTGTGACATTAAAACGTGACGACATTTCTCTTTGAGATGGAAAACAGTGCTGTGAAATAGTCGTTATTTTTGTGCTAAATTCTGAGCGTGAAGTAAAATCTCACGTCTGAACTCAACCAAGCTCCACTTGGGACTGCTTTATATCACAGGCTCGGAGAAGTTCATCTCCAATCAGGCTGCTAATATGGTTCCAGGTTGATATCCTGCACACTTTTCCAGTACGACGCCAAAAGAAGCAATGATAAGTTGAGGGTTATTTGATCATTATCGGTGTAACACTGGCGTGTGTATTCTATTGACAGCAATACAATATAATTTAAGTAATATACTTCAACAAAAATACATGGCAAAAATGTAGACAGTTATTTAATAAATCCCTAATACATTCTGAGACATGAACAGCATGACATGAAATTTGTCTGTGCCCTTTCCTCCTCATTTCACCAGCTACAGGCACCACCTCCCAGTGTGTAATTAATATTCATCTCCCCCCAAACGCGTCTAAACTGAATTTACAATGAATCGGCTGTTTGTAGTTAACTTCAGCCAGTATCCCAGTCTAATTGTATCTGTTAATGTTCTTTAAATCTGTTGATTTTGCAGAGTTTACGCCTCTAACACGTTTTAATGAAGATGTTGATTTTACAATGAGCAAATAATAACAATCTGACTATTTAATTAGATTTAAACTTCAGTTAGAAGTTAGAGGCTGATGCACAGCGATGGTGTGAAGAGATACATGAGGAATCATACACGACGTTTTATGTCTTCAGTCAAAATAAAATAATATCTCGTCTTGTGAGGTGAGTGTAGTGTCACACCCGGTACCATCTGGTGAGAGGATGCGTCCCTAACCCTAACCCTCTGGACCAAGAGGTCGTGGGTTCAAATCCCACCTCCAGCACTACCACCACTGAGTTCCTGAGCAAGACGCTTAACCCCAAGCTGCTGCAGGGAGACGTCCCTGTGAGTAAAAGGGAAGTCAGTCTGGATTAGAGTGTCTACTAAAGGCCATAAATGTAAATAATGACCTGCTACCATCTGTGTGATGGACGTGCTGAGATTTTTGATCAGAGAATAGAAGTCCTACCAATAGGGGAGAGTTCAGCCACACTTCCAATGTAAGGTCCCTCCAGGAATTTGGGCTCGCTGTCGTTGATGTCCTGAACCTTTATGACGAACTCAGACTCGGGTTCGAGCGGGGCGTCGCTCAGACGGTCTCGAGCCTGAGCGCTCAGAGTATAGAAGGCTTTTTCCTCCCGGTCCAGCCGCTCAGTGGCGTGAATATCCCCCGTCACCTCGTCGATGATGAAGATGGTCCCTGCCCCTTCTCCGGATATGGTGTACTTAATGGAGCCGTCTCCTTCATCCGAGTCCGAGTGGATCTGCCAGAAAAGGATGATTGGAATGAGGAAAGACAGCTGCAGACCTCATGTCACTTCAGTTCAACAAATCAACACTTTCTCATTATGGATTTTCTGCCTAAGACAGATTTTAACATCATTTCTACAACTTTTAGCGATATCACTTTTTAAAATAAAAAACTCTCCAGCTTAAATCAATCAATGTTAATCAGCATGCATCAAGTTACACGTGATTACGTTAAGGACAGTGATGAGGCTAATGGTTCAATTTAAAGTGAGTTCATTTAGTTATTACATAGCCATTACATAGCGAGTGAGTGAGTGTCATTGTGAACACAGCACACAGTGCAGCACAGCCACATGTGACCTCTATGCCTGACCCATCTGGGAAGGAAGAGTGAGCATTTTGGCAGTTCCCAGGAAGTAGTGCTTGGGAACAGTACCACTCATGAGTACCACAGTGAGTTTAACCTGTGACCCTCCATGCACAAGATTAATCAACTGCCCCACTCTGCCCATATGACTTCACTCTTATAAAATCCACTCATTCATTCATTCATTCATTCATTCTCCAAACCACTTAAACCCAAACGGGGTCGCGCGGGGACCGGAGCCTACCCCTGGATCTTACAGACGCAAGGCAGTGAACAACCCAGGGCACACACACTCACATTCACACCTTACGGGGCCAATTCAGAGTCACCAATTAACCTATAGTGCATGCCTTTGGACTGTGGGAGGAAACCGGAGCGCCTGGAGGAAACCCGTGCAAACACAGGGAGAGCATGCAAACCCCACACAGAAAGACCCTACAGCTGATCCGGGGCTCGAACCCAGGACCTTCTCACTGTGAGGCGCTAACCACTGCACCACCGTGCCGCCCCATAATGAAAGCCAAACTACAGATTTTGTCTACAAATACTCAGGATCTCTTTAACCCATTTCATCAGGTGAGAATTTCCAGAATTCATGTCCTAATTACAGATACAACCTCTTTGGACCTCATTTGTTTAAAATTCAAACAGGTGTTGTTGTCCAGAGCGACTTCCATTCCCTAACTTCAGGGACAATTCACCTGAGAGCAACTTGGGGTTTTATAGAGACCCCATGATGTTAGTACAACCTCTTGGTCCAGAGATGAGTATCCTAACCACTAGACCACCATCACCATGTGAACAAGTCGGCCTTTATGAGATATATAAGGGTGTTTAATTCCTGCCATAAACCAAATGAATGTTGAGACACCTGCTGCAGGGTTTTGGATTAGTAGCAGCTTGTTTATCATCTGAAACATTAGTGTTAGTACAGCAAACACATGGAAATACAATTCAATGCACTTATCATGGGTAAAATAGTTATTTATGATCAAAACTCTTAAATTATTAAGCTTTAGTTTATTCTTTAAAGGTCCCATAATATCCATTTTTAAATGTAAAATAATCCACATGCTGCTGCTAACAGACCAGGAGAGAAATCTAAACGCCTCGTTTAAGCACACGATTCCTGATATTCCTAAATTAATACTAACACAATTCACCGTTTTATCTGCAACACACTTCAGCGAATAGTGAGAGCAGCTGAGAAGGTCATTGGCCTGCTCCCCACGAAAGACATTTTCTAGACCCGCTGCTACAACAGAGCCAGGAACATAGTGAAGGACCACTCTCACCCACTACATGGACTCTTTTCACTTTTACCATCTGGCAAACGGTATCGTAGCCTCCAATCTGCCACCAAGAGACTGTGTAACAGCTTCATACCACAAGCCATCAGGACTCTGAACGCACATTAATATCAGAGCTCTCTTAAAATACCTCAAACTACCTCACACCACACTTTACATACCTACTGTCTACTGTTACATCAGACACACTCAGATGCACTAGAGTTAACACAATAACTGTAAATTCTCCTTTCTTCCGATGACCCCTTCAATTCTACATCTAACCTGTGCAGTATAATAATCATGTGCAATATCAGTCATAAAGTTTACATCCCCACCTTCAATCGTACTGGAGTGTTGTGTATTTATCGTTCTGTCTATTCATTGTGATTGTTTTGTATTGTAATGCTCTTGCACTTTATTTGTTAAGTTGTTTACATGCTGATGCTGCCAATGTGCCTCGAAAAACCCACACAAAGCAATACTTGTTTACATGCTGTACTGTATTTATTGTGTTGCTTGTTGCACCTTTTGTCCTGTTGAATGTAATGTTCAGTGTTACTATATGTTGCACCAGGGCCATGGGGAAACGCTGTCTCGTCACACTGATGACAATAAAGAACCTTGAACCTTGAAAGAACAGAAAAGGTGGATTTGTTCATAATATGGGACCTTTAGCTCATCACAGCTACTACACTGAGTGAGTAACATCATTTTCTTTTTAATTACCAACTATTTTTCTTGTAATCAGCCTAAAACCTCTATGGTGATGTATATGCTTTATGCTCTAAACTGGTGTGTAACCCAATATTCTTTCCTAATACGAGTTTATTCTGGAAGCTGTTGTAGATGCTGTAAGCCTCTATGGACCAAGATCTGATTCTTCAAAGTGCTTGTTTTTAGGTCTGAAATGTTAACAGTCTGTGTTGTGCTCTTGATGATCTGATCTTAAAACGACATCGCTGTTGGGTTACATGGCCCCGTTCTCTCTCTGTGTTCAGCTCTACCTTGTGGTATTTCTCCAGGGCTTTGACTGCAGAACTGAATGGTAGGATCCAGAAAAGAGCCTGAAATGATCCCTGCAGTCAGAACTGACCCACTGTTAAAGGTAAAACTGAACACAGGAGATTAAGAGTGAACTTCAAAAGCCAAATAAATCTGCCAGGACTTTTTCCTAATGTCACTGAGAGCCATTTCCCTTGATCTAACGCCCTATAGCACCATCAGCCATTCTCTCTCTCTCTTTCCCTCTCCATTATCACTCACTCTCTCACTCCTGCAGCTTCCAGGTTTAGAACTGCAATGGACAGAGAGCTAAACCCCCCTCTCTGCCTCCCACATTAAATATTTTATAAATCCTTAATTAAATACAGGATTCTTTCACCCCGTGGGCTTTTTTCATTAAGTATTTGTCGTAAAACCGAATGCAAGTCTGCCTGTGTTACCTCTCTCTCTCTCTCTCTCTCTCTCTCTCTCGCTCCTTCACGCCGCGCTCCCTTCTCCAAGTCAAATAAAATGAACACTCAGAAAATATACAATTTTGGAGGTCCATCAATATTTAAGCAGTGATGAAAAATCCTCCATGCCAAGAGAAGAACTCTCAAGATTTGAAGAATGAGAAATGCCCTTCGGTGTTCCTCTGTCAGACTAGAAATCTGATGAAAAAATAAAAACTTGAGCATGCTCGTAAAAGCTTTTGTGCATATGACAGCAGGAGGAAATTGATACTGTCACCTCAAATTTACACATTACGCAGGAAAAATACGGCACTATAATAAGGTACAGACTAATTTTCTTTTGTAGTTTAAAAACTGTACAAGCAACAACATCTATAACGTGCTTTTCCTCAAAACAAAAGGACGTCTTTTAAAAAGAGAAGAGCTGTAGAGACAAAGCGTACATGCAGGAGGAGAGACACAAAGCGTTTTCGACTTCTAAGCAGCGCGTCTTGCTGATAGTAGATGTGTCACATGTAGAGGCAGTCAGGCAGGTCTAAATCAGCCTTCCCCTTGCCTCCGGCTGCGATTTGCACACGCATCAGTCTGTGCTAACTGGTGTGACTGAGGTCTTGTCTGCGCGCAAGACTTCAAATTAAAGGTCGTGCTGGGGTCCTCTCCTGCTTATAGTGGCCGCTAGCGCCCACAACGTCGGGGAAAAAGCAACTCGCCTTTAAATTCACTCCCGCGAAAAACAATATGGATTCCATCTCGGCTAATCTTCCGCAATAATTTGTTTGCTAAATTCAGACGCTCTGACCCAATTTACCAAGGGAACAAAATGCAACTGATTTCTTTTCTTTGCCGCCCCTGGCTAAGGAAGAGGCTTAATCCGCTCAGTTTTGCTCTGCAATTTTCTCCTAGTGCCTAGTCTGCAGAAAGAACGCTGTTCCGCTGTGTGAAATATAACGTAGAAAGAGCAGCGCTTCTAAGCAGTAGGGAAATGAGTAAATGACCTCTGTTTAAGCCCAATCCGAGCAGCCTTAGCTAGTTAGGCCTTTAGCACTGGCGTTAGCGTTAAGCGGGATTAAGGATGTCACGGAGGGACCGCCGGAGCGTTCGTGCCTTTGACAGTGTGGGGTTGGTGGATGAGTCAGAGCCCAGGATGAGGTGACCTGCCTCTTCTCGGGTCAGCAGACTAACGAGGCGCTCCCGTTAGCGGCGGCCGGCTCTCTGAGCAATAAGAGCGGAGGAATGAAGGGCACTCCAAATGTCTCACTTCTGATGAGGGTTTGGGTAAGAATAGCTACAGTAGAGTGACCTCAACATAAAATCAGAGATGGTGGGAAACATGAAGAAAGCAGCACTGTACTCATTATTACTGCTATCAACATGTGCTTCTTAAATTCACTGGACAAAGAAGAAACAAAACGTCATTCCATTGTGTAAAGTAACAAAGTAAAATACTGCTCAGCAAGATATTCAAACAACAGCATCTTAAAACAAATAAGCTCACAACAATAACCAATGGCACACTTGCAGCTCATAGTTCCAGGTTTATTTCCAAAATCAGGAAGACACGATGGCCAAAACTCAGATGTTGTCTTTAGCAGCAAAATACAAAACAAACCACATTAGCCTTAGGATTAAAGTAACAGTGGAGCGACAAAGGAAGAGAACAAACGCAGGATTATATATAATCAGAACTAAACGAGAGGCGTGACAGAACAATGAGCAAAACGATGAGCCAGTGGGTGCGGGTCGTGACGGTTACAGATATGTGAAGAGGCTCATTGACCCTCGATTCACGTCAAATTTGGTGCTGTGGTGGATAACGCTGTCCGTACAGTAAAGTTATGAAATTTGAGCTCCTTGTTAGTTTATGTGGAAAAAACAGACAGAAAAATAGACAGAACTCACACTGCATCTACACATGCACCTCACACTGCAATATCCCGCAGCTTCTAGAGTTGGAACAATGTTTTTAGCACATAAGCTGTATGAAGAGGAGTGTTAAGAATAAAAACCAGCAACAACATGTGATATGATCACAGCGGTCACATAATAAATTTACCAAAATGCCCTAAATCCCTGTAAAATTACAAACCCTGTTTCACAAACAAACATAGCAGTGTCCAGGTGCATTTTTGTAAGAAAAATATGGTAGTTTGGGACTAGAGACTCTCAGTAAATTAGCTCATATTGCATAAAGACAAAGTATAATGCCTAGTTGAGTTCAAACTGCACAATACACTGAATATATCACAACACACAGTAGCTGCAACAAAGCGGTTCACTTTTGATCAACTGAGGAAAACATTTCACAAAATTCAATTCAGTTCCATTCAATTTGATTTATATAGCGCTGTTAACAACAGTCATTATCACAAAGCACTTCACATATAACCGGCCTAAAGCCCCAACAAGCAAGCCCGAGGCCACATGACGTGTGTTGCTGAATGCAGGTGGAGCAAAAACCTGGCTTTCTGGTGACTCCTTTAAACGTGCTATTTTCCAGTGAAGCATTAACACAATTCTATTTCCACAGTTCTACAAACTCTGTTCTCTTTTGGGTCTAATAAGCTTTTTTTGAAAACATCATACATCTCACAACGCCCCCTTCATAAACCAGTCAGGTTTTACTGTAAATGTGCAGGTGTGAGGCAGCAGTCCCGCTAACCTGGGTGCAAGTCTCTTTAATCTGCATGTTAGGTGGATGTGTAATGAGACAAAGTGCACATCTGGGACGCTGCTGCATCTGACTTTAATCAGCAGATCTACTTCACAAAGACCAACTTCAATAGGCTCCGTATCCTTATGCGTCTTCCTAACAGGTACCCGAGCTACACACCGCCAACGCTTTCAGACTGGGGGAGAAAAGCGGTCTCACGTTAGCTTTGCTGCAATGCATTTTTAAGCAGTGGGTTGGAGGAAAGTCAGAGTGAATGGCTCAGCAGGCAGCAGGGATATAAAACTAATAATTGACCATTAATTATTTAACTCGCTGAAATAAGAAATCTAAAACAAAAGCTGGAACCAGGGACTGGAAATTTCTATCACGCAGATTCAATAAACGAGGCACAAAAGAACAACTGCAAACAGAGAACAAAAACCAAGATTTGATTACAGTGAATCAAGATTGTGTGAAATCTGAAAGACCGCTGCTGAATTAAGAACCGCCGCTTTCCTTTGCTTCCTGGTGATTTAAGCGTGGGCTCCGTGCACGGCACTGTCCACGTGAAAAGTTTATTCAGGCGACCAAGCGGTTGAAAGGGCTGAGCGTTCCTGCAGAAATGACTGGAACACCCAGAGAGAATCGTGGCTTGAACAAAACTTTTGTTAAAAAAGGCAGGTTTCTTTAGTAGTCTCTGGGGAATGCAGTCTCTGAAAGTGCAGCGCTAATCTACTCTGCTACACTGTCCACGAGATATAGCTGAAAATGATATATTAGGGATGCAATGGTTTTCTGTATTTTATTGAACCGTTCGGTGCGCCCCGTTCGGTTCAGTACACCCGAGAGAACCACGTTAGTTTGGTGCGCCCAGCATGAACGTTGTGCATCGCCAATAAGCGTCCGTAAGAAACACAAGTGAAGCATGCTCTAGCAAGTGAAACGAATTAAAGAACTTTGATTCTAGAAAAACTGCCTTGACCATTTTTTTGTGAATGATTTATTAGAATAATTGTTTCAGTTCTAGAAATAGAAAAGGCAAAGAACCTACTGACTGTTAGAGCCAAGATAACATTAATGTACCGAAACCATACGGATACCCTGGCCCAAACACCACGCTGCGTAACAAACCGTGGCCACACTGTAGCGTTGCATCCCTAATTTAAATATATATCAAAATTCAAGATATGACATGCACTGCTGATATCAAGGCCTAGAGACTCTGCGATGCATCGCTTATCTTAGTCAAACGACAACACTGTAGCGCAGTCGACCAGTCACAAGAGAAGGCGGGAGGGATGTGGGAAGTGTCAGGAATCCTGAATGACACCAGAAACACCCCTGGATATCCGAGCATTCGTCCAGAAGGATGAAGCACTGAGACAATGTCTCCCGCAGACGCGAGATGTGGATGACATGGTGGTGAGAAGGTGTCGGGGAAGGATAAGCCCCGCTACGGAGCGCACCATCGACAGACATCAGAGATGGGTGACACAGAAAAAACATTCCTACAGCTGACTACCGAAGAACACAGAGGCACTAATCACAGCAGCACAAGACAGGCGTGACATCAAGTCGAAACAAGGGGTGTTACATCATGACACACACAGATCACGGAGCAAACGCTGTGATAAAAGAGATGATACAATGCAGCTAATAACAGACCAGAGATGCAGGTGAGAAAAACACAACCTGACAACACCACCATACAGCAGGGGGATGCATTCAAGAACATTTGCAAGAATTATAGGCTGGAAATTCTCAAGTCCAGATGTGAAGAGACAAAGAGAATGGTGTAGAACAAAAGAGAGAGAGAGACGCAGTACCAAACCAACTGTGGATAGTAATAATAAATGGTATTTCCAAAAAACGAACACATTAAAAAAATCCAAAGCTGAGAAACACGTCGGATTCATGAGCACGATGCTCAACACCGTAGCTGGAGACTCGCTCAGTCCCATCAATAAAGAAGCAGCAAGGCAGCAACATCACAACAATCTATCACCTTTCCACGTCTTCTCTGTCATCAACTGCCGCCCCTAAATTCTGCATATGTTTGCTCTAGAAACAGTGCGTGGGCTTGAGAATATTAAGTGGCTTTACCGTGGCTTTGGAGTGAACACATTTTGCACAGCTAAACAGTGTATTATGTGAAGGTCTCCCAAGGCTTTTTTAAACATGAATACAGAGAAGGAATACATTAAAGTTAACCATTCTATAAATAAAGAGTCAGACCCTCAGCAAACAAAACCACCGGCTAAATTCCCAAGTGTGGACTTTAGAATTACTGAGACAATATCTAAACTGCAGTGCGTGAAGTTGAAACTACAATTCTTCCCGCTTTATTTAATGTAGTTAATAACTCTCTGGTAATATGGTATGGTCACTATGGTAACAGGCATGTTATTGCATGTATGTTATCACTGATTAGGGGGTTCACCCTGTGATCAGAAGGTCATCAGTTCAAATCAACCAGTACTGCTCCCTTACAGACGGCTCAAATGCACTGTGTGCTGTGCTGTGGTGTGTTCACAATGACTAATCATCACTCATTTTAACATGTCATCATGTTATCATATGGTAGCAACTGAGTCTACAAAATAAAAGTGGAGAAAACAAAAAGTTGACTAGAGATCAAGCTTACAGACCTCCATACACATTTTAATGAATGGAAACAATTTTAATTTCATTCTTAAATCCAGGGCTGAGTCCAAAATAAACCACTGCAGGTAGAAGAGCTTTCCTCCGGGTGCTCCGGGTTCCTCCCACAGTCCAAAAGCATGCAGTGTAGGTTAATTGGCGACTCTAAACTGGCCCCATAAGGTGTGAGTGGGAGTGTGATTGTGTGAGTGTGTGTGCCCTGCAGTCTGTTGGCGCCTGCCCAGGGTCGGTCCCCACCTTGCGCCCGTAGTTCCCAGGATAGGCGCCGTTCCCCCCGCGACCCCGGTTGGGATTAAGCAGTTCACATAATGAATGAATAATTTCAAATTATTTCAGTGCAGAGGACTTTGGTAATACTGGCTGGTTTTTGTGTCCAGGACAGTTGTGTGATTAAATAAAGGGACAGATGTTCTCACGTTAGAGTCTCCAGACGATGGGAAATAATGTTAATTACCACATGCACGTGTACTTTCATATTTTATATTCTATATTTCCCTCAGCAAAAGCCTGAGAGCTGAATCAACTATGACCATGTTTATTTGCTTGCAGCTGAACTTAAATAATGGTGTGTGTTAAGTCATATCTATTAAATAATCCCTGTGTGTTCATCATTGTGGCAAATTCTGTGTAATTCTGTTCAGCACAAGACACAAAAAGGTAGATTCAGGGTCAAGTAAAAGGCAACAGCAAAAATACAAGTTATAATATATGACTTTGCATCCAAGGTCTGACCCACTGTGCCAAGCTTTACATCCTACACACGCTCTACACACATGTTCCCTTTAAATACTGTGGAAGGAGACCTTGAAGAAGACAAGCTCAATTCATCCAAGATTTCAAAAAGAAATTCTAGAGGAACGCGCTCAAATACAGATAACCGGCTACAGAATCACAGCGTTTGTGCTATTTGGTGACGTTGTAATGGCATTAAACGTCAGCGTCCTCAAGCAGAGTGGCCAGAAATGCGTCTTTTGCAAATACCTTATGCAGCACTTTAATAGAGCGTTGTCATGTGGCACGGCCGTGTATAAAACTGCTTAGACGAGGCGAACAGATCACAGTAGGGTGGAGAAATTCATTATCCAAATGTACTGAGCAAAGCTGCCAGTTTATGACACAGACAGCGAGCATTTAGGAGGAGAAAAAACACATTTCATTAGTAGAATAATGGCCAAGATCTTCCTGGCATCCATGCTGAGTTAGGAGAGACAGGAGAAGAGAGAAGCGGGTGAGGGAGGGAGAGAGAGAGGGAGAGGGGGAGGTAGGTGAGGGATGAGCGGCAGGTGAGAGAGGAGAGAACCTTGTTTTAAACGGTTATCGGTGATGAAAGACAGGCTGGTCGTATTTAATCCTGTACTGGCCTAATTAAAGTATTTGATACCTTCAGCGATAAATGGCTCCAGCAACACCAGCAGCTTCTATTAATAGTTTTGGCTTGTGCCCTGTCTTCATGAGGTGCAATAACTCTGGGTAATTTTATTAATACAATCATCTCTCTCCAGACAACCCCCCCACCACACACACACACACACTCCATTCTTCCTCTGTACATGCCTTTCCTTTTAGACATCAGCTTCTGTCTTGTCCAGCACACGCACACATAATGAAGCACTCCAGCATGCATGAATCCCCTCCACTCTCTTTCTTAGACAAACACTCTGAGAGATCTCGAGCTCCTGACATGCCGAGGTAATGTGGCCAAACCCAGGTAAAGGGGGGGCAGTGAATCTAAGAGAGTTGTAAGTGAATCGATTCCAACTTGGAACAAAAGCAAGTTAAAGGAACAAGTTTTGGCTTGATGTTCCTCACCTGGCTGCCTCAGCTAAATTTCAGAGCTCCAGATTTGATCAGTCTGAATCCAGTAAGTTTGTAGTCAGTCTCACCACTAGTTTGCGGCCAGCAAACATTTTACTAGAAAGAACTGACCAGTAGATGCACTGCGTGGCTATACAGTTAAAGATGAATTAATTAATGAATTCTACACTTATACAGCACTTTACAGAGAATGTGGAGCCACTTCAACCACCTCCAAAACCCAGCTCCACCCTGCATGACGCAACAGCAGATGTTCTACACCAGGGGTTTCAACTGGCTCCGTCATAGGGTCCACCTATCAGACTAACAGTAGTCTACGATTCAATGTGTGGTGCACCACCAGGTGAAAACCCTCGTTCTACACCAGTACACTCACCACAAATTAGTTAAAGTGGTGAAGGAGACAAAGACAAGAATTTACCATCTAGACATGGGAGATGATCACCTTTCTACAGTTCATCACCAAATACAGCAAAACTGATTGTTAACAAAAGATCACATATTCATGGAGACAGTTCGACTGTAATCTCTACCAACACAAGTAACAACAAAGACTTCAGTAAATGTATGTTACACGGTGCAAGCTACTATGATATCGCATTAGAGGATTGGGAGTTCCATGTCCATACCTTTCCAACGTAGAGTGGCTCCGTCCCTGTATACTCTTCTACCACAAAGAACTGGTTCCACACCCAGCCCCTCTTCACTCTGTCATGGGGCAGGGGGCTTTTCTCCAGCTCTGCGCCCTCCGTGAGAGCACTAGTCCTTTCAGCGTGACAGCAGACCCAGCCCCAGCCATGCAGCATCCCCAGAGTCAAGACCAAAGCACACGCCCGGCCTCTCCAACAGGCGGCCATCTTGGAACGCTGGCTGTGTTCTACATGTGGTAAAGGTTGGGGACACAAACAGGATAAACTTCTCTTTCAGTTTCAGGTAATTTTGGACAAGAACTAAAAAATGAAAACACTTCCGGGTAACAGGCAGTAGAGGCAGTAGATCCTTTTCCTTTTTATGGATGCTATAAATCCAATCGATTCTTCACAGTCGGGGAAGTTTGCAAAAGGTGCTGATCCCTAGCAGTTTGGAGGGAAGTTAGTGGCAGGTTTGGACGTTTTGAATGCATGGGCTGTTCTCATCTTTTTTGTGTTTTTATCTTTGTTTCATTTCTCGGCAGTTCTTCGGGTGCTGTGTCGATGTGGCAGGGAAAGAAGTTCAAACCTCTGTACTGTTCGCAAGGCCACCGAGTTCCTTCTTTGTGATGGACTCTTGATGGAATGAACAGGATTTGGACTGGGTGATACTGAAGAGCGAAGACATGTCTGGAAATCAAGATAACCAAGTCAAAGCTGTTGAGAGTTTCAGGTTCTTTCAGGATGAATCTCAGCCATCGCGATGAGGCTGTGACATTTGATAAGGAAGGAGCAGCAACAGTGATGCTGGATTACGTATAAGCAGAAGTCAAAAATGGTGCTTGTGGTGTTTTACAATATTACACTAACCCTTGTCATTCACACGGACAAATTCATGCTCTTTTCCAGCAGTTAAACAAAGGCATCAGATACCACAGTCCCAGGAGGTGGGGGTTCTGCAGTCTCCCTAGGAAACATGTACAGAACAGAATCCAGAGATGGTGCTTTGGCGTAACTTCTTAGAGAAGGCATCAGCTGCAGCTACATTTGACCTCCCACAGTCTCTGGAAGAACATGACGGAAAATGAGTTGCTTTGATGTGCTGCCGAGAACGTCTCGACCTCTCCAATACAGCTCACCTGAAAAAGGCACAGAAACAGAGAGACGAGAGTTAATAACACAGTCGCGCTGTCCACATGCAATCAATACCGAAGAGCTGTGTTGGGATGTCAAAATGTCAAAATAACTTTAAGACAATACATAAATGGAAGTACCAAACTCAAATTCATGATTTAGTTTTAACTCAAAATCAAACTCCAGATTTTCTTAAACATGAAAAATGTCATTATGAAATAGGCATTAATCTGGGTTTAAACTTCATTATTAAATATCCAACTATTTGCTCAAACTGATTTTTAAGTGACACTTGATTTTTAAAGAATGCTTCATGGCCATTTCATACAGATATTTGTCATGTTTTTTATTAGATCAGTTTTTAACATGTTGAAAAAAACAGAACTTGCTTGATTTTTACTTTTACAAAATGGTAATCAGGCAAAACTCCTCCCAGAGTCAACAGGGGCAGCTGGTAGCATAACAGTTAAGAGAGTAGGCTATCTGATCGGAAAGTTGCCAGTTCGAATCCCAGACCAGTAATGGTACCACTGAGGTACTTTTAAGCCAGGTACCGTCCCCAAGCCCTGCTCCCCGGGTACTGACCATGTCAGCTGCCCACTGCTCCTTCACAGATGGGTCAAATGTACAGGTCACATGTGGTTGTGCTGCACTGTGTGCTGTGGCGTGTTCACAACGACAAATAATCACTCGCTTAAATTCAAAAGTCTGAAAAAACAGAGAAAGGTTCAGACAAAAGCAAGGCAAAGAACCCTCATATGGAATACAAACCAGCGCTAAAGCAGGCAGAGTGTATGCACATAGATAAACGGCCCAGTGCAAAACAGTGTTGGCAATACTACACACAATTCGAGTGAAAACACAGGTTCTTACGTGAGCATTGAGTCGGAAGTAGAAGTTATTTCCAGGTTACCTTCAACAGTGTTAATGACTGACAGCAGCAGCAGTAAAAATGACTGAATCCATCAATTACAACCATTTACAGAGGAAAAATGAGACTTTTAACGTCATTTCTGTTTTCATTGTAATTATTTGATTTGCTGTTTTGCATTCTTAAAATGAAGCTGCCGCACACAGAAAAGCCCTGTTTTAATTCAGACGATCTACCTGCAAGAGGAAACATTTGTCAAGGCAGAACGTTTGGACTCAGCAAGAATACCAATAATGGGCTGAACACGGGTGTAAGTTGTGTGGGGAGGTATTTGAGGGGGTGTGTGTGTGAGCTGGCCAGGTGCGCTTGAAGGGAGGCGGTAGAGAGGAAGTGGAGGTTATACATCAAGAGCCCGGAGCCTGAAGCGTCCGACTGCCTAGCGGTGGCTTACATGAGGGGGCATCTGATTAATTGCATGAGGGACCACTAATTGGATAAACGCATTAATCAATTAATTCCATCCATCAGAGCAGCAAAGCCTAATGCTTCAAACAAACACCGTGCCGGAAGGCGTAGATAAGCCGCGGTGGTGATCCGGTGGTGGTTGGGGCTAATGATTAATGGTCTTTTTGAAACCTTCTGAATGTGGAGAAAAACAACGTTTAGCGCGGCCGAGGTGTCACAACCTCAAGGCTAAGTGAGCAAAGCAGCAGTGCACTAGCTAAAGAAGGTGGAGGAAAAACCTCTGCGGCGATTGTTTCGGTTAGCCTGTCCAGCTTCGGCTAAACTGCGTCAGTGTGTGGAGCGACACGGAGCCCACGAACCGTTTCACTCTTATGAGGGCGTAAAAATGCCTTAACAGTAAACACTTATTTGATGTGTACAACTCATAGAGAGGGCAGAAGGAATGGAGAGGGGGCAAAAATTTCCATTTTTTCCAGTCGGGCCACGCAATCGAACCAGCCGGTAAAATCCAGCCATGAGATCAGACACACTGTGCGTTTTTTGCATGCATTATTAAAACGGATCGTTGGCAATTTGGGGAATTTAGACGAACTGCTCTTTAGCTGGAACTGGAAGGCGCTGGAGTGCAACCACATCACAGAGGAGGAGGAGAGAGAGGGTTAGATGGTGCTTTTTTATAATCCCGGGCAAAACTGGAGTGTACACAACATGCTGTTTAATTATTTACATTAGCACACTCCGAGTCGCAGCGGGCCGCGGGAGCGATAGCCGTAATAGGCGAAGCTGTGTCTAAGCAGCTGGCTAATGGCGAGCGTGTGATCATTTGATCATTGGCGGTGGAGTCAAGACTTGCAGAAATAAACACTCCACTTTCACCGGAGGTGCCTTGTTAGCCTCCTGCTGCGCGATATCTTCCTGCTCACTGGCAAAAAATGGAATGTGTTTATTCCTGTTTTCCATTGGCCAGCATGGGCGGGATCAGAGTTCATCCCTCTAACCGCGGGCCCCGCTTGACGTAAAGGCACTAAGACACATTTGGCATTTAGGAGGAACGCTCAACTGGTGACTCCGGTTGGTCGCAGGGACACCACATCAATATATCTATATATTCCCATGCCTGGAAAGAGAAGAGAAATAGATAGATGAGGGAAAACAAAGCTGGGGCAAACTGATGCTGGCTAAGATGTGGTTTATGTGATAAAAGACAAAAAAATGAGAAAAACATAAATAATAAATAATAAACAAAAAACTCTTCAGAGGCTACAAAGTGAATAAAAAACAACTACAACAAACAGCAGGAAAGAGTTTCATGACTTCCCCTTTGCAGCACCACTTGCTCTAACACCTGGAAGCACGGTCCATCAAAACCATCAAACGAGCACGGTTTGCTAACACTTGATCAAGAAAAGAGTGATTCTTTCATGACTGCAATTAGTCTTGAATGTATTTTGGCTGAAGAGCTTCCTTCAAAGTTAAAGCATCTTGTTTGTTCCCTTTCGCCTTAAAGAAAAACAGCTTAATTCATTTCAGTCTCCAGTTCCCCTGTGACTTCTGCAGCAGACTTTCTTACTGGGCCTAGCCATGTGCTTATGATTAATTATAAACCATTTGTATCAAATAGCTTTCTGGGTGAACGCAGCTCTCTGAAGTACTTCTCCGAGTATGAGAATTTGCTCGCACTCAGAACTCCTTGGCATTTAACGGCACAAAAAACCCAAAGTGAAATCCCTCAGTGTGTTTTCTCGTCCTAACCTCCTCCTCTTAAAGACGATGCCCCTGTTCTCTCTTCGCTCTTATAAGGGTACACACAATTTGTCTCTAATTAAGGCCACAAGTGTGGCGCATTAACAAATTGGCGTTGGGGAAAAAGGGGGCCTTCGCTGCTGGTACGGTTCGGGAGTCGCTGGCCTGGACTAATTAGCACATCGTCAATTAGCAAGGTTTAGACAGGAGGGGGAGTGGACGCTGAGGAGCACGGTGGAAGCACCGATACAGACGCGAGGTCTCAGAGCACTATTGGCGAGCCGGGCGTGCTTGTGCGTGAACTATTAAATGGCGGATTAGGAAACATGGCGGCCGCTTTTCGTCAGCAGGACATCGGAGTGCAGAGGCCACAACAAGCCGAGGAGAGACGGATCGCAGCAGAGTGACGGGCGCAGGGCCAGACTCGGAACCGGACAGTCGCTCAATCACTTTCTCTGTGCCCTGCTCTTTCTTTCTTACTCTCTTTCTCCCTCCGTCTCTCACTCCCAAGTCCATCATTTTTCCGTGAACTGCTGCGTGTCTTTTGGCTGAGGTAGAATCATACGGGTGCAGCTTCTAAATCTCTGTTTACATTGATGGCAATCAACCCCAACTGTCTGCTTCACCCCAAAAACACCTCCAATTTCATCCAAAAAACGGATCAAATGTAACTTGAAAGCAGCAGTTGATTAAAGAAAAAGAGTATTTTGAGGCTAATGGCTGAATACTCTCTCGCCGCTCATTTCCTCCTTCCCAAAAATGAACAAAATAAAATCAAATGGTCACCTCCTGTTTTGATGTGGCGTCGGGTTGTGCCTCTGCTCGTGGCTGCCCTGCTGCGTGTCCCCTCTCTCTTATCTCAGACTGATGAAAGCTTTCATCAAAGCCTGACCCATGAGGACAGACGGCTTTGGTTATTCAAGTGAGCCTGGCCGCTCCAGTCAAATCCTCTCCCAGTGCCTATTAGAAACAGCCATCTTTGTCATCTGAAAATCCCAATTTGTCACAGTCGCTTGGACGTGTCAAACCTCAGAAGCTACAGAGCTGAATCTCATAAACAAGAAAAGGAGAGAAACATTTGGTTTTCCAAGTGTGATGGTGTTAGTGGACAGCTGGCCTGATAGATTGTATAGAAGTCAAGAGTGCGCTCGAGGCATCTCCACTGCACAACAGGCGTGAAAACAAGCGTTCTAGCGCAGGCTTCCATAGAGACCAAGTTGGCAGCTTCAAACTACTCGAGCGCCTCCCAGACCTTGGAATTTGATTTGACTTGATTTATTTCATTTTTTTTATTATTATTTGAATTTGTTTTCTCACATCCCAACTGAATTTCAACATTGTGCACTCCAAAATAGCAGACTACTGCCAATCTCCAAGACAAACATTTGCTCGGCGGAAAAGAAAAAAAGAGGAAAGTCAGAGAGGGAGAGGGAGAGAGCTTGAGCTACGCCGCCCCCACAGCCATTAGCATTCAGGAAGGGAGGCGCTCGAGGAGACCATCAAGAAACGCATCCGTGAAAGTACGACAGAGGTTCAGGAGACGATGACTGAACTCCTTGAGCACTTCGGTTGCTGAGAAAGCACAAATAGAATGGCTGGAGGATCAAACAACACACAAGCTAATAATCTTTGTCGTTCGCACAGCAAAAAAACCCGGTTGGAGAGGATCAGCTGGTTCACCTTCTAGCAGCTGACCTGCTCATTTCCCAGCACTTTCTTTTCCTTTTTCCACCAAGAACAAAAAGGTCAATATGTTTGGGCCAATTTCTATTAAGTAATTACATCTGTCCATGCTCTAATGATTTTTCCATTTGCTCTCTGTGACCTGGCAGTGAGCCTTCCAGAACAGCCACAGTTTGAAAATCCAACATTTAATATTGCGCATTAGAGCGTACAGTACGGCTTTTCACGCGGCATGATACATCACGCGCTTTTCACACGGCAGATCTTAAAGAAATGTAAAACTGTGTTTTGAACTCGTGTGCACAAAGTTGTTTCTGCTAATGCTAGATGCTAACATAACACCGCCACTCTCATTCATTCATTTTCTGAACCGCTGTAATGCCAACTGGGGTCGCGGGGGGACCGGAGCCTATCAACTTTTGGACGCAAGGCGGGGATTAGCCCTGGGCAGGCGCCAACACACCATAGGGCACACACACTCACACACACATTCACACCCTAAGGGCCAATTTAGAGTCGTCAATTAACCTACAACGCACACCTCTGGACTGTGGGAGGAAACTGGAGCACCCGAAGTAAACCCACACAAACACGGGGAGAGCATGCAAACTCCACACAGAAAGACCCTACGGCCGTCCCCGGGGTTCGAGCCCAGGACCTTCTCGCCGTGAGGCGGCAGCGCTAACCACTGTGCCACCGTGCCGCCCCGCCACTCTCATACACACGCTAAAAGCAATAAGAGTGGGATTTTAAGCAGAAACATAAGAAATCCAATCAAACACATCTTCACTTTCAGTGTGAAGTTTGTGAAATGGTATCAGGGTATATTACAGTCTAGCAGGAGCATTTTCAACCAGTGATCCACAACGATGGCAATGCAGGTGGTGCGTGACATGCAATCCAGTTTCACCACCGAAATGTTTAAAAATGAGAACATTTGATTTATTTTTAAAAACATTTCCGGATGATTCAGACACCTTTATGAATAATGAATTTACCACAAATATAAACACACAGAAACACAGAGGGCTGCAGATTACTCCTTAGTGTGAGTGATGATGCCTGGAACAAGACCAGCTGAAAAACCAGCTCTAGTATATTCTAGTCCAGTCCAGTCCAGTACGTTCCAGTCAAGTCTAGTCCAGTCTCATAAACATTAAAGGAATTAAGAGTAGGTTTTTAAATATAAACATAAGAAATTCATAAAAACACATTCACTTTCAGTGTGAAGATGTGTTTAATATAATGCACTATAATATACTTTCATAGTATACTACACTATTATAGTATCGTTTACCATACCACAGTCCTGTACAGTGCCGTGCAGTTAGAGGAGGAGAAGTAGAGCTTCAGAAATAAGGATTTTAATTTTTAATTTATTTTATTATTTTAAACAAAGACGCTGTGCATCTGATTTCAAAGGAAGATATGTGTTAGACAAGACAAGAGCCGCAATTCATTCGTGTAATGGCCATTAGGAAACAGAAAGGTCAAACTGTTCAAAGTGTGTTTAATAATCCAAGCAGTTTCCATACATCACTTTAAGGGTTGTAACTCAGTTGCCAGTGTTCATCACCAAGGTTCTTCCTCATAAACTAAGCTTTTCCTCCGGCTCCCTGTCCCTCTCTACAACAGCCTTCTTTGTGCATCTCAGGCAGAAAAGCAGAACATGCATCGTGCATGCAGCCTTGCTGATTTAAAATGAATAAATACTTGTACCCTGCACCACTAGCCCACTGATTGTTACTATTCACAGGACACGGGTCGCTAGGTTAAGTGCAGAATGTTCCAAAGCCATCAGAGCATGAGCAATTTCTGATGAAAGAGCCGGCGAACAGCAGCGTGACCGTTCTGCATAAAAACTAATTACATTTGTTCATATGAAATGCCGATAGCGATCCCTACGCCTAATATACGCTGTGTTTGTGTTATTACGGTCAACACCCCATCTCTTGCAGTACGTGCGTCCAATCGTTCCAAGGCAATGAAGTCCACTTGCTCAATGTGTAGAATTTGAACAGCGGTGTTAGGGTACCGGATCGAGCTCCTGAATATGAACACACGTTCCCAGCTCTGCAAAGTGTTGACGCTCGCGAAAGCAAACATTTGGAAATACAAAGTCAATTAGGCAACATTAGCCAAACACCTGGACTAACATCAATCCCTCTAGCGCTGTCCCATTCTTCCATTTGGCTGCTGACTGGGAGCTCTCGAGACCGGCTATTAAGCCTGGAATGAGGAAACTCTTTAAAAGTACTCTCCCATCCAAGAGGCCGGCTCGTCTTGGCAGAGCAGAGAGAGGCCGGGTTGAAGGGGGGACGGGAGGGGCGTCGTCCGGTCTGGCATGCGGTGGTCGGCGTAATGGACGTAGCGAGCAGGGAGAGCGGTGCCGTGCAGCACATTAAGCTCCGTGTTTTGCTTACCGGATGTAATGAGGGAAGATGTATATTGTCCCGGCCTTAGAAAAGCAGGTTGGGTAATTATGCTAATTGCTGCCAGCCCAGCGCCGCTTCTCCTCCATTCCTTTTATTTCATTTACCTCTCTCTGTCCCTCTCTCCCTCCCTCCCCGTCTCTCTCTTGGTCCATGGAGCGGAGAAGCACTTAACAGTCGATCCTGTCTTTTTAAAAGTGCTCGCTCGCCTGCTCTTCAGCCACCTTTCCTTTCCACTCCATCTACCTTTCTCTTTTGACCTTTACCCTTTTCTCTCCAGGTTCTCTCTCTCCCTCTCTTTCGCTCATCCATGCCATTTTGCCAGCTGCAGAATCACCAACTCTCTCCTCTTGTGGACTGCTGACACAAAAGAGGACCAGTCCCTGGCCAGCGCTCAGAAGGGGGCGGGAGCGGTGTGACGACAGGGCGACGAATTGTGCCACGGCCCCACTGGCAAAGGCATTCTGACAGGGAAGGAGGCGCGGTTGGGCAGCTGACAGCTGGGAGCTACGCGAGGCCATTGCAGTGCCCAGGGCCCGTGCCAAGCCAGCGCCAGCTCTCCAGGCCAAGTGAAACCTGCAAGAGCTGGATCAGTATCCACTGGTTAAAAATCTGAGCAGAATCCAGACACACAGCCTTAGGAGGCGGGTTTCAGCAGAGGTTCAAGCTTCAGCAACTTCCCCCCCCCGTGCCTCATCCGATATCCGATTCTAGCACCGATCGCCCAAATGCAGTCTCATTCCCTCTCCAACCTCAACAAAGCACAATATGTTTCCGCCTCTCCGGGGCTTTTCCGTCGGCTTACGCGAGACTGTCAGTCAAGAGTCAGTGTGGGACTTGAAAATCAGAATTCCAATAACAGAGCAGAAGGAGGCAAACACAACTTAATTAGGCTGTATGCAGTCACAACCAATCAACACCCCAGGAAGTGTTTTGACTCCTTTTATTGATGGGTTCATAAGTGAGAAAGTGGATATCTGAGCGAGAGACATGGGTTATGATTAGCGCTGATTGACTCGAGCATTGGCAAATGACAAAATACACTGATGTCAAACTGACTGGCAGGCATGCAAGAAACATTCCCATCATCAAAGCATATTATTTAAGTAGAAATAGTAATAATAATAATAATAATGATAATAATGATAATAAACAAATCAGTAAAATAAATAATACAATGAAATATTTGTGAGTAGAAACATCCCCTAAAACACTAAAAACACTTAAACCTTCTGGTTCTTGATTTGATCTGATTATTCATCGTCAATAACAAAAGCAAAACAAACTCATTCAATTGAAGGAACATTTTGCAGCCGTATAAATAAGTGAATAGCAGTCAACTGTGTCAAGTTTTACAAATCTCAATCTAAGCCAATAAAATCTCAGGCATTGCATCATGTTGGAAAAATCTGGTCCAGAGCCGTGTTCAAGCCACGGAGTGCAGTGGACGGCGTGGAAGCCACAAGACGAACAAACGTCTGACAAGAAATAAAGGCTACGATGCCTCTCTCCAGACTCCCGGAGTGGCATCTCGCCTTGGACCCCGCTTCCTCTATCCGCACTCTTCCTTCCCGACGCTCCTCCCCTTCCCCCTGCATCCCTCTCTCACTCTAAGGCTCTCCTGCACGGCACAGTTCATTTTCTACATGTCAGTAGCACAGTGGGAGCCGGGGCCTGTGAATCCGCCCCGCTGAGAGGCTCTCTCAGCCGTAACGTTCCCATTAGGCCGGGCGGCCGTCAGCGAGTGCGATTCGGCCCTCACCTCGACCCCGCGCTCCATCGACTCCCTGCTCCCTCCCTGCTCGCTACAGGTAAGGGCCAAAATAACCTCGAGCCGGGTGAGGGGGATGAGGCCAATGCACTGGACTCAAATGAGGACTACGGATGCAAGCAGAGGGAGGCTCTTCCACACATGAGAAATAACGCAAACCCTGCAGGAGAGGGGAAGATAAACACACAGACAGACAGTTCCCTTGAGGGGATGTGCCCCAATAGATCGGACGAGTTAAGGCTTGCTGAAAGGACGGGCGAAACACAGAGGATAAGAATGGCTTCTGTTGGCTGACAAGGGATTTAAAAGCAAGTCACCAATTACACATTAGGAGCTCAATTACTAATGTATTAATGGAGAGATGACTTTTAAGTCCAGCTTCTAAGAGCAGGGGACGGAGATTTGACGGGTTGGAAATGCATGCTGGCAAGAACGCTGTCTGTCAGAAAATGGACTTTGACCAATGAAACTCTTGTGGGCATTTATCACCATGGCTCTAAGGGCAGATGGTGGCGTAATAGTTGAGGCGTTCGCCCCGTGATCGGAAGGTCGCTGATTCAAATCCCACTGAGGTACTCATGAGCAAGGTACTGTCCCTAAGCACTGCCCCCCGGGTGCTGCCACTGCTTCTTCACGGATGGGTCGAATGCAGAGCTCACAAGTCTTTGCTGTGATGTGTTCACAATGACAAATAATTAGTCACATTAGCACTTTATATGACAAAGGAAGGAAACATGTTATCAGGAAATATACAGAGATGTAGTGATAGCAAACCCAGTACATCTTCTTTACATGCACACGAGGCATAACGTTGTCTTCCTCCCGTGTGTGGAGCAGCTTATGATAATGAAATGATAATGGCCATTTATAGTTGCTTCTGCTGATAGTAACTGACCAAGCTGTTCCACTATGAGCTGCTGAATTTAAGTTAAAGTCACATTAAGAACAGGATAATCACAATGGCAATAGGACAGTTCTGCTTAATGATGGCACCTCCTGGAGAAAATTACACTTCAGATCTGGAAAAAAATGGAAAAAGAGTGCTGTGCTATTCAGAAGAAATACAACAGCCAAGGTCTACTCAGTAAGTTGAAACGGCTATGCTATGCAGAGTGTCTCTACGGCAAAACTCTGAAAGGAGTTGAAGGTGCAAAAAGTGGGAAAAATAGAAGAAGAAGAAGACGATAATGATAAAGAGAACACGGTGATACCCAGCGATGATAATTAGCTATTACAGCTCTATTACAGTGTTACTACTGACATATTGAGTGCAGCCCGACTAAAGCAATAAATATGGCTTTTTACGCTTTAAGGCATAAAAACACAACCACATGAGATAAACTGAAGAAAGAGTTCACATGCACCAAGTTATTATTTTTTTTACTTTCAACAGCAAACACTCAGTCAATCATTGGCACACTGCTTGCCAAAAAGTCAAGAAGACCATGTGAAATGTGTATTTGCATGTGCATGTCTCCAATCAGTGCAAACACTCGCTATTAAAGTAGACATAAGAGAGTAACTATCCCATCTCCCCTCCGCAAGTCTCACTTGTCTCCACTAAAGAACATGTTCTACAGTTTGCGTTCGTCATAAAGTGCTGCAATAAAGATTAAATTCCATGTCAACTGTAATAGGACGTTGCTAAAGACTTCGCACAAAGGCCCGTTATAAAGTGTGCCTCGCCATCTCCGAAATGACCCATTACACAAATCAACAGCCGGCTGATGGTGCCTGGTACGGCGTAGCCCCTTTTATGTCAGCGTTATCCGCAAGACAGCTCCCTGGGCATAGTATGTGATTTCTCTCCATCCTCCCCCACCACCATCCAACGTTTTCAGGCCCTATAAATATTTTGACAGCCCAGCCTATATCTAACAAGACGCTGGGGACCTCGCGGGAATGTCGAGATTGCAAGCAACCCTTGAAAAGCACAACTCCCTAGCAGGAACTAGAACGTGAGAAAATGAGAGGAATAAGAGGCACAGATATCACAGGATCCCAGATAAACAGTTCCAACCACAGTGTGAACTTTGAAGGAAGTCATTAACGTACAGGTCTGTGTCCCTGCTGAGGTCTGCAGGGCGTCTGGGAAGCGGGGGGTGGGTTGGGAGACAGGTTGTGGCCGGGTAGATCTTCCTAGGAGAAACTGATGGGAAACGCCGTGAAGATTGAAGTCTTTAGCTCTTAAGTCCCCGGGGCCACATGGCGCGAATTGGAAAGCGCAGGGTGCAGATGGCAACGTGGCCAAACGCAGTATCTGCGCTCAGAACGTCAGCATCAGACGAGTGCACATCTGGCCTGCGAGTGTTTATCATCTTTATGACCTCTCAATACGATGACAAATCCAAAACAAAGCCCTGGTGTCACCACCCGGGCATACACTTTGTTTCATTAACCGCGCACCTTCTGTCGTGGCGCGCGGTGCTACGTTTTAATTTAACCCTTGGCTTCTCATACGTGCAACATCAGCAAGATCAATGATAAGTAAAAATGTTCCTACTTCAATCTAAAAGATGTCCTTTAAGGGGTGAGAAGATATTATTTTTATTTTTATTTTTTATGACTATTTATTTAACTGAATTATCCACCATAAGATACTACTGTAAGACTGATAAAGACATAACCTACTCCCTTTTTACCAAAACAAATCACTCAAAATCAACGTGTGTCCTCATCCATTTTGACCGAGCTCTGCCTGACCAATGTGGGACATAATGCAGTTTCTACGTTTATTTCTAACTTGTGCGTGGATCGTCTGCAATGCTGAGTGGGCATGTTTAGTCACATGACAAACACACACCATCAGCACCATTCTTCATCTGTGATTGACAGCTCCATTACTCTTGTCACGATCACAATATCGGCTCATAAAGCTGCAGGGTTGTATTCTCCCTCAGGTTATAAATCTACAAGTTCTCGATGCAGGTAAGTGGGAATAAATGAATTACTAAACACCACATTAAAGACGGAAGGCAACAATGGAGGATAAAATCACCATCCATTACAGGTTCCAGTCTGAAATACACTACACATCCAAATGCATACAGAGTTGGAACTGGATACAATAGCAGATATTAACCTCTTTGTTAAGAGCGTTTTTGTGCTTGGGAATGTAAAGAGTTTTAGTTGCAAGAGAAGTGCAGAGAGAAGGACATGTGACTCCCATCCTGCACCCCCCACACATGATTTATTCTCATAAATAACACATACCGCTATCTGTTTATTTCTCTATAGTTCTGAAGCAAGAAATAGCAATGCAGACATACAAACTCATAAATTAGGAGCAGAGCTGATAAATTTCTTTAAAGCCGAGGCTTCTGAGCTGCTACTGGAAGCTATGTGCCTTAATAAGCAATGTGGGACAAATATCAGCATATTCTACCCTGTTATAAAATAGTAACTCTGCCCTGAATACACAATCAGCCCTCCCTCTTCCCCTACCTCCCTCCTTACCTTAAAAAGGTCTGCTATGTATAGTCAGGAAGCTGCCTTTAAATTATGCTGATCAACACATGTTTCACCGCTTTGGGGAGAGAATATTAATAAATGTGTTTAGACACAAGGATTATGCCGTTTTAAATGAAGGGGTTTGATGTGTGTTGCTGTACTGTATTTACTATGTCGGGTGAGAGGTGGCCAGATGATGAAGTCTGAAATACTATGGTAAAAATCACGGTGTGTCAAACTCATAAATAACATCAAGCAAGAAACTATACATTAACCCTTTCAGCCCGACACACACAAATCGTCATTAATTAGTGTTTAAATAGATCCCTTTAACTTACAGAAATCACACACACCGTCAGAATCACCAGACTTTGAACCTAACAGACATTATATTGACTCCTCAGTATGTGAAATTATTTGTGTGTAATTTGTGCAAAAAAACTTCCCATTTATTACAGACAAAACATATATTTTAGCTGATAAATAACAACAACCAGTGATCTACTCACACTACAGCCATTTACTTGATGTATGTATTCCTGACACGAGTCCACAGCGCTATTGTGCTACAGGGACACCCTCATGGCAAAAATGTACTTCTCTCCCAGAAATAAGTCAAAAATTAGTTAATGCTCAAATCAAAACTTCTTCATGTTCCATTAATCAGAAAATATTTTATTCCCATTCCATAATGTTAGAGAGTACAAAATAAATATAGAACAATGAATGATTTATCAAATAATCTTATAACATATCCAGATGGATTCCAAATGCATAAGGAAGTGGTGGTGATGGTGATGGTGGTGGTGGTGGTGGTGATGGTAGTGATGGGTGAATTAATTGGTGATGGTGGTGGTGGTGGTGGTAATTAGTGGTGATGGTGGTGGTGGTGATGGTTTGTGGTGGTGATGGTGGTGATGGTGATGGTGGTGGTGGCGATGGTGGTGGTGATGGTAGTGGTGATGGTGGTAATGGTGGTAGTGGTGATGGTTGTGGTGGTGATGGTGGTGGTGGTGATGGTGGTGATGGTGGTAGTGGTGATGGTGGTAGTGGTGATGGTGGTGATGGTGGTGGTGGTGATGGTGATGGTGGTGGTGGCGATGGTGGTGGTGGTGGTGATGGTGGTGGTGGTGATGGTAGTGGTGATGGTGGTAATGGTGGTAGTGGTGATGGTGGTGGTGGTGATGGTAGTGATGGTGGTGGTGGTGGTGGTGATGGTGGTGGTGGTGGTGGTGGTGATGGTGGTGGTGAGTGGTGTTGATGGTGGTGATGGTGGTGGTGGTGGTGGTGGTGATGGTGAGTGGTGATGGTGGTGGTGGTGGTTGTGGTGATGATGGTGGTGGTGGTGATGGTGGTGATGGTGGTGGTGGTGGTGGTGGTGGTGATGGTGGTGGTGGTGATGGTAGTGGTGATGGTGGTAATGGTGGTAGTGGTGATGGTGGTAGTGGTGATGGTTGTGGTGGTGATGGTGGTGGTGGTGATGGTGGTGATGGTGGTGGCGGTGGTGGTGGTGGCGATGGTGGTGGTGGTGGTGGTGATGTTGGTGGTGGTGATGGTAGTGGTGATGGTGGTAATGGTGGTAGTGGTGATGGTGGTAGTGGTGATGGTGGTGATGGTGGTGGTGGTGGTGGTGGTGGTGATGGTGAGGTGTGATGGTGGTGGTGGTAGTGGTGGGCATGGTTGTGGGTGTGGTGGTGATGGTTGTGGTGGTGGTGGTGGTGGTGATGGTGGTGGTGGTGGTGATGGTAGTGGTGGTGATGGTGGTGGTGGTGATGGTGGTGATGGTGGTGGTGGTGGTGGTGATGGTAGTGGTGGTGGTGATGGTGGTGCGGGTGGTGATGGCGATTGGTGGTGATGATGGGTAGTGTGAGTGGTGGTAATGGTGTGGTGAGTGGTGAGTGGTGGTGAGGTGATGATGGTAGTGATGGTGGTGGTGATATGGTGGTGAGTGGTGATGGTGGTGGTGATGGTGGTAGTGGTGATGGTTGTGGTGGTGATGGTGGTGGTGGTGATGGTAGTGAGTGGTGGTGGTGGTGGTGGTGGTGTGGTGGTGTGGTGTGGTGGTGTGGTGTGTGGTGGTGGTGGTGGTGATGGTTGTGGTGGTGGTGGTGGTGATGGTGGTGGTGGTGGTGAAAATGGGTGTGGTGGTGTTGGCGATGGTGGTGGTGGTGGTGGTGATGGTGGTGGTGTGGTGATGGTGGTGGTGGTGGTGGTGGTGGTGAGTGGTGGTGGTGGTGAGGTGGTGATGGTGGTGATGGTGGTGGTGGTGATGGTGGGTGGTGATGGTGGTGGTGGAGTGGTGGTGGTGGTGGGTGGTGATGGTGGTGGTGGTGGTGGTGGTAGTGGTGGTGGTTGTGGTGGTGATGGTGATGGTGGTGGTGGCGGTGATGGTGGTGGTGATGGTCATGGTGGTGGTGGTGGTGATGGTGGTGATGGTGGTGGTGGTGATGATGGTGGTGGTGATGGCGGTGGTGGTGGTGGTGATGGTGGTGATGGTGGTGGTGGTGGTGGGGTGGTGTGGTGGTTGGTGGGGTGCAGGTAGTGATGGTAGTGGTGGTGATGGTAGTGATGGTAGTGGTGGTGGTGGTGGTGGTGGTGTTGGTGGTGGTGGTGGTGGTGGTGGTGGTGGTGGTGGTAGTGATGGTAGTGGTGGTGGTTCCTGAGCAGGACCTTTAGGGAGATTGTCCGTGTGATAAAGAAAATAGTTAAGAGCGTCTGCTAAACGCTGCAGGTGTAAATGTAGCCGTGATAGTGCTGGCCTCTTCTTAACGTGGAAAAGACTGAATCCATGTATCATCTGCTTAAATACTGAGAGGAATCTGTAGCCCAACAAGTTGTGTTCAGCAGCATAAGCAGCTCCAAAAGATTTGTACTTGTGACCAAACCTTTTCCACTCATCAACCTGCAGCCCAAGCTGTGTGCACTCAACAACATCTTCACCAACAACCAGCACACACCTCCACACAGTCTTTATCTTTTCTCTGCAGGATAACCATGACTGAGCTGAACACTTTCACATAACATTCCTGTTGCCCTTTTATTTGAAACTGTATGAATTAACAGTAATAATCAGAATTAATTCATAGATATCAATATCAGAGCAACTGTTCACCAAAGAGGTCGAACCAATGTAAGTAAATCAGTGGTCAGAAATATTACCCAGAAGAGTTATCTGATGAGCATTAATGCAATGTGTACTGATATTCCTGTAAAGTTGTCTATCAGTATGATCTAATGAAGAATTACAGTAAGCCTTTAAGCAGATGCATAACGCTTCCCTTACATATGTACAGGATTATAAAGTTATTCAGACACATTTACAGTTGGTGTAAATGTGGCAGTTGGTGGTGTAACGGTAGGGTGGGGTGTTCGCCCTGTGGTCAGAAGGTCGCAGGTTTGAGTCCAGGGCTGTCAAAATTACCACTGAAGCGCACTCACAGAGCAAAATTACCATCTAACCTGCTCCCAGGGTACTGCCACATGTTAGCTTCTTGACTGCTCCCTCACGGATAGGTTAAATACAGAGCTCACATGTAGTTTAATGAAAGATTGCACTGTGTGCCTTGCTGTGCTGCGTTCACAATGACAAATAATCACTCACTTTCACTTTTTTACAATGTCCAACTCAAAGCAACTAATGTTTCTTAGGACCTATAATCTTTAAATGACAATGCTGTAGATTTTACTGCATTATGAGAATAACGCTTGAATCTCGGTTCTCTCTTCATTCACCGGTGTGACTCTTTAGAAGCTTATGACCTGGAACTCTGATGAGCTTTAAGGTTTGTAACTGTGAATAGGTCTGTATACAGCACTTGAAGTGCAAAGTTAAGCAGCTCCTAAATGCCTCCACCTTTAAACTACTAATTATCTCTCAGTGTAGACTTGGTCATGATATAGTAGTACGGTACAGCAGACGGTGTGCTCATTTCATTCAGTATCACACACACACACACACACACAGAAACAATGATATACCAACATAGTGTAAGACTTGTGCTAATTGCCATGAAAGAAATTCATCTATACGTATTTCATAAGAGCACTTTAAGCATCTCTGCACACAGTTACACACACACACTTTCTTTCTGGAACACAGCACAAGGGATACCGCACACAAACACACACACACACACACACACACAACAACAACAAACAAACACAATCCACACTAGAGTACGTCAAATCATAACCCTGCACACAGAGAGCCGTGCGACCCGCTGGGACAATGACAGAGTAATGTTTGTACGGGGAAGACCTCCACACTGCACACAACAAACTACTATTACTCTGACCACTGTCAGTACTGCAGCATTACTACTATTATTACCATCATAAACTGCATTATAGCCCACCACATAGGCATCATTAGACCTCCCTCCGAGTGCTTAAGTGGCACCTCTGGTCCTGCAGATTTCAATTCAGGTGAAGGATGATTTAGAGAGCGGTGGGGGGCTGCTGGTGGAGGTAGGGGGAGTGCGGGATAACGGGGAGATCGCTACGTGTTACTTTCTGACTCTACTTTCAAATCACACACCCTGCTTTATCCCATCACTTTTACAACCACAGTGTCCTTCAATTATACAGCTTTACATAGCAGTTCAGTTCCACACAACCCATCTCATTAAGGCATGTCATCCATTTGAGCCACTAAATATGTCAGTTAGATGTCCATCAAAATATCCAGCTCTCTCCTTTCACCAGCCTTCCTACAACCAGCGTTTATTCACTTTTAGCCATTATTTAGATAAACTTTCAAAATGGACTTGCTCATCAGAACTGTCCTGCAATGAAGTCAGCGAACCAGTCTGAGAAGCTGCGAAGTCACAAACGAGGACATGAGAATCTGGCATTAAGGGTCATTGTGAAGTTCTAATGCAAATATTCATCATGTACAGTACACTTACACTTACAGTTATTTAAATTCCAAGATCTTCCACTTGAATCACATCACACATCACTGTGGAAAATTCTGAACGGTGTGAAAATCAAGCTGCATGATTTGAAATTTCTGAATTTATTTGAAATTTGGAACAAATTAAATGTTCATTAGATTAATAGAGGTTACATTTGGAGAGATTGGATTCTCTTAGGTAAAATATATCTACATTCTAATATTGAGTGTAATTATGAATAGACTTGAATATTTAAGTTTAAATGCGATGCTATTTTGTCAAAGTTTCTTCTACATTCATTGCAACAACTTACCCATGCTTGTGCCAGCTGCAGTTCAGCAAGGGCAGGCTGCTCCATTGAAATCTGCATACGCACATGTTTGCCAAGTAATAAACTCCCAGTAACAGACTCACTGTGAGTAGCGTAAAGGCATTTAGATTAACCACTAAAACAACGCCCTCGGCTATACATGAAACCCATGACAGTGCCAGCAAGAAACACAAGGCTGGTTACATCCAGTTACATCACGCCACAGTGTTGCTGCACTGAACCCACAGATCCACTGACAGTTCGACTGATGAGCCATACCTACGATTCACTTGACTCGCAGGATGATCTTTAACAGCTACTCGCTCATGAAGACATCGGATACGTAGGAATAGCTTTGTGCAGACATTGAAGACTGAGTTTCCAGAATGGCTTGGGAGTGTGGCTATGAGTAATACTCATCACAAAGTCTATACTCAGGTGTGGTTTATTACGCCATATACACACAGTGAGTTGCAGTGACAGTGCTACGGCCAAATAATCATCTGCTGACCGGGTCCATTGAAGTGTTAATGTAGCAGATATAACGTGCTAATGTGACACTCTCAGGTGTTAAAGCCTTTTTACACTCACATAATGTCCTGCCGACCTCTCTAGAGTGTCCTCAAAATATTATCAATTTAATATCAATATTATCAAATGATATATCTCCAGCACAAATGCATACACAGGAGGCAGGAGGAGGCACACAAAAGTGAAATGGCAGGAAATCTGAAGACTGAAAGAGAAGGAAAGACAGCGAGATGGAAAGAGAGGGTGAGGAGGGATGGAGGAAGAGAGAGAGAGAGAGATGTCTATTACAGCAATAGATCACAAAAAATAAATACACCCACTGGGGACAATTAAAAGCACCCTCCACAAACACGTTCCCTTCCAGAAAGTTGGCACTGTTGTTCAGAACAAATTCAATTGTTGATGGATGAATAGAAACATAAATACTAACATCCTGGTAACTGTCTGAAAAACTCTTTTAAGCATAGACATGGACTCAGAAGGAGTACATCACTCCCCTTTCTTCACTACAAATCACTTGAGTACTCCTTTAACCACAATCGAAATGCAGCAAACTCGGCAGGAATCATGGTGGAGCTGGAAATGACGTCTTTCCGAGGTGCCATCAACATAGAGAGAGAGAGGAAAGTGGTCGGGACCAATTGTGTTGATCAAGGAAAAATCTCAAGCCTTAACATTCTCCGTCTTCCTCAAGTGGCAGGAATTCAGTGGTCATAACGGTGGCATCTCCGCCTCCAAATCCTAGCGTGGACACCGCGCCAGCATTCGCCATACGGTTTAGAAGATCCGCGAGGGCAGTGAGGTACAGATGAAGAGGGAGGAGAATAGAGAGAACGTAGGCAGACGCGTCTAGCCTTTCTGTCGCCTGCTTTCCTTTCTTACCAGGAAAAATCACTCCCTGCTTCATTAGCTCCTTTGTTAAGCAGTTACACTGATGTCTGCCAGAGAAGATGGAGAGGCTTCAGCTGAAGCGACTCGTGAAGATGTAATAAATCGTATGAGCTGCTGGTCTCAGTCGGAGTTAAGCCTTTAGTTAGCAGTGGTAGGGAGCTCTAGCGGTCCAACTGGCGCTGGGTCTACTGACAGCATGAAGAAATGTGCTGGAATCTAGCTGCACCAATAACGTAAATAATGAAAGAGGGTTAGGGGACGTAGATCCTTCTGGTCAGCATTTTTACAAGGTACACCTTGCATGTGGATGAAACAAAAATGCACAAAAAATGAAGAACACTTTTCATCTATTTTACCTTTTGTTACTGAACAGGTAGGATATGTGATAGAACATGATGTATAACACATTTTGGTGTCGCAAGGCACTTCCTTATGGATGTCCAACGTCCAAAATGACTTCCATCATCTCTCTATATCCCCGATATATCCCCAAAAAATCTGCCATAAACTGGCATAAAACTAATGTTAAAACTAAAAAAAGTGTTCTTTTTTGCACTTTGTTAATTTTTCATCTATTTAGTCTTTGTTTACCAAGAAAATAAAGTTACTGAACTTTTAGAACTTTTTAGCACTGGATTTGCAACAATGTAGCCCTTTAAATTGTTTTCATATTTTTTATTTAATAAAATAAATAAATATTCTAGGTTCATCACTACTTTGAAATGTCTTAACAGTTTATTATACGACTTCCTGTTGGAATGCCTTTGCTATGGACATACCTTGCCTTTCCAAAACAGCTATATTGGGGGTACGAATCTAATTATATACTGCAATATATATCGTCTATCGCCTAGGGCTCAAAATGTACCGCAATATGATTTTTTTGCCATATCACACTTTAGCCCTAGTATATAGACAGAAAGAAGAAGCAAATTGATGCTACTAGGTGTACCAAACTACATGTTGCCTTCATTCCCGTCACTCCAAATGGGCTTATTTTCCCCTCAATCATCTCCTTGTCCCACTTCATGCTGGTCTGTGCTGAGATGTCCTGCTCCTAAATTGTTGTTCCTTCCCCGTTATCTCATTTGTGCATTTGCGGCCTGCTTCAAATCTTCCAGGCACTTGAGAACTCATCCTGCGTGTGGAGGGCCGGCCCTCTTATCCACCGCCAGGCCTCGAGATGTCAATCAAGGCTGTAGCGTGCTGTAGCAGGAGAGAGCGAGAGAGAGGCCTCAGGCTGGTCGAACACCGCTCTCTGCGCTGCCATGGCCTTAACAACCTCAGGACCTAGCCCTCTTTCATTTTTCAATTTCTTTCTTATTACTTACCATTTGCGAGTTTAAGTTTGAGAAAAGTCACCAAGGTAGAGCAGGAAGTATGAAGAGACAGAGATGGCAGTGGTGTGAACTTGTATTAATAGGCACGTAGAGAGGTCATCAAATAAAACATGGTGAGGAGAGGGTGGGATTTCATTTAATATCCAGATTATTACTATTATTATTATTAGTAGTAGTAGTAGTAGTAGTAATGATAGTAGTATTAGTTATGGCTACAACAACTTTAGAAAGCGTGGCTGTAAAGTATAAATAAAGAAACATTTTTTAAGGTAATGACTGAATATATGGGTCATATCGTTTGCTTCTACAGTGAGCGTGGTGACTGTCGTGTGAACACAACACAGCGCACAGTACACACTGCTACAAGCAAAATGGGCAGCACCAGGGGCAGTGTTTGGGGAATGATTACCTTGTTGATGAGTAACTTTACTGGTCGATTCAAACCAGCAACCTTCTGATCAGTCGCGAACGCCCTAACCATTACACTACCAGCTGCCCCAAGGAATGACACAGATCATTTATTAACTTATGATTTCATACAAGACTACTGCAAATCTATTACTGTTTCATTTACATGATGAATATGGCTTATACTGAATTTTTGTATGAAGGTTAAAAACATGTAGTTAAAAGGTTCAAAACATGCAGCTATATAGATATTTTAAAACTACCTAAAAATACAAAACATTTAAAACTCTAATTGGAAGTAATATTACAGTATGAGTCTTGATGATCAAAGTATTTTAGAAAGTGCTTCACAACTGTGTGTGTGTGTGGGTGCTTGTGTGTGTGGCTGTGTGTGTGTGGTTGTGTTTTGTGTGTGTGCTTGTGTGTGGTTATGTGTGTGTGGTTGTGTGTGTGGTTGTGTGGTTGTGGGGGTGTGTGGTTATGTGTGGTTATGTGTGTGTGTGTGTCTGTGTGGTTGTGGGGGTGTGTGGTTATGTGTGGTTATGTGTGTGGTTGTGTTTGTGTGGCTGTGTCTGTGTGGTTGTGTGTGTGTGGTTGTGTGTGTGTGCGTGTGATTGTGTGTGGTTGTGTGTGTGTGTGGTTGTGTGTGTGTGCGTGTGGTTGTTTGTGTGTGTGTGTGTGCGTGTGTGTGTGTCGTGTGGTTGTGTGTGTGTGTGTGTGTGTGTGTGCGTGTGGTTGTGTGTGTGTGGTTGTGCGTGTGTGGCTGTGTGTGTGGTTGTGTGTGTGTGTGTGTGCGTGTGGTTGTGTGTGTGTTTGTGTGTGCGTGTGTGTGTGTGCGTGTGGTTGTGTGTGTGTGTGTGTGTGGTTGTGCGTGTGTGGGTGTGTGTGTGTGTGTGTGTGTGTGTGTGTGTGTGTTTTGTGTGTGTGTGTGGTTGTGTGTGTGTGTGTATGTGGTTGTTTGTGTGTGTGTGTGTGGTTGTGTGTGTGTGTGTGTGTGTGTGGTTACGTGTGTGGTTGTGTGTGTGTGGTTGTGTGTGTGTGTGTGTGGTTGTGTGTGTGTGTGTGTGGTTGTGTGTGTGTGTGTGTGTGTGGTTGTGTGTGTGTGTGTGTGTGTGCGTGTGGTTGTCAGTAGTATTGGTTGTGTGTGTGTGGTAATAATGGTTGTGTGTGTGTGTGTGTGTGTGTGTGGTTGTGTGTGTGTGTGTGCTTGGCTGTGTGCGTGTGGTTGTGTGTGTGTGTGTGTGTGTGTGTGTGTGGTTGTGTGTGTGTGGTTGTGTGTGTGTGTGCGCGGCTGTGTGCGTGTGGTTGTGTGTGTGTGTGTGTGTGTGTGTGTGGTTGTGTGTGTGGTTGTGTGTGTGTGTGTGTGCTGGCGGCTGTGTGTGCGTGTGGTTGTGTGTGTGTGTGTGTGTGGTTGTGTGTGTGGTTGTGTGTGTGTGGTTGTGTGTGTGTGTGTGTGGTTGTGTGTGTGTGTGTGTGTGTGTGTGTGTGTGTGTGGTTGTGTGTGTGTGTGCGCGGCTGTGTGCGTGTGGTTGTGTGTGTGGTTGTGTGTGTGTGTGTGTGGCTGTGTGTGTGTGGTTGTGTGTGTGTGGTTGTGTGTGTGTGTGCGCGGCTGTGTGTGTGTGGTTGTGTGTGTGTGTGTGTGTGGTTGTGTGTGTGGTTGTGTGTGTGTGTGTGGTTGTGTGTGTGTGGTTGTGTGTGTGTGGTTGTGTGTGTGTGTGTGTGGTTGTGTGTGTGTGTGCTGGCGGCTGTGTGCGTGTGTGGTTGTGTGTGTGTGTGTGTGTGTGTGGTTGTGTGTGTGTGTGTGTGTGTGTGGTTGTGTGTGTGTGTGTGGTTGTGTGTGTGTGTGTGTGTAGTTGTGTGTGTGTGGTTGTGTTTGTGTGCGTGTGTGTGTGTGTGTGTGGTTGTGTGTGTGTGGTTGTGTGTGTGTGTGTGTGTGTGTGTGGTTGTGTGTGTGGTTGTGTGTGTGTGGTTGTGTGTGTGTGTGTGGTTGTGTGTGTGTGGTTGTGTGTGTGTGTGTGGTTGTGTGTGTGTGTGTGGTTGTGTGTGTGCGTGGTTGTGTGTGTGTGTGGTTGTGTGTGTGTGGTTGTGTGTGTGTGTGTGTGTGTGGTTGTGTGTGTGGTTGTGTGTGTGTGTGTGGTTGTGTGTGTGTGTGTGGTTGTGTGTGTGTGGTTGTGTGTGTGTGTGTGGTTGTGTGTGTGTGTGGTTGTGTGTGCGTGGTTGTGTGTGTGTGTGGTTGTGTGTGTGTGGTTGTGTGTGTGTGTGTGTGTGGTTGTGTGTGTGTGTGTGTGTGTGTGGTTGTTTGTGTGTGTGGTTGTGTGTGCGTGGTTGTGTGCGTGTGTGTCCTGGTCGCTCTGTGTACAGCATCTGAAAGAGCTACTCTCCCTGCTGCTCTGTCTTGTTACATTAATCTTTACTGGGCTAAGGTCAGGAACATTACAACGGTGGTCGTGTAGCCACAGAGCACGTCTAAAGCTTTGGCAGAGCTCTAATGCAATCTAAGCTGCTTAATCTCTCGAAACTCCCCTGCTTTTAAAACTAGTAAGGTGTGGCGCCTGCCAGCACCGCCGCAGATGGCAGTTCACACCGGCCATCGCATGCCCGGCACTCACCGGCAGCACCGTAATTAACGAATACATTAGCTTTCAAGCACAAACAATTAACATAGCATGCGCCAGCGTCTTGATGATGAAACAAAAGGCGGATTAAGCGCGTTCAGGGCTCCTTTCTTACTCCTACGCGCAGCAGTGGGGAAATGGCGGCAAAGCAGCAAAGCTGTTGACATATCTTGACGGACGTAAGCGCGATAGCCATTACTCTTACCTCGCTTCATACGTTTTATTTCTTCTATCGTCTCGCTGAATGATAATAGTTTTATTTTAACCGAGGGCAAGAAGTGAGGTGTGAAGATTGAAAGCCTCTTTCATACGGAGGTAATGCCTGTAGGACAAAAGAGGTGCAGTCATTCTCGAGGCCACGCTGTTGTGCCATCGATAAATTAATTATTATTACTCACACAACACACAGCCCTGAACTGAATCAGATGCGATACGACACAATTTTGCATTTTTCATGTGCTTCCAAAAGTTAAAAATGCTACGCTATCAGCTGGTGCCAAATTTAAGCAAGATATTTATCCAGTCTACTAAAAAGACATCAAGGATTCTGGAATGTCTGGCAATCATAAAACTTTGACCACAAGTCTTTTTAGAGACAAAGCAAAAATTTGGGCTGAAAATTGAAAACAATTAGGACTGGCGTTGATGAGTACGCCAGTGATGCACTGAAACAACGTTTTGATGTAAAATGATCAAACCACATTCAAAATGCTAAAAAGTGGCGCATCATGTGATAAAGGCTTACAGATTCACTGCTGTTGGCTTCTCATGTACTTATTTACTATCACCCCACCACTGGATGGGCATTAAATGGGCAGTTGGTAGTGTAAAGGGTACGGTGTTGGCACCGTGTCGGAACCGCCCACTGCTCCTTCACAGATGGGTCAAATGCAGAGCCCACGTTTGGTTGTGGTGAACTGTGTGCTGTGTTCACAATGACAATCACTTACAAATTCACATAAAATTTACTCACTTGAATTTATGTTGCAGTGCAAAAAAGGTTAAATTTTAGGCCAGCACATGCAATAAGGGTTTAATGGTTCTCCACGTCCATGGTTTGGTCCATGTCTCTGTCTTGTTTGTTTCTAGTGCTGGCAGCCGGCCGGGCTTTTCAGGAGTGGGGTTAAGACAGTGACGAGGAGAACTGAGGTTTTGTCTACAGAGTCTGTGATGATCGTATCACATCCAGAGCCGTTACGTCCTAAATATACAAATAAGTAGAAATATTTCTGCCAAAACTTGCTAAAGCATCATGCACACTCATCATGTGCAAAAAAAAGACACTACAACTCTGCCTCCGATACGTCCTCAGGGAGGTTAAAACCGTCTCTCTAAACAGCCTTCACAGTGGTGCTACGGTTGGGAGTTTTGGGAGGAAGACTCCTATATAGTGCAGCTCTGCTATTTAAAGAGTTTTGTTCACTCCAGTCCCCTTGGTTATGCTGTGTGTGTGTGTGTGTGTGTGTGTGCACGATGCCAGATGCAACACAGTGCTAAATCACGAGCAACGGAATAAAACAAATCATTGTTTGTAATGATGTGTCCAAATGCAGCACACAGACCCCACGGGGGAGGGAGAGAGGGAGAGAGAGTGTGTGCAGCTCTGGCATTAGTACACATGTGTTAACACAGAAAGCAGTCCATTCCCCTCCATTCATCACAGTGCAATGAGAACAGCGTCCGCCCCATCGCGAGCCTCATTAAGACCGCCTGCTGCGGCTCCACTGAAGGAACACGGCGCTGGAAACATGCGAGACCCGAGGAAACGTGGCCAATAACCAAAACAAAGCCCGAGCCGTTGTGTTCAAGTGTTCATGTGCTATTTCAAAAACAATCTCATTAAGCCTTGATTGTCTTCAGTTTCTCAAGGTAGTGTTCAAGTCAATCAGCAAATTAACAACCAAGCACTGTTTTATGGAAATGGACATTTTTGCCGGGTGTAGCCACGTCCTGCATCAACATCTTCACTCGCATCCCTCAGGTCGAGGTTCCAGACTGGATACAGTGAAGCAGAGATGTGTCTCATGAGACATGCTGAATATGAAATCACACCTAATTTCAATGTGATTACCATAGCTGCTGTAAACACAGCGGGAACCTCAACTGTAACGGTAAAATGAGGAGCTGGTAAACTACAAGTAAAATTCTGAAACTAATCTGATGTTATCATGCTTCTGAAAAATAAATATAAAAGTAATAAACATACATATTTCATCAAAGCTGCTGGCACTGGATTGGCTTTGGGAGCCATGGTTATGTTGCAACCCAAATTTAGAATTCAAAAGTTCATTAATTGCTGTAACATAAGGCCGATGGTAACGTAATCTTGAGTCGGCTCTGTGATCAGTATGTTGCCGGATCAATTCCTGAACCAGTAAAGGTACCACTGAAGAACTCAAGAGCAAGGTACCGTCTACAAACGCTGCCCCCAGACGCTGTCAAAGCCGCACACAGCTCCCTCACGGATGGGTCTAATGTCATATTTCTATATTTATTTTACTCTCTAACGTCATAAAACAGAAAAACAATATTTTCTGATTAATTGGAAATGAAGAAATATTGAAGTATTTTATCCATTTTGGACTCATTTTGGCCTATAACTCATTTTTGAGTCATTTCTGGGAGAGAACAGCATTTTTGTTCAAGACGGCGTTCCACATGAGAGTAACGTCACAATAACGAGGTGGACACACGCCGGAATAATCACTGAAAATATCAAGTAAATGTCTGTGTTGTGAGTAGAACGCTGGTGGTGGTTGTTTATCAGCTGAACATGAGTGTTGTCTGTAATAAATGGGGAGATTTGACTGAACTGAACGCTTTAGTGAATGATTTCCTGAAAGAGTCGTGTTCTAACAAACAGCATGTGATTACATTGTGGAAAATGTCATTTATGCGTTTCTACGCAGTTACTTCAGGTTTTCTGACGGCAAGACACGGCACTGGTTCGCTTTGGTTAGCTTACTGCCCCCACATTAGGGAGTAGCCACTGTACGTATGTGTATAATAACGCAAACCCAACTAATCCATTATTACATTAGTTGCTGACTATCGTAATAATCAATATTAATCGATTAGTTGGTGCAGCCCTACTCAAGTCATTTTTCCACTGGGAGGTTCCAGTACAGTGTGTCTCCCAAGAGGAGCAGCTGTATGAAAGTGAACGGCACATACCACATGCAGGGCACATGGAGTCTTCTGGCATTGTTAAGCATCTCAACATGCTTGGCAGATTCCTGCTGTGCCGTTTCCTCCTGCATGGGTGGGTCATTTCCCAGCTGGGTTCTGTATTCTGTGCACCTTCTTAAACAGAAAGCTCTGGCCAGACGCAGTAACACCAGCCAGCCAGTCACACTGTTTGCTCCACTCTGGCGTCCAGTTACTGTTAGTCACATTAGCATTTTTGAAGCTGCTATGGCTTTGGAACTGCAGCAAACGTAAGCCAAATTAAAGGACTACGCACTCAATACGTAGCATGCAACATAATAACAGGAGAGAGAACAACACGGTTTTGTCAGTCCGACACAGAGCAGGAGGTGGGAAACAGAAGCAAAGCAAACAAAATACCAGAGCAAGCTGGGCATCATTTATTAAAGCTGAATGGACTGTGATTGAACAGGAGCCTGGGAGGATTATTTCTCCTGCACTAATTTCTTTGCCTGAGTTAATATCGTGTAAATCAAAATGTCTAGTTTTGCTCCTGGAGGTCCAATGTGTAGAGAGCGGCTCCAAACACCCAGCCCTGTTCCACAAGGTCCCATTACTTAGGTAACATCAGACTGGAGACCTACATTTTGCTCATAGGCAGTCGTCCAGGTACAGGCCTGGAAACCCTTACTGCAAACACCATAATCAGTTAGATGCTCCGATATAGGTCCATAGCACAGTCCACAGGTTCACAGGGGCAGGAAAAATAAGATGTAATTATCCAACAAACATCAATTGTTTTTCCGGCCACAATCCGATCCGGCACTGGCGGAGGCTGCAGTCTTACCCCTCAGATTCTAACTCATGAATTTATAAGGCCATTTGAAACACCCAGTTGTCTCTATTAAATATTAATTGGAACGAACTCACACTTGACCAAATGAAAGGGAACGCTTGTAGGCCACCGTGGACTTCGAACTGTCAGTAACGACCAGAGGATGTCCCTTTTCAACCTGTTGGCACTGCCCAAGCCAGAGCGTTGAGCGATCCTTGCAATAAAATCTCCATTTGCACAGAACCAACATCCATTCCCCTATTCTCTAAGCAGTCACATCCACTGCAGCTTGTGTCAGCCAGAGAGTAGCTCAGTTTAACGCTGGCGTATTGCTCACCCGCACCGTGGACGATGTGGCGTGAACGCGCCAGGCTCAGCTTGGCAGCAGAAAGAGGAATTACAGGCATATGTCACAAGGCTGCTAATTACTTTCATCTTAGGGCCTGTGCAGCGTGTGGCCAAATGCGATTAAATTCCCCCAGAAACATGAAGGTAAACATAAGCTGCTTTTAATGGGCCCCTTAGTCAGGTTGCAAAGATTAGACTTTTACACAGGATTTGTAGAGCTGATGAGTTTGAAGCAGTTTATGAACATCAACCATTATGATTTTTCCTGAAACTGAGAAGAATCTTGAAGATACCTGTATTGTATTATTGGGTTTTACACATATAAGATATATTTACAATTAGAATATATATACAGAATATACTGTATATTTAGAATCAAGAGCTAATGCAATAAAAGAAACATAAATCGAGGTGCTTGAGATGGGTGAGGTGGATATGACTACTGACTATGACTACGGACGTGATCTAACAGTGACCGTTGTAGAGACATGAATAGTGCTTGGGAGAGATCAGTTGGAAACATTACTGGTGGTAGACACTGCTGCATTCAAACAGCAAAATAAAAAGTCATATCATTACCTAATCATGAACAGCCACTCACACAGCCGCAAATAAAACCCACAGAGAGATGACCACATCATACATGTGCCCAGTTAGTGGTCATTACCCAGAGCATCTATTATGCAGCATTACGCACTGGGTCACTGCAGTATTTAAGCTTCCAGTAATCAGACTAAACACCTCCCACCACGTCCTAAACGATCATGAGGATCTAGTGAAGTCAACCACTGATGTATGAACTTCTGGGGTGCTGGTGGTCTAGTGGTTCGGATGCTCACCTCTGGATCAAGAGGTTGTGGGTTCAAATCCTACCTCCAGCACTACCATGACTGGGTCCCTGAGCAAGACCCTTAACCCCAAGTTGATCCAAACGGAAGTCGCTCTGGATAACAGCAGCTGCTTTATGCCGTAAATGTAAAATTCAGTGAGACAGTCCTGATGAAATATTCCTCGTGTAGTTTGGTGTTAGCTGGCGTATATTTATGGAATAATCATGGATAACATTTTTGGCGTTCCATATGAGAGCCGCGTCACAATAGCGCTGTGGATGCACGGCGGGAATAAATAAATATCAAGTAAATGTCTGTACTGTGAGTAAAACACTGGTTGTTGTTATTTATCAGCTAAAATATGTGTTTTGTCTGTAATAAATGGGAAGATTTAACTGAACTGGAAGATTTTAGTGAATGTTGGACTTCTCTGTGAGAGTTGGGAACGCTAACAAATGCAGCGTGTGTGTTTACATTGTGAAAAATATCATTCATGCTCATGATTCCCCGTGGTTGAAGGTCAAGTCGCAGACAGTGTGACGTAATGCACCACGACACACAAAACTTAGGGAAAAGTGGGAAACGTGGTGCTGGGAAATGAGAGAATCGTTAAGAAGAATCTAGAACGTTGGAGGTTCTGATGCAACTGATCTACTGGAGCTGGTTTTTGATTCCCACCCCTAATTGTGATACTGTATACCACACGATTACCTGAATAATACCAACCTGTCCGTACGGTTTCTTTATAAAATGTTGCCAGTGTGAATGTGCATATGTACTTGATCGTGGTCCCGATATGCGTGTTGTGGTTTAGTATCATTCTTGAGAGTGATTTAAATTTTTCGTCTCTTATTGTTGATTGCGTGTTTGCAGGCTGGTTTTAGATGTGCATATTGATTTTTTGTTTGTCATTTGGACTCTCAGGATTCTGATATCCTGTGTATGATCATTTTCCAGTCCCCATCCCCAGTCATATATGCTCAAACACAGTTTACAGTAAGATGTGAAACTGCAAAGCCTTAACCAGAGCCAAGTGCATTACTATGAATTACATTAGACGACAGTCCTAACACCCTATGACTAATATCACATTTATATTGAAGCAGAGTGATAACATGATGACTAATATCACATTTACGTTTCACCGCATTTTCATTCCCCCCGTTCCATTTCCCTTAATGGATGCAGGACAGTATCAATGCTAAACCAAAACAAACAAGCCCGTAATATCATGAATAAAACCAGCTCAGGTCCGCCCTCGCTCACAGAACACCGGAATGACGCGTGGTCTCCCCGTCCACATTTCAGATCTAGTCCAGAGTACTTTATTTTGTTGGGGAGACGCTGCGAGCCCTGAGGCATTTCCCATGAATCTTTGCCTGGCTGCTATAATCAGTTTGACACGGTCTCCTCGATGCCGCAGGTTTAATTCACAGCAGCGTGATCTATGTCTGGGCCGGCATGCCGCATATACTGTGTGCATTAAAAAATAATACACTCTCTGGATATACTCACTCGATTTGCAGTCGAGATGAAGTTCTGGATTGCAGCATCAGCAATATTTCGGGGGTTCTGTGTGGCAGCGCTCCCTAAAAAAGTCACGGTGACACAACGCTGAGAACACAATGCTTTCCTTGTTAGTCTAGAATCACAAACTGAACATAAAGTTGGATGAAGTTGCTGAGTTGTCATTAATACAGCAGTTTTGGAGCTGCATTGTTGTTCACCAGCTTTAATAATGTTAATGGGTTACAAAATAAGATTTACAAACTAGCAAAAGAGGTCTTCTTACACTGTAATGAAAAGCAACCATGTGATCTAATCATTCTTGACGTAAAAGCATTTTGCCTTAAATGAAGCTATAAATGATCTCTTGACCGTAGTTCATCTGTGACACGGCAAAAGAGATAAAGTAACGTTGCTCTGTTCATATTGGATCCACGGGACTCACAGAGACGTTTAATATGAACATGGAGCACGAGTGCCGCTTAGAATGCGCTTAATGACCGTTATTGGCCTCTGACGCTCAATCTGTTAGATGTTCCTTGAGTTATAGCTGACCCACAGGAAGCCTAAATAACGGGAATCAACGCGTGCACAATCGAGGAAAAAAGTCATTCATCTCCAGTGAATCAGTCAGCGTGGCGTCTCGCCGTATCGCAGTCTGATGACTGACAACAGCAAATTAAAAGCAAACACAACGTGCGAGCGACAGCCTGGTGCACGGTGACGCTGTCCCCAGGTGTCGCCATCCAGAAGTCAATATGGGCGGCAAGACCCGCGCCTCGTTAGACGCTCTTTCATCGGCTTCATTTGTACCTGTCATAAAACCAACAAGTCGCAGAGTCAATGCAGGGAAAAAGGCACGGGTGTTGAGCGGAAAACAAGTGGCAGTATCGCTGGCGGGAGCAGGGGGAGAGCAGAGTGCTCACACCAGCAGCTTAAACCCCCTCGGCTCAAAACTCAATCAAATCCTCCTCGTTCTTCATCGGGTATTAGGCAGGCGCCGGGCGACCCTATTTCACTCCTTCAATTAAATGCCTGCTCTCACATAATTAACAGCTGGTTTGTGCACAGATCAATAAGAAAACGTCCACTGAAAGTCCCAGTGCTTTTCCCGCCCGGGGCGAATTTCTTTAACAATATAAATAGGTGCACGTGAGAATCTGCATTTGCTGAATGTCCCTAGAGAGAGAGAGAGAGAGAGAGAGAGAGAGAGAGAGAGAGAGAGAGAGACAGGGAGGGAGGGAGGAGAGTAGAATTATCCATATGACACATAAACGCAACATCATTCCAATATCATCTTTTCCAGCTCCTTTAAAACTGCAAACACCGCATTCTGCTGACCGTCCACTTTAACTGAGCCCAAAAAACAGAGGTTTTTCATACGGTGTACTGTCTTTACAGCTAAAAATCAATAATACAAAAACTCCAGGCTTTGGGCTCTTGGCCAGCCATCAGCAATACATAAAACCCACACCCAACTACTTGCTCTGCTGATTTTTATTCAAACTAAAATGTGCACACCCCAGACCTTCGAGTGGTAAATGTGTACAGGAATATTTAATGCATGTGTACCTTTCAAATAAGTAACAGTAAAACAGTGCTGTCAGACCACACGCTACCAAGGACTGGTGATTTTTATAAGGCTAAGCACTGACTACATAAATCTAATCTTTCTACACTGTTTACAACCGCTCTGACTTGAAGCCCTGAACAGCAGCACCATCACACAGCCACACAGAAGGTGGATTTAGACGCACCGCCCCACCGTCACGACGATGCTGATGTCTCCAGTTTGGCACAGAGACAAGGCTCGGGCTGAGCTAACGGAGGACTGAAGGATACGATTATGAATCCTAGCATCTCTAACAGACAGACTATAGATGCATTCACTGCACACAAGCTCCACCACCCACACAGATAAAGAGAGAAACACTCGCAAATACGGCATCACAAAAACAAACACAGAAACGCACGTTTTGCCACTACATCACATAAACCCAACGCTTCCCTCCGCTTTTATCTCCCTTTCCATCTCTCTGTCGCTCCTTTCAGCAGAGCGAGTCCGGCTGTTGCACGCGCCGTCCTCTGAATGACTGAAATCCTGCCTGGCTGTCAGCTATTGTATTGTCTGCCTTCTCAGTGTGCGCTGAATATTGTTTGTGGCCATGTGCCCACAGTAGGGAATATTCCTTCTTAAATTACAGGCCTTCGCGTTATCGTATCTAATTCCGAACCCAGAGCATCGTCTTTTATTCTCCCGCCGCCCGATTTTTCAAAGCCAATTTACAGACGTTCTGTCCGGGTCAGCCCTGCAATTGGATTCCCTGATGTTCCATTTGGGGGGGCTTTCAGCTTTCCCCTTTGCTTTTCTGTGGTTTATACTTTATGGTAAACAACTGTAAAATCCTCCTTTTTACTGCACCATGCAGGCTCTCATTTCTGGGCGTGGAGTCAAAAAGCTTTATATTGTGTAATTACAGTGTTATATTGCATCTGCACTGAAGGAAAGAAACAGCAGTGAAAGCACACAAGGATATGAAGATGATCCTTCCTGGCCAGAGTCGCATCTCTCAAAAGATGTTACGTTCATCGTTGAGTAGACAGTGTTGAAAACTGTACCCGTTGTAGCATCTCATGATGGACGTTCTGTTCCTAAAGTTTAAATGCGATAAAGCACTTTAACTCAGACTTTGCTCATCTCATTCTCCCTCCGTTCAGAGAAACAGACACGCGGGAGCAGCTTGAAGTAAGAGCTCAGTGACGGACCCTTTAAATGCCGCCCCTGGAGAAATGTGGGGTTAAATGTCAGTCTCAAGGGTTGAAGCATAACTGATTTATACAGTGACTGTTAGAAGCTCTAACCTACAGCACACGTCCTCAAGACTTTTCAGACTCGCATCTGAGGAAAAGGCTCAAGTCCAAGAGTCCATCAGAACTAGAGGTGTGAACCTCCACTAGTCTCACGATTCGATTCGATTACCGTTATCATGTCACCGATTCCATCTGAAGTGATATCTCAATGCATCACGATACATTACTTCACACTGCAGACTGCACATCACCTGACCCCTTCTCACACCACATGGTAGATTGGGCATCGATCACAGATTGGCCAGCTGTAGGTACTACCGGGATGTTCCTTTTAACTAGAATCACCAGGCAACGTCTTTACAATATAATCCAGGGGTTTTCAACCGCTTCTGTTCCGAGCACCACCACTCAGACCAACACTTTTTAGATTTCTGCATTAAATTCATTATTCATAAAGCAGCCCAAATCATCTGGAAATGTTCTGAAAATTAATCAAATGAAAAAGTGATTTCAGTAGTGAAACTGGACTGCTGCATGTCACAGAACAGCTGCAATGCTGCAATGCTGGACAGCCGGTTGAAAGCCCCCGATATAATCGATTATGGTCTGCCACTGCATCACTGCAGAATCATCCACGTCTTCATGGTGATGCATCTTCATCGTGATCCACCTCTAGAACCACAAAGTTCACGAGACAGACTCAACAAGGTATATATTTATTTATAAATGATCTGTAGATACTGCTAATTATCGCATATGGTGGAAACAGATGTCATGATTTTTTAATGAAAGCACATACATTTTAATGGGGCCTTGTAATTTGCCAATCTATTTTTAATAGAAGATAATAATTTAATTAAATGTCATAAATAGAGTGTTCTCATTTAACCCCTGTTCATTTAGTGATTACAGTGAAAGTGAGTGATGATTGTCATTGTGAACACAGCACACAGTGCACCACAGCAAAATATAAGCTCTGCATTTGACCCATGCGTGAAGGAGCAGTGGGCAGATCTGGCAGCACCTGGGGAGCAGGACCTTGCTCATGAGTACCTCAGTGGTACCTTTCCTTGTCCTGGCTTTAATCCAGCCACAGGGCGAGCACCCTAACTGTCACACTACCAACTGCGCCCTGTGTAATGTGATACTGTGCTATTACATTGATTTTACTCATTTATTACTGCACTTTTATTACTGTGGTTTTGATATTTTAGGATTCCAAAATGTTATCTCAAAGCAACTGAAATTAATTGATACCTTCTTTCCACCATTCTCAAAACTGATCAAATAAAACCACATTAAAGCACATTAAACTGGTTTTGATGCTCATACCCCATCTCTCTAACCCCAGTTATTCTCAATGCTTAATAGAACCAATAATAGTTTGTAATGTCTGAAAATGCAGTACAGTTTTTATTAAAAAGTCACTCCAAACTACACATGCAGTCAGATTTACAGGACCCTCATGTCCACTCACTGGTATTTTACTGGAAATCTTGGTGAACTAGGCTCCTTTATAACAGAAAGGTGCTCATGGCTGCACAGCTGCAGGGTTGTTGGTGACTCGTACACAGACTTGTACACTACTAGTACAAAACCCACTCCCACGCGTCATCATATCAGGTCAACTAGGGTCTGTGGAATATGGTTGAGCAGGTCTAAGAGACTGCAGGCAATAGACAGCTGCTGCTGGTGGTTGTACTAAAAGTGTAGTTAATGACCAGTAAGTATAGCCGCAGTCTGGGTGTTACTAATAAAGTGACCTCTGAATGTGCAGTCCATGTCTGTGAGAGTGGACAGAGGAAGTTACAGCTCAGAAGAGGGAAGAGGTTAGTCCTGTATGTAACTGTCCTTATGGTTATGGTCTTTTAAAATGTGCTGCAAAGAGCTCAAGTAAACTACCGACATGTATAGCACACGGCAAACGCAATGCAACAAACAATCTTTAAATCTAATAGCAAAAACAGACTTATAACAGCAACATTTATCATCTGCATAAAACATCATCTTTTAGCTCAATCCTGTTTTCACATTTTTTTTATTAGATTCCACTGGTTACAAAGAAAAAGAATAAATCAAATAAAATACCCCGCATGTCAAGCTGCAGTGTTGTTAAGAGCCGTCAGATTATGATGTGCAATCAATTTGTGTGAACTGACAGATGGTGCGAGCAAATTTACACACATAATCATCCGGCTGGGAGACTGTCGGTGCGGGGAGCGTACACCCTGCGATATTAAAAACTCCACCATACTGGCAGACATGTTAAACCATATTAAGGAGGTAAGGGCCATAATCCCCCTGAGTCAGCAGAATCTGGCCCTCCGCTAAGCCTGCGTGTGTGCGTGTGTGTGTGCGTGCAATAATAAAGAGTGGAGGGGGGCAAATGAAGAGGACTGTTTAGACCATCTCCAGCCTATCTATCTAACTTTTTATTTCAGGCAGTACAGTTTATTATTTCATCATCAAATAAATGACTTAGGCCTACAACTTTTTTGCTGCTTGATCCAAACACATCTTCCAGTTCTCAACCCCATGTCCAGTCGAGAAGAGAAGATTGTCTGACTTCAGCCAGGGTTCGTAAACAAAGTTTGCAGTAACAATATTCAAAGAAAAAGTGATTTATTCGATGCAGATGAAGACTCATTCTAAACCAATCATTCTGTAATGATCACTTCTTTCCTTCCATCCCTCTCTCCTTGAAATGTCTGATTAGAAATTCCATGTAGGATGGAATAATGTGTGTGTCCTTATGCATGTTATTCCTCAGCCGTAATTTGAATGTTCTATTGCAAATGACACTTTGCAGTTAAATATTTGATTGTTGTATTAATCTGTTGTGTTTGCGGTGGCTGGCATATGATTGGCAAGTTAAATTGCAGCTTGTCTAATGCACAAACACTTTTACCATTTATTCATGCCCTGTAGAATTGAACAAAGGTGTTTTTATTTTCCTCTTGAATAAGCACAGCTGCCAGCTGAAGTGATTTCCAGCCCGAATGGTATTCTGTCTACCTGCACACGTTACAGTTCTGCCATCTCATACTAACCGGCTTTACTAAGGGTTGAGAGTAAAAGTTGCTTCAGCTAAATTTAAAGGTAAAGGCACACTGAGGCAAGCATGAAACAGTGACACTGGACTAGAGCTGCAAATAACGATTATTTTGAAAATGTATTAATCTGTCAATAATTTTCTCATAATTAATTGATTATTAATCAGATAAAAAGAAAAAAAAGTTTTATTTTCAGCATTTTTTAAAGTCAAAGTCAGAGCAAACTTTGTTGTCATCTCTGCTATATATTGTACTAGTATACAGAGAGACGAGACGATGTGGTTCCAGCTTTAACAGTGCAAACAACAAGGAACAGGGTACAAATAAGGCACATAGAATAAACAATATATAAAGAGAATATAAAACATACACAAACTCTAAACTATAAAGAGAGACAAAGAGATAAATATGTTGTGCAAATATGTAGCAACAGTGCAAAATTGTGTAATTATTGTAGCATTAAACCAACCTGTTTCTATTTTTCTATATTTATTTTACTCTCTAGCATTATAAAATGTAAAAAATATTTTCAGATTAATTGAAAATGAAAAAATATTTTTTTTCTCATTTCTCATCTGGCGTTCCACGTGAGAGTCACGTCACAGTAAGTGTATTCTCAGAGGAATGTGTGAGTGCTGCGTAGAGAAAGAGAATAAAGATGTGTTCACACTTACATGTACTGCGATTAGCTGACAGTCTTCAAGGCCTTAGTGTCACTCTCACTTCTTTACATCCTCTTATTCTCTGCTATAACACACACACACACACACACAAGACAACAATGTTAAGTTAATTGTGTTCGGAGTAAAGGGCAAATTAATTTCAGGATGTATATCTAATCCGTGTTGGAAGGGGAGGTAATCTGCTAATGGACCGAGTAGATATAGTCGAATAGCCACACACCCTCCCTCCCTCCCTCCCTCTCCGCTCTCTCCATCCATCTCTCTCTTTTTCTCTCTCTCTCATTTGAGAAAACACAGCAACACACACGTTAGCTGGCTGGACACAAGCAGGGACAATGTGAATTATAATGCCTCGCAGGGTAAAGAACCGGGAGAGCGAGGGAAAGTGAGAGAGAAAAGGAGAGAGAGAGCGAGCATTACTTTGCTCCTGCAACACATTCAATAACCCACAAGACAATTTAATTACCATCCCGACCCCCCACCCCTGATACACCCCCTTCCCCTGACACAGCTCCATGTCTACTTAAACCATCTTAATTACTCTTTAACTGTGGACTAATCACGCCGACTTCCTCCTGGCGGCGCCGCCCCTCCTCACCGCCGGCACACAGCGCATAACAGGTAGCGCCGGGGCTTAGTGAAGAGCGTAACGATATTAGTGTGAACACAGTGTGCAAACAGTGTCACACACACACACACAGGACGATCACCCCGTGTTGAAGCTAAACGTTAATGGCCAACTCTGTTGGCGTTAAAAGCCAGGCTAGGAAGCGCTCCCCACAAAGTCGCCATGGAGACAGAGGCATCTGAGCGCTCGGTTGAGGCACGAGAGACGCAAGAGCAACATCACACGGACTCGCAGTCGGTCCAGCTCAAACACAACCACCATCACCAACGACCTGCCCGAAAACTCAGCTCAGCGCGCTCTCTCTCCGCTGTTCTACTCCTCAACCACAGCAAAATAAACTTCACATCACAGTTAACGGACATCCAAACTCCTCCTACTGACTTCACGATGATGTGGCTCACTTGGTGTGGACCTGTCTGGACATGTCGAAAAAGAACACATGGAAGTTGGTACCCTAGTAGACATAAACATTCAACCATTTAACATTTTAACCCTAATCACACTCTCACACACGCACATATATAACATCAGAGTATGTATATGATATATATATATATAATATGTATAATATAGTGTGTGTATATATATATATATATATATAGGGATGTTAACCTTCATTGGTCTCACGATTCGATTACAATTATCTGTTAAATGATGCATTACTTCACATGGCATGTAGATTGAGCATGGACCACAGATCGGGCAGTTACTACCGGAGTCTTCTTTTAAACTAGAATATATGTAGCAGCCAAAAAATCACCAAATCACCACCATGTCATTATGATATAATTCAGGAGTTTCAACTGCTTTTTTAGATATTTTCATTAAATTCTTTCTTCATAAAGATGTTCAAATCATGTGGAAATATTATGAAAAATAAAGGTTTTAAAAAGTGATTTCAGTAGTGAAACTGGATTTCTGCATGTCACATTCATTTCATCACCTCAAAGCTGACTGACTAATGTGGTCTCCAATCAGGCGGCTAATTTGGTTCGAAGTCATATACCAAATACAAAGGCACACGTCCCCAGTACGACGCAGCAACGAGAAGACGAGGTGCAGGTTATTTGAATATTTTGGCTGTGTGTCTTTTCCACCAGTGTCCTTGTCCAGTTGTATCTGTTAATGTCGACCTAAAGCTCATCATTTTTCGTGTCTTTCAGTCAAATAAAATCCATATTCCACTCTCATGTTTCATCATTAAGTTTTCCTAAAATAATGTTATAATCTCATTTCATCTCGTTCTCGTGAACCCAATCTCGTGTAACGTCTCATCTCGTGAGTCTGTCGTCACATCCCTAAGTTTCCACACTGATTTCTAAACAGTGACCAATTTAAAAACATCACTTAAAACACTCACCAAAATACTTGTAAGACTCACCAAAACTAGTTAAAGGTCACTGCTGACCACTGACCACATGTAGGTCTGGTTGATTTGAGACAGAGATGCTCCTGCACAGCATTTCGGGCCACTGCTGGTCCAGGTGTTGCTGGGTCATGATGGGTTTTTACCCAGATGTCTGTCCACATTCCAACGAACCAGTGCAGTGATTTGGACACTGTGTTGTTTGGACAGTAACGAGGTCCAGACTGAGGTCAAAACAGACTGCTGGGTATTTTTCAAAAAACTAAAACTCCACTATCCAGATAAAAATGTCCATAACAGGTAGTTTACTTCTGTTCTCCTAAAAATCTCCTGCCATCCACTGTGTAAACCTCAAGCACCTTGTACACAGCTTGCAAAGTGGCCTTTAACAGGTCATCTAACGGGACAGTGCTACATGGTGGTGATGGTGGTTGAATCTGTAATGTCCATTTAGAGCTGGAGTTTGATTTTCATATCAACAAAATCCTTCTAGAATTATTAGAGTAGTTTTGTGAGAGTTTCTCTGCACAGTAAATAAAAAGAAGACAATGATGAAAAATAACATTTTCCTCTTTTATGTAAGAAAATATAGACATGTTTAACTAGTTAACCAGTAGCACCAATATTAAGTCAGATTTTAACTCTTCAAACTGCACCACCCGCTGCTGTCATTAATTATTTAATGCAACTCTTATTTAATGGCCACTGTATAAATGGTCACCTGCTTCACAGAAGCCCCTGGTCTAATTATTGGCTGTATTTTTCATGGAGTGCTTCAGCAACACCAACTACAAAAAGAGAACCTGTTCTGTATTCAGCTGTGATATGTTAATGTTTCTCCCAGACTGCTGCTGTGCCTCTTTCTGTATTTTCCCAACAGAACACCACTATCATCCCTTAAAATCCACTTACAGAATAAACTGAGACCAAAAACCCACAAACTACACAGAACGACAACAAACCAGCAGAGCAGGACTTACAGAAGAAAAGAACCAAGTGAGGAATAAAACTGTTACTACTATGTAATGAATGAAGCTAGTCAATAATAAGACTTCTACACACACACACACACACAAGCGCGTACATGAGGATTCCAATCTCTGATGGGACATGACAGAGTTTTATAAAACGCTCAGCATTAGAGGAGGTTTGATATCAGGTTTGCTTTTCATTACTTATTCATGTGCTTATGAAGTGGGCTTTGATGACACGACGAGGAAAAGGCCTCAGTAGCTTCCTGCGGATTCGAAAGGAAAACCAGATCAATGAGATATATCTGACTTTCAGTCATCCGGAGCTATACTGCAGCTTTATGAAGTTTTGACATGTTTTGGCTAAATGCGTCTCTTCAGCACGTATCGGCGTCTGGTTTTGAGTGTGATTTCGTGGAGGTTGTGCTGATCCACACCTTACAAGTCCATATGGGGAAAGGTGGAAGCCAGGTGCATGCTAATGACAGGCATTTGTTGCATTATGGGTAACGCTGTTGGATTCTCATGATTTTGGAATCAACTTTGACTCCAGTTGCATGTGATGGGCATCAATGGAGTCGATTTCAGAGTTGTTTCAAGTTCATTTTTCTGACTCTTGATTCCAGAAGAAGAACAAAGGGAAAGGCTCTTGTAAAGCACACAATACTGTACTGACAGGAACAACTACTGAAGATTATGGTAGTTCCACATACAGCAGGGCATATTTATCTCACATGCTACTAATAAGGTGCAGTTGGTAGTGTAACTCTTACGGAGTTGGCCCTGTGATCGGAAGGTCGCCGGTTCAAATGCAAAGCGGTAAAGGTACCACTGAGGTACTCATGATCCGGCCCCAAGCACCGCTCCCCGGGTGCTGCCCATATCAGCTGTCCACTGCTCCTTTACGCATAGGTCCAAAGCAGAGGTCACATGCAGTTGTGGTTCACTGTGTGCTGTGCTGTGTTCACAATGACAAATAATCACTCACTTTCACATTCACTTTCATTAAGTAGAAAATGACGTTCTCATCTTCATTCTACCAGGGATTCAGTAACTCTGAACATTAGTCAAACTAAAACACATCTTACACGTAGACTCTGCCTTACGGTGAGCAGTAATGATAAATTAGGGTAGCGGTTGTGTAACAGTTAGGAAGTTGCTCCTGTGATTGGACGGTCACTGGTTCAAATCTCAGACTATTAAAGGTCCCACTAAGGTACTATGATCCGTCCCCAAACTCTGCCCCCTAGACGCTGCCCATGTCATCTGTCCACTGCTCCCTCACACATGGGTCCAATGCAGAGGTCACAATTGGTTGTGCTGCACTGTGGTGTGTTCACAATGACAAAATGCTACTAAATGACCATGTGGCGTCAATTCTCAATTCACTTAGCCAAAAATTGGAATTGACTTGCAGCCCTAATTCTAGCATTCCACTTGGTTAGTCTGGTTGACCACACTAGGGTTAGGGTTTATTATATCCTCATTCTGACTCTTGCTGCTGTAGGACTGAGGTTAGGGTTAGTCGGTTAGTCAACCCAGTCGATTAAGGAGTCCTTCAGACAACACCACCGCGCAGCGCAGGCTAGTAACCTGGGTAATGTAGTGCAATTGGGTGATGTGATGCAATTTCTAAACATTGTCTACGTTTAACCCTGTATGATCAATCCCATGTGCACATTTAAACATCTCAAAGTCAAAGTCAGAGTCGGTGCATGCAGAATTCAACGACAATTCTGCATGTGCGTGTGATCTGCGGCAGTTAAATATGAGAATTGTAAACAACCGGTGTACAGTAATGTCCAATAGACATGCACATATCGTGACAACAGTCAAGTGAGGAGAGAGAAAAACAGGCTGAAACTAAAACCTTAAATCATGTTTCTGATGATGACACCTGTACAAATGACCTTTCAGTCTGTTGTGATTCCCTGCACATGTTGTAGAGATTACATTTGCTAATATCATGACATTTAGTCCATAAAAGTATGAGTGGATTTGACCAGAGCCAGCTGGAACAAGCCACAACCACTCCTTCACAAGAACCTCGATTTCCCAATTTAAATATAAATATAACTGCAAGCAGTCATTACGGGGGCCATGCAGTTTGCAGCTTTATCAGTTTTTGACGAATTGAAGTGGACAGATGTTGAAATATGACACGTTTCATCCTTTTACCTAGGGTGCTACGGTTCAAAAGTTATTAGGCAAAATGCAAAATAGCTTATTATAGCGCCACCAACCGGCAGAGTGGTGCAATTCTTTTTTTGCCTGAATAGTGGGAGGGGTACCAGACCTACCTGCCAAATTTCAAAGCTGTAGCCCACCCAGAGCCGGATTTCTATGACACTCGGTGTGTGGTGTTGCAGTCCTATGGCAAGCCCACCACATTTGTTTGCATATTACAGCCGAATGAAGACTTAAATTAAAAATGTGCTCGATAATAATTAAAGAAGAGTGTCTTGGGATTCAAATGATACCAGTTGCGTGCAGATTGGATAAAAAAAAGGGACTAGTTCGCAAGAGATTATGGTTTTGCATATTATGCAAATTAGCAAGAAATCCAATATGGTGGAAATAGGGTCTATAAAGATCCGTCTTGACCCAAGGAGTAAGATGGTATAAGATTTTTGAGAATCGGAGCTACGGTTCAAAAGTTATTAGGCAAAATGCAATTTTTTTTGGAAAAACGCAAAATACCTTACATAGGTGCAATTTTTTTGTGCCTGAGTAGTGGGTGGGGTACCAGACCTACCTGCCAAATTTCAAAGCTGTAGACAGTTTTTTCTCCACAACGCATTTTAAGGCAGGAAAAAAAATAAAATTCAGCACGATTCCAGTAGGGTTCCACACAGTGTTCCACTGCATGGCCCCCTAATTAATATATATTCCACATTTTCTTATTGGACGACAAAGCACTCATGCAAGTCATTCTGGATGTGAAATTCTGTAAATGTGATAAAGTGTTATTCCATTGCTTATTTATTTATGTCATGATTGATAGCGCTGACACTAAGGGCACTGTATTGAGAAGCATTATAATATGAATTGGATCAGAATTGGTTTCCAGAAAAGTCCGGTTTAAAGGAACACATCACTCACTACAGCTAACATTCCATTAAGAACTGCATGGTTCCTCGCCACTCCTGAACCGAAAATCACTCAGTAAAGGTTATTGAAACAGGTTATTGAAAGAAGAAAACTCTGACTTGTAGAGGAAAAATTCTGCTCTTCAAATGACCTGAAAATAATGACAAAGCACACGGAATGACAATCCAAGATTTGGAAGTAGAAAGGTCTCGTAAAGACATGGCTCTGTTGGAGGTCTGTGTGCTGGGAGGGGAAAGGGTTCCTGCAGGGTTACCTGACAGTCACATAATGTCAGACTTCTAAATTGGTCAGGTCATGTCATACACATGCACGTCAGATTCTTGTAAAGGTCAGCACTTTCATATATGGTTTGGCTTACAGCCAAGTTGAAAAATATGAATATTGATCACCATTGACAGCCAAGAATTTGTGGGAAAGACAAGCTAATCAGACGGGCTGTTTGCCCAGAAAGAAATGTCAGATTCCACTCCGCCACGGACACGGTCGATATTTCAGTTTTTGAGAACTGTACTGCTGCAGCATTAGCTCCATTATCTCTTACTATGAATGTTTTAGTTTTCCTGGTTTGATTGTTAGTGGGTCTAAATAGGTCTGTAATCGATCAGCTACAACACAGTGTTGATTAAGACAGAACACAACTCTGCTCTCGTCTCTCAAAGGTCTTTCTTTTACCAAAAGAATCACATGGAACAGAAAACTTTTAGGGCATGTTCAAAATGAAGTTAACTAGGATAAGGGCACAAAGTCTTCCAGTCTTCAGAGCGGTACTTATTCTCTTCATTAAAACAAGGCTTGCTTTAGAGAGAAAGATGCAATAAAGCAGTCAGAGTGTCATCTCCCATTCCCTGAAAAAGTCAGACACAGCCTACTAATGGAGCATTCGCTGGCCCAAAAAATGCTTTTCTCAGGAGGAAACGTGAAAAGTGAAAGTGTGCGAGCAGACCATCTACAGTAGGGCAGTAGCAGGGTTCCACAGAAACACAATCTTTTCTTTCACATTTCATCATCTTTAAAAAACATTTTGCAAGTTTGAGCTCTGAAACATTCTTCAGCCACCAATGTTGAGGCCATTACTATCCTGCTAATAGGATCTTACAACAAAAAGCGACTGCACACTTTGGTTTTTATTGGTCAAAAATCACAGGATTTTAGGCAGCGGTAAAATAGCAATGTGACATTTAGGCCCCTATGATTTGCATGATGCAGAAAACACGGACGGAATCACGGAATTCAACAAATAAAATGGAATCCGTTGTAAAACGCGGAATCTCGTATAATTGGCTGATATCGGTGTGTGGGCAAAGCAATGGTTTCTAATCAGTTTTGGCCGCTGCAGCCCCCTGTACGTTACCTGTTGAGGCGGGACTCAGCTTTCCACACACACAAACGCACAGACACAGAGGGGGAAACGTCAACGGTCAGCTATGATTTTTGTCAATCGGGAGAACAACTCTGTTGTAAGTTTTGCCGGCACACGATGGACTGCACCCGCAAGAACACGTGACGACCACTTACAGTCAAACACTCACATCAGAAACGTGTCGTTTTGCACCAAAAAAAGAATGTTTGTTGTTGTTTACAGGTAAATGTTTTACCAAAGCAGAAAATGTTCTGTTGAACCCCAGCACTTTGTTGAAGCTGAACAACAGTCATTTAATGTGAAATGTCATTTTAGGCGAATAAATACGATAACGTAGAACACAGAATTCAGGAAAAAATAAAACGGATTTCATAGGGCCCTAGACATTAATCCACCTGACTAACACACCAGTGCGTCCATGAGCACAGAGTAATAATTTGCAAGTTATACAAGAGCAGATTTGAATAAACTAGCAGAAACACCTGTCACATTTCTCTGGTCGTGAAACACAAACTCTTTTCTAAAACTGTGTCACAGAGACGCTGTAATTTACAGAGTAAACCCATTGGACGCGGAGCCCAAAAAATAGCAAATCTCCAAAAGGGGGTCAGGTCTGGCTGGTGAGGGTCTGAAAAGCAGGTCACGGCTGGTTGAAGACTCTCCAGCTCACACCCTTGCACAATAAAGAACAGATGAGGAGGGATCTAATCTCTTAATCGGAGCAGTAAGTGAAGGACTGGCGGCTAGGATTGTCTGCAAACAGACGATAGGATCCACTGTGCACCCGACTTGCAGTCTGTGTGTGTGTGTGTGTGTTGGGAGACCAGTGCGCGGCAGCAAAGATGTGCTTTAATGTTAGATCCTGAGGTGCTTCTTCAGAACCCGGCTGCAGAGAGGGATAAACTCACTCAGCCTAAACAACCTCCATCCCCCTGGCCTAAGGCTCCCTGAGTCTCCCTCACTCCCTCCATCACTCCCTCCTTCCCTCACTCCCTCCCTCATTTCATCTCTCCCTCACTCCCTCCATCACTCCCTCCTTCCCTCACTCCCTCCCTCAATTCATCTCTCCCTCACTCCCTCATTTCATCTCTCCCTCACTCCCTCCATCACTCCCTCCTTCCCTCACTCCCTCAATTCATCTCTCCCTCACTCCCTCATTTCATCTCTCCCTCACTCCCTCCATACCAGCTCACCTCACTCCCTCCTCAGGTCATCTCTCCCCTCCTCCCTCATTTCATCTCCCCTCACTCCTCCATCACTCCTCCCCCTCCTCCCTCCCTTATGTCTCTCCCTCCCTCACTCCCTCCCTCATTTTTTCATCTCTCCCTCCTCCTCCCTCCTCCCTCATTTCATCTCTCCCTCTGCTTTCTCTCTCCCTCCTTCCTCCTCTCTTTCATCTCTCCCTCCCTCCTTCACCTCCTTCATCTCTTCTTACCTCCTTCCAACTCTCCTCCTCCTCCCCTCACTCCCTCATTTCATCTCCCCTCACTTTCTCTCTCCCTCATTCCCTCCTCATTTCATCTCTTCCCTCTCCCTCCTCATTTTTCTCTCTCCCTCTATTCCTTCCTTCTCTCTTTCTCTCCCTCACTCCCTCCCTCAATTCTTCTCTCCCTCACTCCCTCCCTCACTTTCTCTCTCCTCGCTCTCCTCCCTCACTTTCTCTCTCCTCATTCCCCTCCCTCATTTTATCCCTCCCTCCATCCATCCCATTCCGTCTCTCTCTCCTCCCTGCCTCCATACTCCCTCCCTCCCTCCATCCCCTCCCTCCCTCCATCAATCCGTCTCTCCCTCCCTCCCTCCCTCTCCTCTTCCTTTAGTTCTCCTCACGCCTCCCTCTTCGACTCCATCTTTTTCTTTCTACTTCTAAGGCTTTTCCATGTCAGTCTCTCCTTCCCCGTCTGTCTGTCTCCCAGTCTCTCTCTCTCCCTCTGTCTCTGTCTTGTTCCTTCTGTTTCTTTATACTCTTGTCTCTCCAGGTCTGTTGCGTGCAGCCTCTTCCTCTCTCTCTCTCTCCATCATATTGCAGAGGAGTCGCTCATGGCAACAGGCTGCAGAATGTGTTTATCCTGGTGAATAGATGTTACTGTATCTCCCTCTCTGCCTGCGTTACACATCCTGCCAGTCTGCTTTCTGACAGCCGTGTGGCTTCAAATCAAACCGCCTCGCCTCGCACATCCAACAACTCACCGCGCAAAGTAAATATGTACAAATCAATACAAATGGGAAAAGCGCAAGGCGTTGCGGGTCCTACAAGAGACGGCAAAGTTTGTTTTCTTTTGGAGGGGATGTTAAATCCCAGTGCGGGGGGAAGAAGTGCAGTCTTTTGACAAGGCTGAAGGTTGGTCTTATCCGTGAGTCTGAGAGCTGAATTATTTTCCAGCACAGTGTAATTAAAGTGGCACGTTGTAGCTTGAGACTGCTGCCTGGAAATATTAAAAAGTTCCATGAATTTAAATATGAAGAAACCTCTACAAGACCTGACACTGTGTCCCGATTTTCCTTTTAAAACTTGGCCAAGTGTCACGGATCCCCGAACTTTTGGCCGTTATTTGGATTTGTTTCAGTTCTGTCTTGTCTTTTGTCCGTCACTCTCCTGCTTGTGTGTTCCTCCCTTGTTTGTGATGCTGCATTCCCCTCAGTTAGCCTGTTTCACCTGTCCCTGCTTAGTCTCTCGTCCCAGTTACCGGACCCCTGACCATCTACTGGTTGAGTTATTTAGTCGCTTGTTTTAGTTCCTTGTTGTTCTGATTGGTTCTGCCCCTTGTTTAGCCCTGCCTATTTATGACCCTGCCTTTGTTCAGTTCTTTATCCATCCACCGTCATTCCTAACCCCTGTCTGTCCTGCTACCTGTTTATTTAGCATCTCTAGAAGAGTTTAAGTTTGTATTCGGCCATCGTGCCTTGTTTTGTTTCTCCTTAATAAAGAACCTGAGCCAAAGACGTCTAGCGTTTGGCAACCCGCAGCTCCAACTTTGACTTTTGGTGTTTTATCAATTTGACCGAACCACAACTTACTAAATAAACATGGCTAAATGGTACAATTTTGTGACGTCTTTGATGTGTTTTGATGATGACTTTTAACCACACATTACAACAAATAGCAGAGAAAAAAACCTTTAGTCTGGCCTTTAAAATCCTGTCGTTTTAATGACTATCTGCCTGAACTGGACTTCTCCGTCCTCTCACAATTTCATTTTTGCATTAAACAGATTTCCATAGGGACTCAAAACTCAAATTAGAGCCTTGTGGGCCACCAATGACTTTGAGCTTTCTTCCGCTGTTCCTCTGAGCCTCGCCCCATCTTCCCTTCTACGCCGGCAATGCCTAATCTGAATGTTACACGCCAAATTATATCTGGAGAAAAAAAGACTTTGCAGGGAGAGCCCTGAGAAAACATCATGTAAAAAAGTGAAAATCTTGGCAATGCGTCGTGTCTTTGAGAACATAGCTGAGAAGTTTCAGAAAAAGGCTTTGCCAATCAAAACGCAAGATCTCTGGTGTATGCCAGAAGCCAACTTTGAAACCTACAGTATATCAATCAATTTTTATTCCCTTGCAAAGTTCTGCTTCAACACCCTCTCTGCAATGTCACCTTGGGCAGCACTCCGGAAGAGGGGGAGTGATCCAGAGAAATTCATTTAATAATGCTAATGCGCCTCCATCGCTCTCTGGTGAGGTGGGAGAAACGTAGGAATTGCGAGTGAAATTCCATTCGCTGGATATTAATTGGGGACATTTGGGCACGATCTGAGCTACAGCAGGAAAGATCCAAACCTTCCCCCAACCGCCACCTCCGATTTCATGATTCATGACCGGCGTGATTTCCATAAAACACTTTCTTACACATTGGCTGCAACAGCAGCCAGGATGAAAAAGCATTATTTACCAGGAGAAAGGGTTGCGAGCGCCGGAAAAAGAAAACAAATTCCCTTTCGCATTTCTCAGAAGCGGCTGCGGCTCGCCTCATCAGGGCTTGGAGGGAGCGAGGGTAGGGAGAGGAAGAGGAGAGGCGAACAGAGTTACATGACAGTGGAGAAGAACAGAGAGAATATTCCGGAGAATCGGCGTGCCGCGGGGACGAGAGGGGAAGACGGATGCTGCGCTCGCACCTCCCCTTATTTTATATATTACATCAGATCCCATTTACATGAGGAGATTGGTCAGAGGAGAGCGGCCGGCGGAACGAAGGAAGGAGGGAAGATTGGCGCCCGGAAGCCTGTTGTAATGCGCGTCCACCGCGGGTAGAGGTGGAGAGTAAGTCGGCACATACAATAAGGTCTGAAGGTATTTTGTAACAGTACAAACACAAAATGAGAGGCACAACGGATTTGTATTATTAAGCTGCTACGCCTGTAGCAAGAACTTTCCTTCCTCCAGTTTCCACACTTCCACTTTCCGTGATGGATCGGTTCTGCAGATTCACTTGGCGATGCCGTGTTCTCATTCACCTCTCTCTAATGGTGGAAGCCCTTAAGCCTGATGACCTGCTGCACCAAACCTCCTGACCAGCTCCTACTCAAATGCTATTGATCCCAACTTTTGAAGCGTTCAGCATCTGCAGCACGACGTTTTAAAAGGATGTCAAAATGATCTGTTCGTAGGGTGCGCTTCTATTCCACACTGCCACGATCATTCCCATTGATCTCAGCACAAAACAGGGCTTTGCCCAGCACATGGAATCGTCTTTTTAGCAAGTTTAGCACCAGCATGTAGAGAGAGTAATTGCCACGGCTCACAGAAAAGCCAGAATGTAGCGCGCACATTTCTTTCAAGGTCCAAACGATCCATGGAGTCGAGTCAGTCACTCCTATGTCTCCTCACATAGAGAGGATTTGGGTTATGAAATTCAAGCAATAAATCAGTGTCAATTTTATCAGCTGATATCAACTAATTGCCAATGAATCAGTATCTGTGCTTATAATGGCTGATAATAAAAATGAAAAAGGAAACAGTGGTGGCTGGGTGTGGCGGGTGGCACTGTCACCTCACAGTGGGAAGAGCTTGGGTTTGATCTGCTGGTCGAGATGTGGGGCCTTTACCTGTGTTTTCTGCTGGTGTTCAGGTTTCCTCCCACAGTCCAAAAGCGTGCTCTATAGGTTGATTTGGTTACTCTAAATTGTCCTATAGGTGTGTATGTGAGTGTGTTTGTGTGAGTGTATGTGTGTAGTCTCCTGTGGCCCCGCAGTCCCGAATGAGATAAAGCAGTTCAGATAACGAATGAATGAACGGAGCGATGGATAACGATTCCTTTAATGGCGTGAGTGTTGTTGTTGTTGTGTGATTCTCCACCAGAGTTAATGCAGGTAAAATGAGAACGTGGACATTAAAGCCCAACCGACAAATCCACTTGCCGATATTATCAATTGAGCTCATTAACACTAATAAGGGCAGATCAATGGCAATTAAAAAAAGAAACATTTATGAAAAATTCAACCACTCTACAAGTTGTGTCACTGCAAAAACTCTCCACCAGGGGGCGCCCTGCAAGTCTACTGTTGGATTTTTGTGTTTTTGTACATTTGGCTTTTGTCAAAACCCGTATCAAAACTTCTATTTTAATCTATACAGTATATTTAGTTGTGTTTTTAATTTTACAGTGCTGTTCAAGGAAAGAAAATGTTAGTTTTTGAAATTTGTTTCTTTTTAAATCAATAAAAGGTCTATTTTTGAAAACTATTATTTATTGTTGTATTGAACAGATATAACAAACAGGTAAAAGTAAGATTTTTTTTTAGCTTTTTGATATAATGATATATACATTGATGGCATTATCACATTTGTAAATCACATTCTCATCATCTGTGGCTTGCTAACTGCTTTTATCCCATTTGACATTATACAGTACTATTATTGACCTAGTATTATACAGTAAACAATGAGCGCTACCATTTACATTGTCATATATCAGGGATTTGGCCTGTGAGCCCCTTGCACTTGATTTACTGATATACTTGATAGTCCACGCTCGCACTCAGGCACTGTGAAGGGAGTTTGGTTTGCCAGCCGTACAGCAGCTAACAGACTGCAGCAGGACTCTATAGAGGAGTAATGCCAGAGAATGGGGAATAAACTGGGATATTTACACATGGTATAGCTCACTGCTCCTGTGTGCCGCACTGCACCGGGCGCCTGCTGACATTTTCCACGTAATAGAATTTCCTGAACACGACTTTTTTTTTTCCCTGAAAAACCTCCACAATAGCCATTTGCGAAGCCATAAGACCTTGGATGATGGGGGAAGCAAACGCCAAGCGGCCCTCAGACATTCTTGTGCAAATTTTCTTGACAACGCTAAAGGCCAAGTCCATTGAAGCAGACTTTCTGAAGAAGACAAACGGGCATATTTTTACGAGTCAAACTTCCACAACGCGGCCAACGCCACAAAACGAAGGGATTCCGGCCTCTGAACGGGGCGTCGTGCCGGTTGCTGTACCACTGAAGCGTCAGACAGTTGTCGTGGGTGGAATAATTGATATCAATCGCAGCCGGTTACGCCACGAAAGGCCCAGACATGCTTCGTTTAGTCACGGCGAATTGTGAGTGAGTAATCTGATTGCCAAAGCCAAACAGCTGTGACAGCGCACGCGCTACAGTGAAACAGGCTCTGGAACGAAGCGGCAGGGACGCGGACGGCTATGCCGCACTGCCGCTAGATAAGCCAAGCGTCATGAAAGGAGGTATTAGAAGCATTGTGCGCCACTCACACGCTGTCACCCACAGACAAGCTGCCGTTTCGGCTCTATTAGTGTCAGAACTAGTTTCGCTGTTGCTTCGCCTGCCTTCTGGGATCAAGGCAGAGAGACAAAGGAAGAAAGCAAAGAAGAAACGGCCGCAATCACGTTAGCGTAACGGCACCGTTTACTCCATCCAGCCACAAGTGCTTCTGACTTTCGGCTTCTGTTTTATTCAGGAGCGCAAGAACGAGACGGCAGCGTTGCAGAGCGGCTGAGAAAAGTGCTCAATTAGCCAGCTGCCATTTATTCCTGTCCTCCGCCTTTTGCGGTTTCCAGGCGGGGCAGAGAGCCCTCGTCCTACCCAATACCAAAGCCACGCCCTCAGGGTTCAACCTCATGCAGCCTGCTCAAGGTGCAGCTCAACACCTTTATCCCTCAGAGTCAGGATCGGCCGTTATTGAGTTGTTCGAGGATTGCTGCCTAAGTCCGGGAGCCTGCAACCACATCCGATAAAAAGCCCCGCTACCGGTGCAATCTCCTTCCTGTTCGGCTAATCAACTTCCCTCACGGCACGGGCACGGCGGGGCAGCCGGCATCCCGAAAACTCCCCTCTCTGGATTGGGCTGCGGTAAACGTACGGCGCTCTCCCCGTCCGCTTGCGACTCCGATCACGCACGCCGAGCTAAGCTCTGTTCTCTAAGCTGCTGCAGATCGAAACGCTGTCAACAGGACGCCAGATTACCGCTACCTGGGCAAAAGAGAACTGCATTGTGTCTAACCTTAAGGCCACTGATCCACGTGGGGTGGGTTTTGGGTTAACATTTTTTAGAAGTGCAAGCTCAGACCAGAGTTAAATAAAAGAGAGAAAGTGAGTGATTATTTGTCATTGTGAACACACCACAGCACAGCACACAGTGCATTACAACCACATGTGGGCTCTGAAAAAGAGAGTGAAGATGCTGAATTTAAAACTACACTTTAGGTCCTGGAGTTATCTTTTTGTGTTGTATGTGCATGTGATTTGTGGCAACATGAAGTTCTAAAACAGCTGGTTCTATTAAATAAAGTGACAAGAGTCTAATAGAGAAACTACACCCAGTAACGTACAGTAAAGTTCAACATCAGTAGCATGTGCAATAGTGTTTTAATCGTATATTCAATCATTTTAGCAGCAGTAGAGAGGAGAGAAGTACCTTCTACCTTTGTGCAGTAAACATACGCAGCAATGTGTTTGTCTGAGCTTGTGTGTGAAGCAGCATGTGCATCACAAGGCAGTAATGTGTAAAGTGCATTTACAGTGTGTGTGTGTTCATGTATTTATCACATTGTGGGGACCTTTTTGTCTCCTAAAATCACTTTTATCTGTTTTTTTGGGCTTTGTGGGGACATTTGAGAGGTCCCCATGAGGAGAAATGACTTTATAGAAAATGTGCTTGTTTTATTTGAGAAACTAAAAGAGGTAAAAGATGTGCTTTTGGTTACTGAGGTTAAGGTTAGGGTTAGGATTAGGTGTAGCTGTAAAATTAGATACATCTAGTCATTATGGGAGTCTATGGAAAGACCTCACAAAGATAGTAATAATAAAAGACTGTGTGTGTGTGTGTGTGTGTGTGTGTAGTTATCTATTAGTGCTTATATTTCATTACAGCCGTTATTAGGAAAACCTTTATAAACTACAGTCTCATTCTGTCTGTCCTCCAGCACATATTCTGATATTCAATGGTAAGTTCTTGATATCTGGACATGAGTGAGGACCTCTGGTGGTCTTTAGCTCTGTGCTTCTGTTCTTCAGTAATGGAACTGTGCAGACTGTAAAGCAGTATGCAAGAACACAAGAGTCCACAAGAACACACAAGAGAACACAGCGATAAACACACCAAGTCTCAAATAACCCTTCCATCACAGCTCACTGCTAGCACAGCGTTAAAATCCAATAGTGAGAATTATTCAATAACATGCACATTCTGCACTGCTGCTTGACTCAACGCTGACATCCATGACACACAATCAGGCCGCGACTCTTTCAATCTCAACAAGAAAATTTTACATTTATTTTGCCAAACGTCCCTTCAATTCATTTTGCAGTTGAACCGGTGCAACCTTTGAGAGAGATCACTCGCACCTCGACAAAAACCAGCCGCAGACTGGGGCACAGAGGCGTAATGAAATAGACGTAAACAGCTGGTCAGACACAGGGGCACTGTGCAGTAAAGCCCAGCTCTTCCCTGAAAATAAAACACCATGAACCAGCCTTCATTCATGTATAGAGTCATATGTGCTTTATACAAGTATATCACTCACAATGAGAATATCATTAAAGACAGAACTTCATTGCAGATTGGGTTGAACAGACGCAACACAGAAGCAAGGGATGTCACCATGTGTGTCCAGATTTCTTGTTGCCAGTAGAAACTTTCTCATTAAGATGAAATAGAGACATGTTTGGAGTGAGGAAATCATCTCTTACAGGATTCTTCTTCCCATCAGTGTGCCAGAAAACAAATGCAAAAAGCACTGCTTAAATCACGCGCTGATTGATGTGTGATATCTTCTTCACTGGCGAGGAACATGATGTACAAACAGGGACTAGACAAAGTAAATGCCAAATAAATCCACACACATTTATGTACTTTTGCTAGTAGAACCCTCTCTTGCAGAGCACTTTCTCCACACTGTCTAGGTGCTTCTCTCAGTGCTCGCTGTTGCTAAGTTACGGAAAGTTATCATAGCAACAATTCAGCTAAGTTATGAAATCGGGCACTTCCACGTTTGTTTCTGTTTCATGTAAATATTGCCATGCGTTCCTTTGAGATCGGTAGTGTGGCCAACATAAAGGAGATTATCTTCATAATGGAGAGAAACGGCATCTTGGCGTTAGCGGCAGCGTCTGAACTAGTTAACTTCTCCAGCTGCTCCAGATACGCAGTTAGTGTTGTTAGTGAGTTCTTGACTGTGTCCCGGCCCTTCCTCGATTTTCACTGGCTATGAAGAGAGGTGACACTGTCGAGCCCAGCGCTGCTGTAAAGGTTGAACAGATATCAACTTGAGGCGCTCTGAGCACTGCCAAAATAAACCGCCTCCACAGACGTCTTTTATTCCGCTGAAGGCGCTTAGCGCTCTGAACGCTGAACTCATAGGATTTGCATTAAAAATAGGCACAAAAACCACGTTTGGTTGACACAGGCCCTAACTGATGTTAACTGTAGACAAACTATGCATGTGCCAGTGTGAGATTCTGGCATAAAAGTATTGCAGTTACAAGTGTAAAATGTATTAGAAATGTCTGTTAACAAACAACTTGTTCCATTTCTATTCAACAACATACAGAACATTTGGGACATTAGCAAATGTATATACAGTCGGTCCTCGTTTGTCATGGTTAATCAGTTCCAGACTCTACCACGATTAATGAATTTCCGCATTGTAGGATTTTTTTATTTGTAAATCTAGTAAGAGCACAGAAAACCTGTTTACGACTTTCTAAATACGGGTTTTACCATTATTAGAGCCTTCTAGACATGAAATAACACCCTTTAATCAATATTTCGGGACGACCCGAAATACTGGCGTGTATGAGAGAAACAAACTTGCGTTAGGCTGAGCCAAGGGGTGGTCGAGCGGCTGCACCTGCCGTTGAAGGATTTACGGGGGTGCTCAAATACATAGGCCTACAGTCCATACCTACAGTCATTTTAATTGTAATACAGGGGTGTATAATTGACTCAGACAACTGAGCGTGCGCTGTATCATTTTCACTGTCTCGAGCAACTTTTTAATGAATATATTTGAAAAAACCGCAAAAGTCGAAGTGCGAAGTGGCGCGGGACGACTGTATTACAGTTCAAATAATCAAATAAATAGTGCAGTTCTTCTGGATAAAATAGAAATGAAATCAGTTCTTTAATGCTCTGTTCACACTAGAAGATCCTGGATCACTTCACAGTTCACACTAGAGTTCCGATTACAAGTCACACTTTGGTGTAGTTTCCGTCTAGTGTACAAAACAACACTCTGCCACCAAAACGTAACCCAGAACTGACCCTGGAAATTAAGTTTGAGTTTAAAATGGGTGTCCAACAAAAAAAGTGCTGCGACATGTTTGTGCAAGTGTGAGCTGACGTCCCCGACTCATGTCCTGCGCTCCCGCTGCCTGTAGCCTGCTTTGGTTACATATCTAGTCTGAGTCTGCACTGTTTGATCGAGTCTTTGTAGTGACTGGTGATCGCCAAACAAGGCCTTACTCTAGCTTTGCTGGACACAACCTGAGGGACTCCTGCACTTTCTGCGCATAATTATGGCATTTAGCAGACGCACTTATCCAGAACCACTTCCATTTTCCTAATTTCAGGGACACTCTTCCCGGAGCAATTTAGGGTTAAGAGTCTTGCTCAGGGACCCCATGTGTTTTGGTATTATTATTATTAGTAGTAGTAGTAGTAGTAGTATTATTAATCTTTCTTTTATTATTTGTCATCTTGAAAAATAAATCAGTCAAATAATGAAACATTCTTTAAAAAGTAATATCAGTAGTGAAAGTGGACTGCATGTCACGAACCCCGACCTGTCGCAAAAATTACAGCCAGGACACGTTGAGTATTTTTTGTGTCTAAAGGTAGTGGATATTATTACATACTACGGTAAAAGTGCACTGTGGCAGAAAGAAGTCCTGCTTTAAAGCATCGAGCTCCATGAACGCAGCAACGCTTCTAACAAAAACCAACAAGAAATGGGAGAGATTCAAAGCTATTAAGCATCATCGCGGCATTTAAGTTTTGAAGACTTGCTTCTCTCTCTTTTTGAAGAAAATAAGAGGCTGACAACGGCCGAGATTGGACGGTCAAGACCGGCTGCCCATCTTAATGCAGGCTTATTGATGGTATTGATTTCCCATTTGCGAGAGCACTTCTGTGCCCCGTGGAAAAATTGGCTCTTATGCGAGAATACAATGAGCAGGAGCTAAGAAAGGCTCGCAAGAAGAAAAATCTCCCGGGGCCGGAGAAAGCCGCCTAACGTTGGAAATGAAAGACATTTGATTCCTTGCCATGAATGATAACGTAATAGTTTGAGACACGGCTTTTTCTGACGGGAGCCTTGTCGTTCTCCATTCCATTTGGCGAGTTCTGGCCGGGACGACCTCGCGCCGGCGCTTAAAGATAAGTAGTTCCCTGCTGTAAACCACCCCTCGGTCCCTCATTCTCTCTGCTACGAGCGTGCAGCTGGAGGCCTGGGAGGAAGCTCTTCAACTCCATTACCCTCACAATCACCGAGTGTTAGAACGAGAGCAGCACGTTTAGTCGACGTAACTAAAGTGAGCTCGGAGGTGGCAACCCACAACCTCGTTATGTCACATTAAGAACAAGCAACACATCAAAAATTAGTAATCAACACGACCTCTAATCAATGTTGGTTGTGTGGCGGTTAGCGGGTCACGTTTCGGTGTGGTTCACTGTGTGCTCTGCTCTGCTGTGGAGTCTTCACAATATTGATTCATTTGATTACTTCTGGAAATCCATTAGTATTGTCCCAGTCTGTGTTCATCCCCTTATGACTACTGTTGTCACGCGACTCCGTCCCCTGCGGTGTGTTTCCTTCATTTACATTCATGGCATCTAGCAGACGCCACCTTATCCAGAGCAACTTCCATTTCCTAATCACAGGACAGTCTCCCTCCCTGCAGCAACTTGGGGTTAAGGGTCATGCTCAGGGGCCCGGTGGAGGTCGGATTTGGACCATGGGCGTCGCTAGGCCCTTTTTACTGAGGCACGTACCCCAGTACTGATCAGCTGTGCTCCAGGAGAAAGTAGGCTTCAGGTAAAGAGTGGATTTCTAACACACTGTGTCTAATGGAATATTCTCTCTGATCTTCTGATTGCTCTGAGACGTTCTCATGGACATTCTACATATCTCTCTGCACTGTAACCGTTCCTCTAGGCAGCAACGTGCATCCAGCTTAGTGTGTGAAACTGGGGATGTAAGATGAGGTAAGGTAAAGCGAAGTTCACACAACACAACAAAAAACTATTATAATATACCGATATACTGCTACTGTCATTGTTGTGATTTTATAAAGACACACGGTGAGCCATTCTGCAGCTGACCTCTACACAGTCTGCACTTCCATACACGTCAAAGAAAGACACCTGAAGTATTGAATGTTGCGGTTAATAATGATCTAGAACAGATTTAGAACAGATTCACCAACACATGATGAGGTCTAATAATCACCAACTCTATCTAAAGTGATGCTACTTAGGGAACAGTGATTTTTCAAGGATCTTAAAATAACAAATACATGCAGTTTTTAATTTGAGAAATATCCTCATTTTAATAAAAAAAATTGCAATTAAAATTTTAGGCATTTTGCTGCAGGAGCAGGTCCAAGTTGCTGAACAGAGTTGTGATTTTCCCACTTTATAATTATTCTTTAGCAACAAATTAAAAGGAAGGGAACAAAACCAATCAGTGGTAACTTTACCAAAAAGACAGAAGGTTTCAAAGATTACAGAAAGTGTGATATGTTTTAATGATACCCGAACGTGCACCTGTGGGATTCAAGAACATCAGATAAAGACTTTATGAATGTCCTGAACATCACATAATACAAACAGAACACTGACAGCTCACAGTAAACACTGCCACTACCCACACGATGCACGTCCTCTTTCCTCTCACATGATCTAAATAAAGTAAAATGGTGTAACTTCCACAGCCCTTCACCGTAAACACAGCACATCCTTAATAACACTGTACGTTGTGTGATCTCAACAGACTTCCTCTGGTGCTCTACAGCAATATTACACACAGTGCTACACAGTTGTCCTCCGATTCGTGAAATCTGCCCAAATACGGTCTCTCCTTGTCCTGTGTGAGGCGGTTTTATCACACGTGTCCTGCATCTTCCAAATGTATTATGCAAGTGAGTTCGCTGACGAATGGCTCAACGTTTTGTGAGAAACAACAATGATTGGTCAAAATTGAAAAGCTGCAATGAATTTACGGGGATTAGCTGTATTTGTGTTAAAGGCTGTGATCGTCTAACGTTACGTTACCAACCACCTGTAATAGCTGCATAAGCGTATTAACAGTACACACAGTACACTGTAAATGTTGTAAATAATCATGATACTGGTGGTGTAACGGCTGGGTGGTGTTCACCCTGTAATCAGAACGCTGCAGCTTTGAATCCAGGACCGGTAAAGTTACCACCGAGATACTCAAGAGGAAGGGCCCTTCAGGTGCTGCCCACTGCTCCTCCACGGACGGGTCAAACGCAGTCAAATCACATCATGTTGTGGTGAACTGTGTGCTGTGTTCACAATGCCAAATAATCCCTCACTTTCACCTATATTGCTCTGTGGTGTTATCGTCTGGTTCTACATCACACCTCCATAAATAAGCCACTCCTGACGCCAGTTTCTCATCAAATACAAGAGGAGCGATGAGGGAGGAGAGGAAGAGTGAGGGCGATATTTTTCCTTCAGGATCATCAGGCATCACTTTAAGAGTTCTGCTACTGCTTGCTTTTTTGGGCATCAGGCACAGAAAAAGACAGCGAAGGAAGACACAAGATGACTGAGAGCAGACAAAGAGGAGACAGAGAGAGGTAAGAGTAGGAGCCATCAAGCAGAGTGTGATGGGGAGAGATATTGATCTGTCGACACTTTGAGGACAGGATTTTGAGTCGCAGCAGAATCCTCGTAAGACAGACAGCTACAATAAAGAGCACCAGTCACTCTCCCGCCCTCTCTCTCACTCTCTCCATCCCGTCCAGGGTGATATTAGTGAACCATAAACTCCTTCACACTTCACTTTGTGCTCGTCTTTTGGCTTCATTGTTTTCTTCTCTCGCCTTCCTCTCCAGAGCGCGCGGTGAAGATGACAATAGGCCGTGTGATGCGTGTGCTGAAATGAATTTTGGAAGCTATTCATCTGGATGTCATTATTCTGTAATTTCTCTGGGTAAAACCAACGAGGCGCACACCCAGAGCCACAAGTGCCTTCAATCTTCCTTCTCTTTAGTCACACATTAAAAACAGAAACAAAGGTCTGTGAAATTAACGAGAAAATGAGGAGCTGGGCCAAAAAATCTCACTTCAACAAGTCAAGAATTCTGAAAGCTTTTCAGTTTAATGAACAAAGACATATGGGTATTGAAGACTGACCGATACATCAGCATGCCAATAATATCATCCGTAATGAGCTACCCTGCACTCATGATGGCTGATGAAGAGCAAAAAGAAAGAACAAGATGAAAGATTTCTCCTTCAGTTATGAGAAGATGACAGTTATAATACTTATCACTGAATAGTTTACTGACTTTTGAGCTGTTTGTTGACTCCACTGCTGACGCTTTTGTGCTTTTATACATTTCTCTTATTTATGAAAAATCTAAGATATTTGTGGTACACTAGTTGAAAGAATTACTTATAAAAATACAACAATTACGAAGTGAGTATTGGATTAAAGAAATGATTAAAATTGGTATCTGTCTAAAAATCCTGTGTCAATCAGAATCTAAAGTATATAATGTAATGTATAATGTATATGTTATGGGGTCCTGCTGGTCTGGCCTCTGGCCCAAGAGGCTGTGGGTTTGAATCCCACCTCCAGCACTACCACCACTGGGTCCCTGAGGAAGACCCTTAACCCCAAGTTGCTGCAGGAAGACTGTCACTGAAATCAGGGAATGGAAGTCGCTCTGGATACGAGCATCTGCTAAATGTCAGACATTTCATATATTAAATTGCAGTAAATACATTAAAAGTCATAACTCCATTAGATTTTGTGCCATATGTACCAGCACAATTCAATGTGTGACACTGCAACAGCATATATCCAGTATATTCTGACCAATGCAAGATTCTTAAGACCTTAAATCTAATGTGTATGTGCCACTGCAATTTTGATGCATTAACAATCAGGTTGCTGTCCACAGGTCTCTACAGGTCACACAAAGCTGTCCCTTAAGAATGTTCCGCAGGCACAAATAAAGTTCATATAAAGTTTTGCCTCTTTAGTTAACTCACTGAGGATGTTGGACATTCAGCCTTTTTAGCAGCTGTTGAGCCGTTCGATCGCACGTGCCAAGCCAGTTTGTTCCTCTGTGCTGCAACCATTAGCAGAGACAAGTCTGATAGTGGGATCTATTACAACAGGAAGCAGGGGACTCGGCCTGTTAACGAAATGTTGGACCTCAATGCCAGGCAACAGGAAATTGAAACTTCCCTGATTTACAAGGCCACGGACACCACAAGCACAGGGTGATCGAGCAGGAGGTGAGGACAGCAGGACGGGGGACGCTCTGCCAGAAACCATACCATAGTGCCGACAATAAAGTAAGTAACGTTGCACCTTTCTGCGTACAAACCTGTTGAATTACAGATGGTCAGAGTTATGGTGGTTCAACTTACCATGACGGTAGCGATATGACAAAGTTGTAAAAATATTTCACATTTTGCAGCGTATGCAGGGTGGGCAGTGCCTTCCTCTAACCAGCGATGGACAGAGTTCAGTTGTCTCTGTGTTATTATTTCTGTGTTTTTGGTGTTTCAAAGCCTAATTTAAGTTAAAAAAAAAAACGTCTTCCCAAAGTATGAACTAGTGACTGCGCGTCATTAAAAAGAGTTAAAACTGTCACCTGCTGGAAGCTCAGTGTTACTTTGCCAGTCATTAAAGGTGGAACCGGAACCATGAATGAGAAGCTGGTGAGTAAGTATCCAACTTCAGCCTCGCTATGTGTCCTGCTGGTAATATGCCTTGACTTACTATATTTTCATCTGTGATATTTGTCAGTGTTCAGTTTTGTTCCAAAATCACAAACCATAAAGATCTGTTGTGTGTAGTTAAAAAGTCCTCGATAAGAAAGCCTGCTATTATTCTGTTTAAAAATAAACTTTACTTTCATAAATAATACAAAGCACAACCAAAATATAGTGAAGTTTTAGAGATTTTGAATAGTTTAATGTATAAAAGGGTCAGTTGATAGTGTAACTGTTGGGGGATTTGTCGTGGATGGTCGTCGTTCAGGTCCTGGACCAGTAAAGGCACTACTGAGGTACTCGTGGTCAAGGTATCATCCCAAAGCACTACTCCCTGGGCAGTGAAAAAAGGCTGCCCACTGATTCTACACGGATGGGTCAAGTGCAAAGGTCACATGTGGTTGTGGTGCACTGTGTGCTGTGCTGTGTTCACAATGACAAATAATCACAAATTAAATTCACTAAAAAACCATCTAAACTCAAGACAAATGTTCACCCTCTAGTGGACAAGCTTAGGGGTGTGGAAATTAATCACATAATCAACGCATTGCGATGTGGACGTGGACGATTCTGCATTGACGCAGTGGCAGAACGTAAACGACTATAACAGAGGTTTTCAACCGGTGGGTCACTGCCCGCTAGTGGTCCGTGACAAACAATCCACTCACACTACTGAAATCACTTTATAATAGTTTCATTTTTCAAAACATTTCCAGATGATTCAGGCATCTTTATGAATAATTTAATGCAAATATCTAAAAAGTAAAACAAAAAAATACTCCATCCCCCACACTGCTTAGTCTGAGTGGTAGAGTGCGGGACAGAAGCAGCTGTGACTCCTGAATTATATGATGACGCTGCTTGGTGATTTTCTGGCTACGGCATAAACATGCAAGTTAAACATTCAAGCTCCCGGTCGTAAGTATGGCTGCGCGTTCTGCATGCAGTGTGAAGTAATGCAGAACAATTGATGGCATGCATCGTGATACATCGAGATATCGTACTGAATCAAGCTGTTGACATAATAATCACAATCAAATCGAATCATGAGGGCAGTGAAGGGTCACACCTCTACACAAACCACCAGACAAGACTAACCACACGCTAAAATATTCATATACAATCAAAATATCGCAATGATATCGTCCATCGATCATATCGACATGCCGATTAATCTCTCAGGCACACACACAGGTTTGACCCTTTACTAAAGTAACCCACTAGGTCGAGACAGCAGGACGTCGGAGAGCGTAAAAATGAGCTCCTGGAGGACGGGGCAGCACTTTCAACCCTCGACCGTCCGGGGCTTTAACCACAAAGTGGAGAGAAAGGGGAAGCCAGTGCGTCTGAGCCGTGGGAATAAAGGCTATTTCAAGTGATTTGATTATTAACGTGCGTTCTGTGAGGGGGGAACAGCTTCCTGGAATGCTATGTGCCAGAACAGATCTTTAAATAATAGCTTGATGTTGGTCTTTCATAAGCTCGGGTTGACGGCTTCCAGCACACGGCAATGTAGACAAAACACTTGAACAGGATTCGTTAAAATGCTGTTTTTAACCAACAGCTCTAGTGGGAATTAGTTTCCCCATGAGGAGTGACCTGTTTTGGTTTTCAGCCCTTTTAGCTCAACTCTGCCTTGAGTTCTAACACACACACACACACACACCAACCGGTGTGAGCACCCAAAGTTTGCAGTCATAACTCTCCGTCACAGCTGACTGAATCTCTCCCTATAGAGGAAAAACACTGATTTCATACACACACACACACACACACACACACACTCAGACATGAAGTCTAAATCTACTTTACATATCCATGCTGAACCATGTTCTCCAAATCTTCTTTTTGGGAGGGAAGAAAATTGCCACTGGACTACGTTTTTTCTGCAATATTTTGGAGAATTAAAAATACAGGATCATACAGCACCGTTGGAAAGAATTAAAATACAGAATGATTAAGATTATTGATGTTATTGTTGACGTATTATTGATTATTGGTGTATTGATCTTACTACTGTACAAACACACAACATGAGTCTGAACTGATATTCCGGGCATCTCTACCACCCACATACTCAGCCACACAAACACACACACTAGCGGGATGCCGTGGAGGAATGGTCCAGTTATACACTCCTGACACCTGTAACAGCAGGTATTGATCTTGCCCTCTCCATAGACTAGCTGCTCTTTCTCTCTCTCTCGCTGCCCTCCTTCAACAATTAAGCAAACCGTCCGTGACCATGCGTCCCTCGCTCAGGTAATGCCCACCCTGCCCTGGGAAGGGGGCCACTCTCAGCCACTGCTCCCATATTTACCCAGAACCGGGTGCTCAAATATTCAATCAGGGAGGAGAAAATTGCATTGCGTCTTATCAGCCCTAGCGGTGCGGTGGCGAGGAGAGGAGTTAATATCGCAGACCTTTCCCACCTCTTCCATTCATCTCCCATAATCCTCTTTTCTATTGCTTTGCCCTCCTGTAATTACACACTAGGATTGATATTTGCCATTACAGCCAAATGGGTTTGCTGCACGACAGAGTGACCAGGAGAAGGAGAGCAGGCGAAAACGCACCTCCACGTGGCCAACGCCAGCCTTCCGGAGAGATGCGCTGATCACCAGGCTTCTAATGGTCCGACGGGCAAAATAAAACTGCTACAGAAATATAGCGGCTTGTCATCTCTTTTCATAACGCAGTCTTAAATACATGTTTAATTACAGTGGTCTCATATCACTGTATTGGGGGGAAAAAATCACAATCAAAGTATTAATAATGATTTTGAGGTCAGTATAAAAATATTTTCCCTGAGCATTTCCAATCGCGAGAGAGCCTTAAAGATCCATTGTTGGACCCTGAGAAGGGATGTAAAGCACAAGTTTCATCGCAGCACCAAATCAATTAAATGGATAACATTGAACGTCTACGCTATGATATGATTTTGATTTGGAGCTAGTGATCGATATGAGACATGAGACATGCTGAACTTAACACGATCACTTCCATTCACACCAGAACACAAAAAGCAAATCCTGAGCCCAAACAGACATTTAAATGAAAAGCAAGCTCCTCCTGATCGGTATAAAAGTGACATGGTCATGATTCCTGGACAGTGATTTCATTTGGATCGATACAGTGAGATTGCTGATTATTCAGAGGTATCAGTGTAGACTGATGTATCGTTACACACCCTAACCCTGAGCAAGGTGCGTAACTACAATTTTCTCCAGGCAGACTGACCCTGTAACAGTGAACAATTTAAGGTGCTCTGAATAATAGTCTGCTAAGTGTCATAAATGTACAGTACTGTGCAAAAGTTTTAGGCAGGTGTGAAAAAATGCTGTAAACAAAGAATGCTTTAAAAAATATAAATAATGATTGTTTATTTTTATCAATTTACAAAATGCAAAGTGAGCGAACAAAAGAAAAATCTAAATCAAATCAATATTTGGTGTTACTACCTTTTGCCTTCAAACCAGCATCAATTCTTATAGGTACACTTGCACAAAGTCAGGGATTTTGTAGGATTATAGTCATTATATTATTTTGTAGGATTATAGTCATTATATTATTTTGTAGGATTATAGTCATTATATTATTTTGTAGGATTATAGGATTATAGATCTGTGGTTAGTTCTCCAAGATGTTTGGAACAACCTACCAGCCGAGTTCCTTCAAAAACTGTGTGCAAGTGTACCTAGAAGAACTGATGCTGTTTTGAAGGCAAAGGCTGGTCACACCAAATATTGATTTGATTTAGATTTCTCTTTTGTTCATTCACTGCATTTTGTTGATTGATGAAAATAAATGATTAACACTTCCACATGATTAACGTTGCTATTTAGTGAGTGAGCGATTATTTGTCATTGTGAACACAGCACACAGTGCACCACAGCCGCATGTGAGTTCTGCGTCTGACCTATCCGTGACGGAGCAGTGGGCAGCTTTTGGCAGTGCCCAGGAGAGCAGTGCTCGGGAACGGTACCTTGTGCATGAGTACCTAAGTGGTACCTTTACTGGTCCAGAACTTGAACTAGCGACCTTCAGATCACTCCATTACAGTAGCACTACCAACTGCCCGAGTCATCACCCAGATAATATGGCACAATAAATCATATCGTATGTCTAACAATGGTGGCACAGTGGCGCGGTGGTCAGCACAGTGGCCTCACAGCCAGGAGGTCATGGGATGTTTGCGTGTTGTCCTCACGTTTGTGTGGGTTTTCTCCGGCCACTCCGGTTTCCTCCCACATTCCAAAAGCACCACAGGTTGACCGTATCATCTAAAGGGCTGGGCAGCTCGAGCTCAAATCAACATCATGATTAACTGAATATTTTACCTTGATTGCGATTAACTCTTTTGTTTTGGGCGTTTGTTGGGGGCTCAGTTATTAAAGGTGGAATATTTCTTCTACTCAAAGAGTGAATGTCATCTTCATCGGTTAGAGGCTGTAAATGTCGGTTTTGATTCATTTTCTATTAACTGGCCAGACCTACTGCATAGCTGTAAATGAGTGTGTGTGTGTCCTCCGGTGTGTCGGTGCCCACCTTGAGCCCAAAGTCCCGCGATAGGCTCCGGTCCCTGCAACCCTGATTCACTGGTTCAGATAATGAATGAATGAATGAATATGTATAAAAACACAAAAAGCCAACACAGGAGCTTCAGCGTGCCCTCTAGTGTACAAACTACACATCAACAACAACAACAACGACAAATCTCTGCATTTCATTTACAGCTGAAAGTGATCTATCCTGAGTTAGCTGACATTGGCTGATCCAGATTTATCATTCAGGGTCTAGTACTGTAGTAGTGATGACTTTATATGTCTTCTTAACAGAAGATAACAACCCTCCACAGACGCCTGAGTTTATTCAGCATTTCATTCCTCAGATTAGTGTGAATAAGTCTACAAGGAATACAAGAAAATATTTATTCACTGCATCACATCTAATATTTTCTATAGATCAATAACTCTTCACTGAACAAATTCCCCAGGTCTAGATGTGGCAAATTGAAGAATCGCTCTTAGCTCATCCTGCAGCGTGGTCTTAGGCCCTGGAGGATTTTCCACAGAAGAAGCTCCATTGACTGTGTAATTTAGTCGAGGACTACAAACTAGGCCTAATCCGTTTCTGCATACATAACGCAGGAGAAAAATCACTTCTTCCTTTTCTCACTGGCAAAGTCTTACGTCTGATTCCCTCTGAAACAAACCAACTTTTTAAACAACGGATTTAACTCTGGCTTTTTTTAACTTATTGTTTTGTGTGTTTTGGCTCCGTAAACATGCAGAAAGACGTTTTTAAAAAGTGCAAATGCCCATTTTGCGCCAGCGTCTCTAGAGCAGATTCAGGACAGAGCGGCTTTTGTTGAGCTCTGCAGTAAAGCTGGATCATCGTGTCATTTGCTGATTAGGCCTTTGTGGAGGCGCTGTCGCTCCCGGGTGGAGGCCTCGCGCCGCTGCTCCGGCGTCGTCTACAAACCCTCCTCCTCCCCCTACATGTCCCCAATCCACGACTCGAGCGCAGAGCCTGCCAAGGCCTACCACGAGGCGGACGCTGCTGCCAGTGCCAGGCGCCTCCGTGGCAGAGTCGGTCGGTCTGGTGGCAGTGGGAGAGCAGAATTAAAACCGGCTCGTTTTACTCAACGAGAGCTCCCACGACAGCTCTCCACTCTGAGTAGCAATTAATGTGTTTTCTTGCTCAGTGGCTTGTCAAACACATTAATCTGTGGCAAGGGAGAGGAGAGAGAGAGAGAGAGAGAGAGAGAGAGAGAGGGAGAGATCATGAAAGAAAGAATGACAGAGAGACAGAGAGAGAGAGAGAGTGAGAGAGAGAGAGATCATGAAAGATAGAATGACAGACAGAGAGAGAGAGAGAGAGAGAGAGATCATGAAAGAAAGAATGACAGAAAGAGAGAGAGAGAGAGAGAGTGAGAGAGAGAGAGATCATGAAAGAAAGAATGACAGAGAGAGAGAGAAAACAAAAGAAAAACGAAGAAAAAATGGGAGAGAGAATGACTGAATGAAAAAAGAAAGAGTAACAAAAAGAGAACGAATAAAAAGAAGAATACAAGAGAAAAAAAGAGAATGTTGATAAAATATAGAAAAAGAAACAAGAAAGAGAGAGAAAGCAAAGAGAGAAAAAGAGAAATGAAAGAATAAGAGAGAGAACTGGACAGAGTGACAAAAAGAGTGTGTGTGAGAAAGAATGAAACAAAAAGAGAGAGAGAATAATACAGACAACTATTTAAACAGAAAGAAAGACACGAGAGAAGAAGAGACATGAAACACGAGGCATGAATGAAAGAACAACAGAAAGAGAGCATATTCAAGACTAAATAAAAAACACAAGAAAGTCTGACTCAAAATATGAAGAAAGATGTGATGTTACATTTCCCCTTAAGGCGCGTGTTCATCTTCCAGAGTCATACGTTTTCCTAAATATGGCCAAGGAGCTCTACCAAGGTTGACTCCATCCTCTGACTCCATCTTGCAGCTGCCAGGAGCATGCTGTGATGCAGTGACCGTGTGCTACACAGGCATGGTGGCCTACTGGATGCGAATTCAACACCGATCAGAAATGACTGGTCATTAAAACATCCGTCCTTGTAAAGTAAGAAATGTTTACAATAATGTAACGTTTTGCCATTTACACTTACAGCATTTGGCAGACGGGACAGTGACCCTGCAGCAACTTGGGGTTAAGGGTCTTGCTCAGGAGCCCAGTGGTGGTAGTGCTGAAGGTGGGATGCAAACCCACGAGCTCTTGGTCCAGTGACAAGTATCATAACCACTAGACCATTTTAGCAGTTTTGCTACTGACAGTTATAGCTAAGTTAGTAGTGTTGCTAATTTCTCTAAATGAATTATGTTGTATTCATAAACCATTCATAAATGGTTCATCCCCCATGTGACCCCAAACACTCAACCACTCTCACGACCGGCTCTGAGGTGACAACTCTACTAGAAGTTAAACACCCAGAACTTCCCGTCAGCTTTTAGACCTGCTTTTCAGACGAGAAGAGAACGTTCTTAAGAAGCCAAAAGAAGTTCAGTTGGACTCAAGCACTCAGCACTGTACACTAACTACACGCCAAAGAAGCCCCTCACAGACATGAGCTAAAACTGAATATGCATTAAAGCTTTAATTAAGTCTCCAAACTCATCCCATTTCATCCTCTTTCGAGCAGTGCTCCAACTTTCTGTCACATAACCAACTTGAGCAAACACACACACTTTCCCCCGCCCCGTAAAATCAGCGAATGGCAAATCTGTTTCCACGACTGAAATAGCCCGGCACATCTTTACACAATCGGGGACGTAAATGGAGCTCATTAGAGACGCCGAGCCGTACCTCCAGAGCCTGACGCTGATAGTCCCCATTTTGCCGAGAATTAGAGGAGAGAGAAATAAGGAATCATGCATGTCAGCTCGCGTTATTACATCAATTTGCAGTATCGGGTGGAAAAAAGAAATCTCGGCCAAATGGTCTCCGAGCACTTTTGCTGACGGAGTGATGCTGCAGGAGGAAAGCAGGACTCAAGAGTGGACACGCAGGACTCTCGGTCTTAGGCCTCTGAGGCAAAACAAACCCTCTATTTTCCCTTATTAGCAGCTCAGCTAAGGTCACCTGTGGATGCAAAGCCGGCATCAGCCAAAGTTTTGAAAAAGATGTGAGGACGCGACCACCAAGTGCGCACATCTGCCACAATGCGGGGAGCGTCTTTAGAAGGGTAATCCAAGTTCTCTTTGGTACCTTGTTGTGTTGTTCTTTAAAACTGGGGTCATTGCTGCTGACGAAGTGTTGATGAAGTGTTCAGCACATATGCAGTAAGCGCTCATTAATGGCTCAAAAACACTCATATGAAATGACGAATGAAGTGTTTCCCACACATTGACCAGTAAAGGTACCACTGAGGTTCTCATGAGCAAGGTGCCATCCACAAGTGCCATCAAAAAGCAGTTTTATTGTGGTGCACTGTGTGCTGCGCTGTGTTCACAATGACTAATAATCACTCACTTAAACTTGATTAAAGACGTAAGACTTTTCAGCTGCAGTATGTTGTGTTGTGTTAATATCAGACTGTAGCTTCTGCAGGTTATGTGTACAGGTGACAGGAACTATTCAAATGAAACACATATTTACAGCTGCAACCCTCTTTCAGATCGAGGTTTGGAATGACATGAACAGTAGGGCTGGGTATCGTTGCTGATTTCCTGAATCGATTCGATTCCGATTCACAAGGTCATGATCCGATTCAATTCTCAATTCGATTCGATACCGATTTATTTAGAGATGTCTTTGCATCAATACTAGTTTTGCTTGGTTATAAAATAACTTGTTTTAAAACCGAAGTGTTGCCAAACATCGGCCTTTAGGCCAGACGGTGATTTGAGCGGAGCAGCTTCAGCCATGGCTCTATTTGCTTTCGGTTTAACACCTGTTTCACGTTTTTATAGCTCTCCTTGCGCGGTCGCGAGAAGTAGTGCATAGCCGCAGGAAAAGATCGATCCACGAATTTTTGAATCGATATCGTATTTTTCGAATGAGAATCGATATTGATCGGTGAATCGATTTTTTGAACCCAGCCCTAATAAACAGCCAGTTCTACTGTTGAGTCTCAAGTCTTTACACTAAATCTGACAACTTTTTGCCCGAACCAGGCCTGAAAAGAGCAGCTCAGCGCTTGTGCTTTACTTCACATGGAACAAATCTTCCACCGATTCAACTTCAATCACTTGAACAGAGCGATTAAAAACGCATTCCCCCACATCCCTACCGTCGCACTAACCATCATTTCAGTCTTCAAGCTCGGCAACGTTTCTGCGGAAACGCGAGCCAAGCGGCTCCACGGACAACGCCGCTCCTCCCAGGGCTCTGCAGCAAATCCCCTATGGACCTGTCCCGCGTCCCGAAACAAGTCGTCATTAAAAACAGTGACAAACATTAATCAAATCCCAGAGAGCTCCCGAAATCACATCTCTAATTGACAATGTCACGCTCAGGAATCTCATGCCTTGGTGCCTCCAGATAAACGACAGAAAAACAATAACTAGTCTCTGGAGGGGGATGAAAGAGAGGGAGATAGCACAGGCGGGTACACCACAGATATAAAGGTATAATGAGAGAGAGGAGGTAGAACCAAAGTAGAACACGTGTGGGGACATTAACAGACCGGCTGCATAGATCGGCCCAATGCCACCGATTCCCGATACAGCCGCGTGAGTCGTTATTGGGCCGATATCTCATCCATGTACGGTATCGGTGCAGCCCTAATAATATTACAAAAGTAAAAACAAAAGAGGAGACAGAGGTAATACAGACACACAGACGGACAACATGGAGAGAGAGATTATGTCTATGGTATTTACCTTCTGCAATGTGGCAAACCAGAGAAGCTTGTTAAAAAGCTGGTGGCTCTGTAGGTCAAAACGTGTTGAGATAGACACACACACACACACACACACACAGAAAATCAGGCTCACTCAAGCACCCATTACACTCATAAACAGCATAATGACTGGGCTCGTGCGGAAGTCACAGTTGAAGATTGATCTGGGAGATGTGGGCAAGTTTTCTTTTCCCCCTTCTTTTGCAGTTCAGTGACACAGAACATGAAATTAATGCAGGAGGTGACGGCCCCAAGGAATGATTTATTATTTGTTGTGACTCCACTGGCAAAAGACATTAATAATGCAATTGCCTTGAAATATGTACTATTTATTACTTTGGTATCTGAGGCCTTTCTAAAACACCCATCCAGGATATAGATCCATTTCAGGCAGCGCAGAATTTTTATAGATGCAACAAGTCTCCTTTCATCTGGGAAAAATACTTTCATACAAAAGTTGTTAATTAACAGCAGGGGTGCAGCTGTACATGAGGCAACCGTCCAAAGTTGTGATGCGTTGATCTGATGACGTGGTGGAAAAAGTACAGAAAAAAAAATAGGAGCTCCAGAAGCATTTACCAGTAAAAATCAGATCCCTCCCTAAGTGTAAGCATGACGTCAAAGTCAAGCAAACTTTATCCTCATCTCAGCCACGTACAAGTGAACAGAGACATGACGACGCGGCTCCATTTAATACAAAGTAGTATTTGTACAAAGCAGGCGCATGGAGAACGCACACACACTGCTGGGTAAAATAAATGAGGCAAACACAATTTATTACATGTTTTGTGATGATTTTTCTTGTTGATCAAATCCAGGTGAAATAAGTAAGTGACAGTATTGTCTGTGTTGAGTGTAGAGTGTAGAAGGGGACGGCTTTTCCCTTGTTGGTCTTTAGTAAACTCTTGTGTTTGGGTGAGCTGTCTTACAGTCTTTCACAGTGTGCTGCTGCATCAGTGCTGTTCCAGTCATGTCTGATTGCTCTCCCACAACTAGTCAGTCTCCTAAATGATCAGACATTAAGTGTGGTCTTGATGTGTGTCAATGTGGAACTCGACTGGACACTAATTAAACTGAGGTTAATGAACCAGACACTGCCTGCTCTCATCAGCCGTCCATTCTAACGCGTGCACTAGATGATTATGATATTGTTACACGGTTGCTTCCTGCTTGTTGCATGTATAGAAATTGTGATGAACTGTTTGCCTAAAGTTTTTTTGTCGAGCAGTATATATAATTACAATATAAATATAAACTCTAAGCTAGAAGTGGACCTCCATGTGCACTGTCATGTGGAGAGTAGATAACATATGAATTTTTAAGATCAACAGCAATTTCAGTAATTGGAAAAAAACACAGTGATGATGTAAAGTAGCCAATATTCCTTTTTAGGACAACAAATCATAACCAGCGATCTACTAGTTTTCTCATCCATGCTACACTGAAACTGCTCCAGGTATAGTGTTTACGGACTGACTGCATGACATGACTGTACAGAATACTCAATTAAACTGCTGCTGATCTTACACACATTTACTGCACAAAAAGAGGATTAAGCTCCATGATTGTAACTGTATTTCTCACCACTCGACTACTGTTACGATATTTGTACATATTATTTTACATAGTTATATTAGACTGTTATTATTTTAACAGATTGTCTACTTGGAATGTTCATATTGAACTGCTGCAGATGATATGCACATTCAATGCAAAGACAAATCCAGCACCAAAACGATGTTTGAATAGCACACGTAACTAAATTACACATCTCTTTTTCCTACCTTATTAGTTCTTCACACTCTGTAACAGCCACATGTAATTTATGCACAGAATTGTGAACAGAATTTTTATATTCAAACATAATCATGTTTAATAATAGGGCTGCAACTAACAACTATTTTTATAGTCGACTAGTCATCGACTATTAAAACGATCAGTCGACTAATCAGATTATAAACTGCATAATTATAAAATGGCTCCGATGTAGCTACCAGCTTTTACATTTAGTATGAGGTTATTTAAATTTTGTGGTAAATAATAAAGACAAGAAAGATAGTTCACTCAAAAGCATATTTTAATAAATAAGATTCTTCTTTGCCTTATCTAGCCTTATGATGGCTCCTGGTTTTCTGATGGTTCTGGGAAAATGTTAACATACCATTATAACATTTATGAGCGAGTGACAAAGGCGTTGGTTACTTTACCGTTTTGCGTGCTTATTAAACATGTAAGACCTAACTATTAAATTATAATTATAAGCTCGATAAATTATAACTTGCGTTTAACCGACCCGTCGCCCTTCCTCTTCCTCCGACATCTTTGGTTTTTCTGTAGGAACTTTCTTAAGCCAATCACAAAACCAGGAGCCATCGGCCAAGAGGATTCGCAGTGAATATTTGTCATTGTGAACGTACCACAGCACAGCACACAGTGCACCACAACCGCATGTGACCTCTGCATTTGACCCATCCGTTAAGGAGCAGTGGTCAGCTGACATTGGGCAGCACCCGGGGAGCAGTGCAAAGAGGAGGGGAGAGGGAGTGTGAGCAAAGCTGCAATATCCATCCTCTTTAAGAAGAAGAGAGCTTTGTTACGAGGCGACAGCCTTAAATAAGAAACTAGATACCAGAACAGTTGGTAAGTTTATCAAGCAAACAAGCTTCTTTGGCCAATCGTTCAGCAGTAAGCTTTCCAGAACATTCCCACAAGTCTCGCTCTCTCCCTCTCTCTTAGTCGTTCTCTCTCAGGCATAATCGTACTCCAATTTGAAATGATTCCGAAGCTACTGATGAATAGCCTCCTCTCTGACAAATGTTGCTCTTAACAGAAATTAAATTTGCTCCCAAATTCAGACGCAGTTGGTGATAAATGCCAGACTCCGTAACAACCTCCTCTGGGTAGGAGAGCAAATCCGCCGCCAAGTTAGCTGACACAGTTCCAGCACTCGCTAAATCGCATATCAGCGTTGGAGTTGTGCTGTAGCAAAAACTACACTCCGCCTTGTACACACATCTGCAGGAACACTTTAATTTCTGGCAAACACAGCGATTACCACGGTACAGCGAATTTAAATCTAGTCAGGTTTGCAGAGTAAAGCCTCTCTCTCGAGACTGACCAGTCTCTGGCCTTCAAGAGACCCTTGAACATATTCCGTTATTATACACAAGGCATGAGGAGTGTAACGCTACTTCAGCATCGAGAGCTGCCGTTTTTAAATACACACATTTACAAACACAGCGTTTACAAGATGCTCTAATCCACAACGACAATTCACTAAATGACACAACTGTGTTTAAAGGAATCATGTTTGAGGCGTTATTTTAATAATAAATCATTTGGAATATACTGTACGTATGGGTGTGTAATTATTACATTGTTTTAGTAGGAAAACGGGGTTTAAATAAAGTATCTCCTTAAGCAGAACAGAATAATCTCACTCTCTCACACAACTTATTCATTAACAACTGCTATCGGATCGGCATCGGTATAACAAGTGAAAAAGTTGGATCAGTGCATCCCTAGTTTTTACTGTAGCTTGAGGAGTTGCACTCGGCACTTTAAAAACATCTCATTGCACCTGTCATCTGTCTCTAGAATAATTTTGTAAACTCAGGTTAAGCTAACGTCAATAAATTTTTTAAATTTAGTATATACATGCAGATACACCTGTACCCAGCTTGAGTCTTAAATTACATTGCACTCCTTGCCGTCTGAACATATGTAACTTTATGTACCTTATTGTATATAAGATATAGTTTTATCTTTTGTCTTATTTCCCTGACCTCCTTATTTAAGTTTGTATTGTATCTCTACTTTGTTATTTTTCTAATTTGCGTAATTGCACAGTTAAAAGAGCGGATCAGGACACATTTCACTGCATGTTGTACCTGTATAATTTGCATGTGACAAATAAAGAATCTTGAATCTTGAACAGTGTTTACATGTACGTTTGAACGTGTTGTAATAAATCTCTGAAGCTACTGCCTCATATTTCAATAACAGTCATTCCTCATGTTATTAAATAATATCTAAATAAAAGATATCTAAATCTAAAAGATATCTAGATATCTAAATAAAATGAGGAATGACTGAAGACTTATGTACAGTATTATGCATCTTTACCAACGTAAAGAGAAATGGTGGCAGTATGTATTCATATAGACCAACATGTTTGTTTGGGAGTGATTTCAATGTAGGTAAGATTCTTTAGATATACAGCGGAGCATCTGAACTCTACACTCATCTCAGCCGCTGCCGTCGAGTCCGAGTCTCTCCCTGCGCCCGAGTGCCGTGCTGCCAGTTCAGGTGTCGCCAGGCTCCGGCAGCCCAGGTTGAGGGATGAATAATGGAGCCGCCACGGAGCCGAGGCCCCTTGGGGAAGTGAGCCAGACGGGCCCAGAGCAGGCCGGCCCGGTCCGGCGTGAGCCGCATCGCTGATGGGCCATTAACAGGCCCTGATTCATCGACAGGAAACGCCATTAGCTAACTGGCCAGAAATTGCATGGCTAAGACAGAGCGCTGCTTTGCATCCCGCTTGCATTTAGCATGCAGTTTGGGGTTCGAAATAAACAACGAGACGGAATGAAATCGAGAAAGAAACTCTGAAAACTCGATCTCATTTTGTTCCCCCTCCACGGGAACCCAGACTGAATCTAATTGTTCCAAATGGACGACACCACAAACATGGAGTCCAGCTGTTGATGTGTGGTGAGTAGGAGTCTTCAAAGTGCTTCTTTTTGATCATGGACAACCTAAAAACACTTCACTGCTGCTGTAGTTGGGTTTGGCAGCTACTGCACAATGAGAAATGTGAATAAAAGAAAATAAAAGATGCTTTGTCACTTAAGAGATCTTCAGCTTGTTCTGCACTGCTTCATTCCCAAAGAATCTTCCAAAACGACTGCTGGCTTTGTTCCGCAAAACTACATCTTCTTGTGTGTCCAGACCAGTTTATATAGTTCAAAACTCTGAGCGTTTGAGATAGTATTTAAGGACGGCCTAATCTGCTGAGTGCATCTTACTTTCAAACTAGAAACTCACGAAGAGAAACTCAAGTCTTACAGTTCTGAGCTTTACAGCAGGAGGAGTACATAAAACACTGCGAAAGAAAGACTTCCCACAGCTCCTTGTTAACAATTTAAAGAGTGTTAGGGTAATTCACTGACCTCATTATCTTGACAAAAATTCATGGCATCCTGTAGCAAGTGAAAACTATTTAAAAAGATTCATCACTGACAGAGGCCCGAGTAGTAACGCGGTCGCCCGCCTCGACAAACAAACCACACAAAGCCTCCTTCTTCTCCTCCTCCTCCTCCTCATCCTCCTCCAACACAGAGACGTCTCTGATGAGCGCCCTACGCCGCGGCCAGATCTCGTTAACAATTTGTTCGCGTCTCGGTCCCGACGGAGCAATCCGGGAGAGTTGCTGTCTGCTCCCCAGCACACTATTTAAGCCGGGAGACGGCGAGGAAGAGGAGACGCAAGCCCCAAGGATGCCGGGCACGTGGAGACCTTAAAACGCGGACGCTGACGATGCGGTTTAATAAGAGCTTTCATGTGGCGGCTGCATGATCTGCATTGCTGAGGAATGACCATTAGACAATCATAAGACGCGTGACACGCGGCTGTAACTAGGGGAGTAAGGGTTGTCCACATCCACGCGTCAGTACGGAGCTCAGCCCTTAAGATGTGGTCTTGTTCATACACAAAGAAGAGCAACTGCCCAGGGACATGGGAAGTGGGGATAGTGAAGCGGCTTCTGAAAGGGTCATTTAAATATTACAATGATGACAATACTTTATGATGCTGAGTTATATTATTTTAATCATATCTAATTCATCTTTATTTTCATGGCTATATGTTTGCCTAGGGCTGTGTGATATGTGACCCTCCACGGCAAAACCAGTCGCTTGTCGCAAATTCTCAAAATTGAGTTATGTTTTCATGAAAGGGCGTAAATATAATATGGAATGAATGGGACGACATATGACTGAGATATCAACATTCAAAGGAGTCGGGTTTCTCCTGTCACGCCAAGTGAGAAACGGAGAAATCTGCCTTTGAAGTTGACTATCGCCGTAGCACTCACAGACGCTTGGTGCGGTCGCGGCTACGTTTGCATTTACGGTAGCCTACGCTGCATTCACAGCCACACGGATAGCCTACCTGCGTTAGGTTAACTGAACTCGGGAGACGGAGATGGATTCCGGAGAAATATCTTCACGCTAGTCAACCAGTGGATTTACCGTAAATATTGAAGTAGAGCGGTCAAAACACAAACTTTTAACATTCTGCTGGAATTGAATTCCTCACCTCAAGAAAGTCACGTTTTTAGGATGGAAAGGGTAAGTTTTTCAGCCAAATTTATTCACAACAGTACAGTATAGACCTTCCACTGTTTCAAAACACTAAAAACAAAAAATCTAAAATTTTGCCCCACGCAACATAAACGCTTGTTTTTCTCGGAAACCTCCGTTGCGACAAGCGACTGGTTTAGCCGTGGAGGGTCACATATGACAAAAATATGATGAAATTAAAACATTTATTGTTTCATATTATATTGTTTATTTCACGGTGCAGCAAAATAGGGTTTACAGTAGGCATCACGGCGCCACATGGATGTAGACACAGAGAATACTATGGCATTAAAATTCTGAGCGTGCAGTGGAACTTTGGCGAGCAAAATAACGACTCGCATGTTCGAAACACGCCGCACATGCTCAGATATGCCTCCGCTCACGCTCAGAAAGGTGCCACAATTCGCCTTATAGACTCCTTACTCCGTAAAAAACAACACCTTTTACAGCCATTTAACGGCATTTTAAAAAAGCTGCATTAAATCACAAGTCACTAGAGCGCGCCGAAAAACACGGGTATATTACAGCACCACAGGGAGACAAAAAGACCCACAGATTTTGACAAATAAAAAGGCGTGAAAACTGGTGTCAGTTGCATGAAGTTACAGGTTAATTGTGGCTCCTTTGCTGCTGCATATGAGCACGTACGGAGCGTTTCAAGTGTGTGTGTAGCCAGAGCTGAGAGACTGATATGAAATGACATATTTTGATCATATCACACAGCCCCGTGTTTGCGTCTACGCTGAAGGTAACAACAGTTATTTCATTGTTTTACCTTCAACACAGTGTGAGAAGCAGCTGACGCAGGTCTAATGAGAAAGCCTTTCATACGGACGTGCTCTCATTTTGCAATGCATTAAAACGGTCACGGTTTTCCAGTGCAGGCTACAACTTATTAGTTAAAAAAGGGAAACTAAGCTGGTTCTCATTTTCCAGAACTAATGTATCAAAGATGAGTATTTGATGGAAGATATTTGACTCTATTTTCCTGATAAATGAGGTTCTTCAATTTGAAGAGTATTATTGCTTTGCCCTCAAAAATTTATATTTATTTTATTATCCTTTTCTTTGTTCCAGTTTTGTATTTTCTGTGCAGATGAACTCCTCGATCAAATCACCTCAACCATATTAAATATAAGAATATTTAATTATTTACAAATAAAGCTACTCAGTGTTTTGTGGTGTATTTTCGCTTTGTATTTTTATGTGACAAAATATTTTAGTCTCTTTATGCATGCCTGCCATATAATAATACTAGATTAACTAAATTATTATATAATACACAAAATATTAATATTTTAAAGTTTCAGGTGTTTGTAACCCCTCTCTGCCCCACTTTTAGTTAAACTCTTCAACTAACCTCTGTTATTTAGTCGTCCATTCAGTTGTTTTATTCAGCATTCCCGCACACAAGGCTTCTCCTAGGGTTAATAAAGTGAAGGTTTATTCACATCCGCCCGCGATTAAGCATTTATGACCATAAAGGTTTATATACTCAAACGCTGTGTGATCTCAGAGCACTGACCGTTTTGTTTAATGATTTGCCTGAACGGATCACGGGGTGAATAAAGCCCGTCTGTGTCGATACGCCGCCATGTTTGATGCCACGTCGGGGGGCTTAGTCACACCTGTTCCGGCCCACCGAGGGCTCCGGACGTCACGCCACGCCGATCAAGAAAACGTTAGACAGGCCCTCGCTATCGCGGACCGTGTGCCGCTTTCTAATTTCAAGCAGTTTATGGAAGGGAGTACGCCACAGAAACAATGAAAAAACTCCTCTCCCGGAAAGAACAGATGGGGAGTTTGGTGAACTAAACACGGCGGCGGTGAGCGGTGAGCGAGGGGGGCAAGGGGGGCGACTGATGTGCCTGCTACTGTAGAGGTACACAGCAAGTCAATAACATTTAAATACTGACCAAAAGTCATTGTTAGAGCCATTTTGTGTGTATGAATGTGGGAATATTTAGATTTAATGTTTTGTAGCCGTTTGCAGGAGAAATTAGAAAAATGTTTCTGGAACCTTCCATAACTTTCCATGTACAGTGTTACGTAATAGAATTATATTACCGCGACACATTAAATGTACTAGTATGTAACAATAGAAGTAATACGTGCCGTACGTGTCGTAATCTGAGGTATATATAAGATGTAAGAACATAAAAGAGTTAGTTTCACACTGAATGTGATGGAGCTGAGAGCTCAGGAGCGTTACAGTTTTTTGACCGTCACGTAACGCCACGTAAAGTATCTTTGTAGTCTTAGGGATTCATTTCTTGCTTGTAAAACTTTGAACTGTAGTAAAGAAAAGACAACGTAGGGCAACTCAAAACTCAAGACTCTTTTTTGGATACGTGTCACGTACAAAGACAACTCAAGAGCTCACAGTCATACTAATAATAATAATTATAACAATAATAATAATAATAATACACATCACAACACAGTGTTAGTGTTAAAAATCAGTAAGTGTTCAGTCCGACCAATAAATCAGTGATAATATCTGATGTTAACTGTTAAATGTGTTGTAAGAGCCACTTGTTGCAGGATTCCTCCTTCTGCCCCGTCAAGAGTGAGGCTGAAAGAGTGCACACTGCAGCTCCACTGCTGAATTTACTCAAGTCAAGTGAGTGATTATTTGTCATTACAGGGAGAGTCTCCATGTCAGCAACTTGGGGTTAAGGGTCTTGCTCAGAGATCCATTGATGGTATTACTGGATGTAGGATTTGAACCCATGACCTCTTGATCCTGAGGCAAGTGTCGTGACCGCTAGTCCACCGTCACCCTCAGCACAGCACACAGGACACCACAATAAAATGTGTGAGATTTGACCCTCCTCGTGAAGGAGCAGTGGGCGGCTTTTTTATTCGGCGGCACCTGGGGAGCAGTGCTTGGGGACGGTACCTTGAGTACGTTAGTGGTACCTTTATGGGTCCAGGACTAGAAGCGGTGACATTTTGATCACAAGGACAACTCCTTAACCTTTTCACTACCAACTGCCTCCACCCATTCATTTAGTCTTGAATCTTACTCATCAGAACATACATCGTAGAGCTGCATGTAAAAACAAGTGTGTTGTTGAACTGTGCGTGTCACGTTACTCTGGACAGGACTCTTCAAGAGCTGCACATGGTGAACATGTTGAAAAACTCTTCATGTTTAGTGTTGAAGATGGGCAGATGTATTTCAAATTCTCCTGTTATCCAAATGTCAGTCTTGAAACTCCCGCATCACCCCCACTCCGATGGGTCATGTTTAAACGGCATGTGCGTAACATAATATTCATGTAACATGGTGCAGTTGGTAGCGTTTTATCAGTAACGGTAAAGGAGTTGACCCCGTGTTTGGAAGGTAACGCTGAGGCACAAGTTACTGTCCCCAAGTGCTCCTCCCCGGGTGCTGCTCCTTCAGGCATGGGTCAAATGCAGAGGTCACACGTGGTTGTGGTGCACTGCTGTGCTGTGTTCATAATGACAAATAATCAGTCAGTCACTTAAATAAAAAATATGATGATTGCACTACAGAGCGGATTTGAGCAGTGAGAGCTTTTTTCGACCACAAAAGCCATTTCAAATGTACAACGATTTGCTCGGTGACCCTTGGCATTGTCTGAGGTACTCAATAGCCACAATTACATTACCGCCATTCTATTATATTTGTATTTAACACTCCTGCCTAAGAGACTTGGTAAAAATACTCCACTGTCTCCACTGCCTGGCCCAGATCCTAATCTGCAAGTCGAGGGTGAAATCAGAAAAAGCCGACAGATCACAGCCAGGAAACAGGAGCTAATGTGAGTTCAGTGCGAGAATGCAAGGTTGAGATTGCCTCCCCGTCTTTCATCCTGATTGCGCGGGAGACTTTTGACGCACTCCATTAACCTTGAAAATAAACAAACCTACAGGCAAGTCTGTGGCAACGTTTCCGCTACAAGACAAGGTTTTCTGCAGAAAGCCGCGACGGCTAGACAACGGGACGCTCGGTGGCAGGTAGCCTTATCGGCGTGCCGAGTTTGTGGCCTTGCGTGATGGCGGCTTTATCAGCAGAGAACAGGCAGACTTCACGAGTAAGTCATCAACGGTAAACAGTGCGGGGTCGCGTCATTCCACTGCACCTCGTTAGATAAAGCCATAATTAGGGCCCTAGCTCTTATCTCCGCAAGTGGAATTATTATGTCATTTATTTCATTGCCTTGTAAAATAGCCTATGTCAAAGCAATTACGCCAAGCCCTGTGTACGTCTCGCTCAAATGCCACTTTCCTTTCAAGTGTGAGTTGCTGGTATCGACTGCTATTACGCAGGACAAGGTTAATAAAGAACTCCAATCAGTGTGGATCACAGAGACCCGAGGAGCAGAATGACCTGGATCTTAACATTCTTCACTTGATGGACTGCATACCTGACTGGAAAAGGGTTTTAATAACTTCGGCAAAGTTGAGCTGCTGATTAAGTTGTAAACAACGAACCTTCTGTAGCTGCTTTTTGCACGTTTTTCCCTCTTTCCTTCTGCAATCAAATGCTGCAAATGAGAAACAAAGTAATGACTTGTTTTGAGAACACAAGACAATGTAATTCCCTTATTTGTTTTAAGTTGCACGCAACCAGGCAAAAGGACCACTACCTGAAACCAGGAGGAAATGAAAATCGCTCTTCAGCGTCCAAAAGCAGACAATACGCACCAATGAATAATATCAGCCACACGCAGGATTTATCCTTTAAAAAGCCAGCTTTCTTCATTTACAATTAAAATTGCTCATGGACCTCGTCCTTAGTCAGATCAGCAAGCCTCCATTTGTGTGTCTGATGCTCTTCTGAATCGGACCACGAGTTTCAAATTTCCATCTGACAAAGTGAATCATGTCCAGGCCTAGACGTGTTCATTAAGGAGCGGTGGCCAGCCTCCCGGTGCCTCCGACCATTCATCTGTGATTGACGTAAAGGTCGTGAGATTGGACAGAGCAAATGGGCAAGCGGCCGAAATTAGGCTCTGAAAGGGCAGCACGCTACCAGGCGTCTGACCAACGAGATCTCCCGCTGCAATGCAGCCAATTCAGGGCAGCACCCGGCAAAGGCGAAAAACCAAACGGCTGCGTTGTCATCGGAGGCCCCGCTCGCGCGTTCTGCCGCTTTCCCTTCCCTTATCACACGCCGGAGGGACGCTGCGTCTCAGGCAACAGGACAAAGACAGAGAGAGAGGATGGGAAGGAAAATAGGCTAGAAGCCCACAACGACTACTGTCAGTGCCCTAGGGCTGCGGCGATGTTGACGCTGGCTGTGTGTCTACATCAATATTTTAATTTGACAGTTTTTCAGTTAGAATAGAGTTTAACATATATTTTTACAAATAGTTCTACTAAATATTAATCCACCAATAACCTTAAATAAACATAAACAACACCAGGCAACGCTCATGGCCAAAATGGTCACTATAGAGGTGTAGTGTATAGGCTTCAAACTTCAGAAGGTCCTATGGACACGACATCAGCAGCGCTGTGCATGAGCTCCTAAAGAAAAAACACACAGACACTATTCTGGAGGACGGACAACAAGTTTTTATGTCTCTGGTCATCAACGTTTTCATGCCCAAGATCCCTGACCTCGGCCCTGGTGAAAGACAAGATCTATCTGAAGCACTGAGGAATGAAGACAGCAAAAACAAACTATTGTACTTTAAAATGTATTTTTGGAGCATGTTGAGTATAATAAGCCATATAAATATTAAACCTTTGATATAAAGTATGTATTGTACATTAGTAACACATTTACACATAATTTTACATTATATTTGGTAATAAAATAATTTAAGCAACAAAACAATCTGAGGAGCTACTTGGGAGCTGAAAGAGCCGGCTGTTTTTAGTGAGTCGAACCATAAGAACCGTCTCTCTTAAACCAGCCAGAATTCCCATCACTAATACCTGCAGCAAGAACACGTCCCATTGGTCAATTAAAAGCACTGTCCTCTTATCTAATCTCTTACCTCATTGGTCACTTTCACGCTGCTATGAAGATGCAGCAACTGGTCCAATAGAGATGGAGGCGATGGTGAAACCCAAAGGTAATCAGGCAAGATTAAAAATATTTATTCCTTTTATATTCAGAATCTAACCTGAACATCTTGAGGATCGCACCGGTCAATCATGGTCAACAGGTTAGTGACCCCTGCTTTATATTCATGTGCGGTTACTAAAACCACCATTAGCAGAGAGAGATTTGAATCCCCTTTCTCCACCAAAAACATTCACTGTTATGGTCATATGGTCGTAACTCTACTGCCTGCTGTGTTAAATCTCCATTAAATAGGTGTTTGGGAAAATGTTGAGGCTAAAGTTCAGACTGACTGTGGCAGTGTGCGTTTGTGCTCTCAGATGCTGGAGACCGTCTCTTGTTGTTTCATTGTGCAATGCAGCGTTATAATTACACTAGAGATCATCTGAATGGAAAAGTGTTATCAGGAGAATCAAATGTGACCCGATCCGCTGTAATGAGTGGGAAGTCGGCGTTCTATTTATTTAGATACAGGCTGATTATGTTGAAAAACATCAAAAATATCAATTTTTCTTTTTTGGAGACCAGATTAATTTTGAAGACCTTTTCTTTCATATAAAAAATTGATAAATCGATATTTTTGATGTTTGTCAACATAATCGGCCCGTATCTAAATAAATAGAACGCTGACTTCCCACTCATTACGGCAGATCGGGTCACGTATGTGGAAGAAACACAGTCAATATCAACCTGCATCACCAGAATCCCTGCAGAACTATTACATACTCTACCAGTTGATCCGCATGGTCACCAGGATTCTACAGAGGCCCTGTCACCTGGAGCCTGCAGTGATAACATTAAGTGATCATCAAAAAAAATACTAAAATCCTTTGTTCTACACGTAAACACACACACACTAAACAGCAATTAGCCACAGTAATAGCATTATGACCACTGGCAGGTGAAGTGAATAACATTGATTACCTCATTACAACAGCACCTGCAGTGACCGGGACATATTACTCAGCAAGTGAACATTTTGTCCTTGAAATGAATGTGTTGGGAGGATAAAAAGGTGCAAGTGACAGGCTTGAGTGACCATACAGGCCAAATAGTGATGGCTAAACGACTGGGTCAGAGCATCTCCAAACCCGCAGCTGGTTTGGGAAGCTCCCGTTCTGCAGTGGTCAGGACTGAACAACAGTGGTTCAAGCAAAGGAAGACAGGTGAACTGGTGACATGCTCAAAGGCTGGCCTGTGTTTTCTGATCCATTAGAGCAGCTGCAGGAGCTCAAGTGTTAATCCTGGCTCTGATAGAAAGGTGTGAGAGAGCGATTATCTGTCATTGTGAAGACACTACACTGCCCACAACCAAGCTTGAGCTCTGCATGTGACCCTCGCGTGAAGGAGCAGTGGGAAGGAAGCTGACATGGGGAGCACCCGGGGAGCAGTGCTTGGGGATGGTACCTTGCTCATGAGTACCTCAGTGGTACCTTTACCGGCCCAGGATTCAAACTAAACACCACTTTTTTGTGTCTGATACCGATACTGTAAATGTGGATACCTGCTGATACGATACAAATCTTTTAAAACAGAAAACGTGACTTACATCCTGTGTTCCTATTGAAACAATGTAATAATTACACAGCCATATGTACATGCTAAATGATTTATTATTAAAATAACATCTCAAACACGATTTCTTTACACAGTGGTGTAATTTAGTGACGCTCCCTAATCCTGCGGTGCTAAAAGCATCAGGAACACAGAGATTGTGAGTGAGAGCTGGTGCTGTTAAAACAGTATAATGGTGTGATGTGCTTTTGGGCTTGTAGTGTGTTGTGTTGCTTGTTCTGCTCATTGTCACATCAATATGTAGGAATCAGTGTGAATGTTTAGTCTAAGTGGTGGTTCCTGGGACAGAAGCAGTTGAAAACCCCTGGATCATAATGACATCACTTGCTGACTTTCTGGCTACGACATTAATTCTAGTTGAACACATATGCTACGGTGGCTCAATCTGTATCCTGTGCCAAATCTGCGTGCAAGGTGAAGTAATGTCGAAAAATTGTGATAGAGATATTGTATCAAATCGAATCGTTGACCTGATCATCGTAATTGAATCGTGAGACAGGAGAAGCTTCACGCCTCTAGTGGTCATAGTATTTTCATTATGGCTCAACTTTGGGAGTCTTGGTTCCTCTCAGGATTTCTTCCTATTAACCACAGAAAGACTTTGCTATTGTCACTCTCGGTTTACTCATTAGGCGCTTGGACCCAGCAAACATTTAAAGCTGTTTTGTAACAACAACTTTTGTAAAAAGCTCTATGCCATTAAAATTGAACTGCATTTAATATCTCTATTGGAAAATTAATCATTTCAATTAGTCGAGTAATAACGTAGTCAATATATTAACTGACAGAAAGGTCACTAAGGCATCCCTGCAACCCACTGCAAAATCCAGCGTCCTCTGCTTTGCAAACAGGAAGGACGGCACTCGGAACTGGGGCACTCCGACAATCCACAGCTCGGCTCCGCTCGGAAGAATCGCAGCATCTCTTGGGTGTTAACTTACAAAGCCCATTATATCAGCAAAACAAAAGGGGAGATGCTCGCCGGAGCCTCCCGACTTGTCACGTCGCGGCAGCGGGCCTAATCTCTCCAAGATATGCATCGGCGGGGCAAATCCCACCGTGCGCCGGGATTAAAGTCATGCCTCCGCGCTGTCTCGCACCATTAAAAACAGATGTGCGCCGCTCGCATCCTAACTTATTCACGGACGGAGGCATGTTGTGAACTCGGTGCGTGTGTGTGCGTGGCGTGCAGGAGGCTTTCCTGTAAACATGTTCACATCGGGTGCACATGCTGGAGTACAACTTCGCTTCTTAGCACACACCTACACACACGTACTGTATAGATATATAAACACACACACGTAAACGCTTACATACAGTACATCCTCACGCAATATCAAATGCAATACACAAATAACAAGGTGCATGCTGTTCCTCATGACATTTGTGTCCGTTTTCTAATTGACATATTCACAAACACACGGCGATGCATAAAGCAGCATATGCTAGCACTCGTACACTTCTATGCTGTTATCACATTTTAACTCACTCTCAAAACCCTGTATATTCTGTTGCGGCAAAGAGCCTTATTCATTTAAGCAGCTTTACATAACCTGAAATATCCATCATCAGTGTATAACGTGAACACTGAGAGCGTTGGCACGCGCACGCGCACACACACACACACAGACCATTTCAAGGCTGCCCCGTCTCCAGAATTCCACATGCTCCACTGTGATAACATGATTAATTTATGTGTGCGTACCCATTCTGCAAACGCACGTTTAAATGGCGGTAATGCACATGCGTCATCCTATTTACACTCTCACACACATTGTCCTCTAGAGCACGGTCGATAAATCTGTCATAACATCATCGACAGATATGAGCTATTTCACCCTAAATCAGCACTGACCCAGGCAGTGCAAACGAGAGCGCAAGCAGCGTGAAGGCAGCGGCAGCAGCGAGAACCAAAGCTTAAGAGTTAAGAGTTATCAATATGCAGGAGACCAACACTTTACAGAACTGCACAAATCATTTGCTTGCAACTCATACCTGTTACTTTTGAGAACATATTTGTTCTTTCTCAAATGTTTAAATTTGTGTGATCATTTAGGCAGAAATCTGACGCCATATGACCACAGCTGTCTGGTGTCTGGTTGAACTCAGGAATGAAGAAGTCCACAGATATTTGAGTTGCTTTTGGTGATTTGGTGTGAATGGAAGTGATGTGATGGAACTGGTATATGATATTGTTTCATATCAGAATCAGAATCCGGATCAACGACTGGTTCCTGAATTAAAAGAAATCTAAATCGTATCATAACAGACGGTGTGGTATCAGTATCCATTAAATCAGTATAATACTGTAGCATGATGAGACTTTACACCACTAGCTACTTATAACAAATTCCGTTTTCATTAGCTGTCTGTGCTGTTTCTTTTTGTTGGAAAGTGCTGTAGAGCCGAAGCGAGCCAGCCCTCCTACATGGAACGTCTTGCGAACCGGAACCAGGCTCGGCAAGTTAGGTCAGCACTAATTCCTGCAACACTGCACTACAAAGTTGGCCTCGCCTCTCTTCCCGTTTCCCGCCCACCTGGGTAACACTCCAGGAGGCCCAAAATACATCAACCCACCAGCCTCCTGTTTGAAAGCGGTAGTGCTTGGTGCGCTCTCTCTCCCTCTCCTTCTCCCTTTCTCTCACCCTCCCACCTCGTCATGGCTGGAAATCTCAACTCCAGGTCCCACGCAGGAGACTTGGTTTCAATTAAGCGAAAAAAGCCTTTCAGCAGCAGTGTCCTTTCGGTCTGGTCCACGGTGGACAACGTGGCAAGAAGGCCAGCGTGGTGAGATTAGAATGAACCCAACTGCTGACCTTGACAACCGAGTACCCCAAAAAACACCCAAATCCTCAATAACACAACAGAACTTTAGCATCTAGTAGCAGAGCTCAGTCAATATGGGTTCCCATTAAGAAAACAGTACATAATAGAGTTAAATAATTGCAGGAGTGCATTTCCACGAGATATCGCCCATCCTGATAAAAAGTAACGTATAAACATCAGAACTGAAATTAGTGGCATTTGGTGGTCACTTAGCAACTATCATTTGCTGCTGTAGGAGTATAAAACTAAATATAGTCTAAATAAGTCTCAAGTCTACTGACAGTAAATCATTTGAGCAGGAGGCACGGACTGGCAGAAGAAAGACTAAATTCACCAAGAGATTCCTCTCTCTCATTTCCGTGAAGGTCAGCTCCTTATGTAAAAGACGCAATGGCATTTCGTCTCTAAGCGGCATTCGGGCCGTCGGAGTTTGTATGGGCATCGATAAAGGGATGGCTCGGTTAACCCACTTCACATCGAGGCGCCAGAGCCTTGTGACACACGAGAGAGCATCAGAGGATAGAGGCAGCGCTGTTCACTGATAGGAATTCTCCACGCAAATCCCTTCATTACCTTCAGCCGGCCGACATCACTGAGGTGCTGAATGTTGTAATAGGTGTCACCGTGTCAGTCACGGTATCGTTTGCCCTTATCATTCCTATTTAGTCTCGGGGCCACGGCATTACACCAGCCGGACCTGCGCCAACGCTTAAATACATTTTAATATGAAGTACAGTAGACCCTCGCATCGCACGATCACAGGTAGCAGCGTCCAAACGCTTACAGGAATCCCGACTGGGTTTAGGAGCTGGTTTGGGGGTTACACTGAGGGACAGATGGAGAGCAGTGGGGGGCAGAGAGGAGACAAATACATCTGGAGAGAGAGAGAGAGAGAGAGAGAGAAGCAGAAAAGAGCATGAGGAAAGGGAAACAGGAACAAGAGCAGAGAGAAGTAAAGGCAAATCAAGAGAGAGGGGAGAGAATGAAAGAACAAGCAAGAGTTACGGTGAGAGACAGAGAGACATACAGACATACAGTTACAGACAGTGGGAAGAACGAGAGAGAGTCAAGAAGCAAGACAGAGAAAAGCAAGACGGAGACGGAGCTACTGTCAGAGAGCAAGAGCCAAAGACAGAGGGAACGAGAGAGGCAAACAGACAGACAGACGATGAGGAAAGAGAAACTCAGGAGAGAGAGAAGAGGAGAAGAAAGGAAAATGGAGGGAGAAATAACATGCACAACAGTGAGGTGAGGGGAAGGGAAGGGGTGAGAGAGAGAGAGTGACGCAGGAGGAAGAAAGAGCGAAGGAGAAAGAGCAGGACGGGTTATGGTGAGAGAGCAGGAGAGAAGGAGGGAGACGGCAGACAGACAGACAGAGTGAGAGAGAGAGAGAGACTCTGGGGACTCCAGAAGCTGGCTGTCAGTAGAGCTGATCAAAGCTGGCCGGAGAGGGCAGAGCCTGTCGAAAGCGTGAAGTCTGCGCTCGGCTCCACCGTCTGTCCGCTCGCCGAGTCCTTGCCTTCGTTTCCCGAGATTGGGATTCCGAAAGCCTCCCTGAAACCACCGTAATCAAATATGAATCCCTCTTTTAACGGTGCCGCGCTCAGGAGACGCCCGAGAAGAACGGCGTGCGATAATTCAACGGGTTCTTCTTTGCGAGAGCCGACAGCTCACTTTGATGGAGCGTCAAAAAAGCGGCCTGTGCCGAGCAGCGCTCTGATCACTCCTGCAGCCAGTTCAGTTTTGTATCTCCGTCAGGACTCCGGGCCGCTGTTAGACAATATTAGTCTGATCTCAGATCTGTAAAAGGAACGTCATTCTGCCATCCGCCGGCGTCTGCAACATGAGTCGGCTGGAGAGACCTGACCACCAGCACGCCGGGACGGCATCAGAGTGGAGACGAGAGGCGCAGCGGTGAGAGTGGAGTTGAGGACTGGGTTTGATCCCCGATCTGATACTACATAATATCATTTCAGTGGACAACTATTTGACACAAGGTGCACTACGATGTAATTTCGATTTGATTTAATTCAGGAACCAGCGATCGATATGAGACAATATAAATTATAACCAGATTAAACACAATCACTTACATTCCTATCACATCACAAAGAGCAAATAAATTCATCCATTCACCTTCTGAGTCCCGTAATCTCTATCAGGGTGGGGACCGGAGCCTTTCCCGGACTTCGGGCGTGAGGCGAGGACCAACCCATTGAGCAAGCGCCAAATAGAGGATCAGATGACATTTTCACTCCTGACCTTTGGCCTTGGGTAACCTGTGTTATAACACAGTATAAAATTAACTTCTAGGGTTGATGTCTCCATGATGGCTTGGCGAGAGACATACGGGAAAGTGAGTGATTATTTGTCCTTGTGAACACAGCACAGCACACAGTGCACCACAATGTTATATGAGCTCTGCATTTGCATCCGTGAAGCAGCAGTGGGCAGATGACATGGGCAGCATCCGTGGGGCAGTGCTTGGGGACGGTACCTTGCTTATGAGTACCTCAGTGGTACCTTTACCAGTCCAGGATTCGAACTGGCGACCTTCACGGGGTGAACATCCTAACATCCTAACCCAACTGCCCCGTAATATGCATGATTTCTGATCAATACCTTCATTTTCTAAGAATGTTCACTGATCAGTACAGTAGGCCCTTTCTGTGTGGAGTTTGCATGCTCTCCCCGTGTTCGTGTGGATTTTTCTGGGTGCTCTGGTTTCCTTCCACAGTCCAAAAGTGCTATAGGTTGATTGGCCTCTTGGGTGCGAGTGTGTTTGTGGCTTACATTTTTGAACGAAATGAAATGATTGGTGGTGCGCTGAACACCCTGGCACTAGCGTATAAGATCGTTGATCAGTGAATCGATGTATCAGTATCGATCGATGTATTGTTACAGCCCCAACTGAAACTCCTTCTCATTTTTTAAAACTGCAGAATGTTTTCAGACGAAACATCTTCAAGAAGCTATAAGAAGTCCAGCTGCTTTCGACTCAAGCTCTCAAGATAAACGTCCTGGACGGCCGAGGACCTACCCAGACGGATCTGATCCATTATTCGAAACCCCGTAGCAGCCCTAGCTGCAAGTACACTCCCGTTCTCCAGCCTCTTCCGTAGGCACCGGTCTTCAGACTCGTGAGGCCTAGCAGGGCAAAAGCCTGAAGCAAGTGGCTTTTATTCCCACTACCCACCCAGAGGGAATCCACGAGGCCTCAAAGAGCTTCCTGACCACCAGATCCTGGAGCCCATGCATTATTCAGTAGCATTTAAAGTTTAAATTCCTTTTTTTTAGTCGGGGAAGGCATGTATGCTCTGGTGCAATAGAGGGAAAGGTGCAGAGGGAGAAAGACGGAGAAAGCGAGCGTGCCAGGCAGCGTACACTAGACAGAGAAAGAGAAAGGCACTTTACTTTATTCCTCTTTCTTCTTCGCCGGGCTCCACGAAGCCAACTGTGAAATAGAGCTAGATGCGAGGCTTAATAACGATCACAGCAGGCCTGTTTGGCAGCCCGGTAATTTCCAGCCAAAATTCCGCCGTTTGCACCGAGCACAAAAGGGGAAAATCCTCGACCCCGTAGCCGTCGCGCCGAGGATGGCGACGGCAGACCGAGCAACAACCGCCATCCGCCTTTCTAAAGAAAAACCCCGACGCCGATCGCTCGCCACTGGCACAGAGGGCAGAACTGAGATGCCGTACTGTACATAATGTGCATTCTCTCCCTCTCTCTCTGCTCTGCTCCCTCTGACAAATGCCAACGTCTTCAGCCAAGCTAAATTGCCATGGTAACACAGAACTCGATGATTGCCATTGGGGAAAAAAAGATGAAATAAACCACATAAGGCCTCTAAAACGTTCAGACAGAGAGGAGAGAGAGAGCCAGCGAGTTCATTTCATACACAGCTTATGAACTTGCTAACTTATTAGCTTTTATGAATCTCTTTGTTTGTGTACAACTGCCTTTTTTCTGCCAAGTTTCAGTGAGCGAGAACAAGTAATATTTGAATGCATTAATAATGAAAACTCCAGCTTTCTACATCTAATAATCAGACTGATGAAAATAAAAAAAGAAATCCACAAAAACAGTGAGATTCTAAAGAAGAGCTGCATCATGCCACGAAAGATGACGTTTTAAGACATTTGTTTCTGTAATGCATGTCTGAATATCAAAAGGGGATTTTTAATCTGCTGATCTGCTCTATTTGGAAAGAACTCTGTATTCTAGAATGATCGTAGTGATAGAGAGTGCATCATCACAAAGAAAATGGAAAAATTACTTTTGACTTTTTTGCATCCTTTGAAAAACTTTATCCAAAAACTTGTAAATCTGATAAATGATATCAAGTCTTCCCTTGTAGTTTAGTCACGAAAAATAACAAGATGAGTTTCCTTTTCAAATCAAGGAGCAAAAACATTGCACCATTATGGAGAGAATTTAGTGTCAATATTATGGATTAAATATCACACCATTCACAAATATTGATTCAGCAACAAATGTAACAAGATTCACAAAGATAATTTATGACCTACAAATAAATGCAAGACCATTCACAAATGCATTTCTCCACTCAAAAAAATGTTACACGATGCACAAGTGTCACACAGCGATGATATGTCTCCAAAGTTTACAGCCAATCACATCAACTGAAGTTTGGGAGTATGATTTAATGCTGACAACACTGCGCTACATTCGCACACTGTGGTGGTCTCTTGGAGGGAATCTTAGTTAGCTCTGTTAAAGTTTGTGGTGTTTCTTTTGCTCATCAACTGTGGCTCGTTATGTTGAAGCCGACAGATCTGTAATATTAGGCTCCTTTTTAGGATTCGTCTTCCTCTGACTCACTAAATATTCCCTCCAGGAGAGCACCACAATGCGCGAACGTAGCGCAGTGTTGTCAACATTAAATCATTCTCTCGATCTTCAGTTGATGTGACTGGCTGTAAACTTTGGAGACATATGATTGGCTACCTTTTGAAAAAACACATTTGTGCATCAAGCGCTGACAGGGAGCTCTCAAAAATCCACAAATAAATGTAGGAGTATTCACAAATATATACGGTGGTTTGTAAATGCAGGTTTATCCCTTTGTGACATTTTTTGAGTGGAGAAATGCGTTTGTGAATGGTGTTACATGTATTTGTAAGTCATAAACTATCTTTGTGAATCTTGTTACATTTGTTGCTGAATCAAGAAATATATTTGTGAATGATGTGATATTAATTTGATAATTTTCACACTAAATTCTCTCCATACACCATGACGTCTTTGACTTGTCTTACTTGACATCGCACGTCCTGTGATCAGACTACTGCACATGTGCACATTTCCATGATGATCCTGAAATGATATATAGTGCAGTCCTTAATACAAACGCATCATCCCTCACACTCCTTCAGCACTTCCTTTCTTCTCATGCATCGAGGGAGGCTAAGGAGTGTGATCCATTAAGCGCAGGAAATTTTACATCACATGCGCCGACACTGACGGAAGACAGCGGCGAAATCACACTGGAGCTCTTAAAATATTTCACCTCCCCGTTTCTCCATGACATGCTAAATGTGAATAATTAATCGAGCCCAATTAGGCTGCGGCATGCGAGAATGCTTTTTCGGGGTGGACTCAGATTGGTGAGGGCACCGTTTCGAGTGGCAGCGCTGGATGTTACAGGCTGACACGCTAATAACTGTAATTACTGAATTTGTTCTGCCCTCCCACCTCTTACTCGCTCTCCTCAGGATGGAAAAAAATGATCTGCAGAGTCACTTGACCTGGATGCACGGCTGGAACTGACGTGATCATAAAGCGATCTGCATTTGGGGTCAGCTTTGCTCAGGATGATTGACTGATGCCAGGACTGTCTGAGTACGACAGTAAAGGACAACTCAGGACTACACAGCGAATTTTGAAATCACTATAGTTTATTACTTTTAAATGCAAACACAAAAAATGATCATTTAAATGAAATATATATATATAGGAACATATTTGTCTGGGTCTACAGACATAAATACAGACAGGCAGCTAGACAGATTTTTATTTTACCATGTCATATCATATAACATCACAACAACGTCATCATATCACGTCACATAACAATCTTATAATTTCATGTGCACGTACTGGAGTGGAATTGCCTGCAGCTGTCACTCAAACGTCTCTTACGAGTTCTCAAGGAAGTTGCTTTGTTTATGTCGTATTCCTGATCAAAGTTCTATTACACGTTACAGCAGCCGTTTACAGCAAGACATAACAGTAATTTATGTTGTGCTATAACGGGGTAGGCTGAAAGTGGAACTGAAAGCGTCTGAACGAGTGCCGAAACACATGCCAGGCAGGAATACCGAGCCCTAATGCATGTTCTTCATGGTGGAAAAATAGTCTCATCACAACAAATATAAAGTTATCTTTAGTGTAAAATTCACTGGCTTTACTGTATAGTTTCATTATGTTATGTGCATATCACAAGTGGTGCAATGATAAATGTTCAACTAATTAAACATGTTGTTATATTAAGGGAATACTATATTGGTTAAAGAATGAATTTGCTGATTATCTGAATAGTTGACAGCAAGTATTTACATAAAACACAAAAATTGATTACAGATTATGAATTGCAATTGAATCAGATTTAGAAATACAATCTGATTTACGAGACCCAGCCCTAGTTATTAGGGTTAAATTCTGTAAAGATACCTTTATTTCAAAGCACAGCATGCGCACCCGGTCTAGAACAGAATCCTGCACATCACCCACTTACATCCGATCGCTGCCCATCCCTCCCCGAGTAAAACAAGGACTTTCAGCAGAACTACAATGAAACTTTGAAAAGACTGATGTCTTCCATTCATTATGCTGGGCTAAGTGGCTCTGACACAAACTGCACATCGCCGGAAAATGGCATCGGCCAAATGGCAGTGAAGCGGCATCAGTCATCCGACTGTGAAAGGATTTGGGTCGAAAAAGAGGGGTCTGATTATCAAGGTCTGACTGTTCTTCATACAAGCCCTTGACAAATTGTCAAAAATCGTTCTTCAGGCACACTAATGCACAGCACGTACAATCATGCGCAGTTTTCACCTGACAACAACAGAAAATTGAATGAAAGATTGGTGCTGCTTCGCCGTCTGAGAAACGCATGGACAAACACACCCACACACACACACACACACATATATATACACTCTCTCTCACACACACAGAGCTTGGCGGAAGCTAAGAGGCAAGCTCTATTGGCACACACTGACTCTGGGAGCAGGTGTGAGAGTGTAGCACAGTGGATAATTTAAGCTAAAAGTCTGCAGCAAAGCCTCCTGCAGCAGGTGCAGAATTGCAACACTGAACCCTGACCTGTGACACACACACACACACACACAGCCCAGATCAATTAAAAAAACACTAGCAGTGTTCTCTCCACAGGCTGTGCCCCCATGTCCCCCATTTGGAACGCTTATCTGTCACCTGAGTCCCCCAATGTGCAAAATCCATCGCAAACCAGGTCTCGTAACCCCCCCCGAACTCCTTCATCGTGGTTTACTTTCAGGATCAGTAAATGGTAATCAATGTCGTTCGGGGCTTACTGCTCTGTCTGAACAATTTATCAGAGCAGCGACGGCGGCTGTTAGGGTCCCTGGCGTTTGCGGGCCGGCGGCAGCACCGCCGGGCGTCAGACATAAATCAAGGCCAATCTATAGTGGGTCCGTTTGCGTGTCTGTAATTTACGTTACCGCCGCTCTTGTCCTGTCCATATTAACAAGGAAAACAACAAATGGCGGGTGGGAGGGAACTTCATAAGGGAACAACATTGAAATTTAGACCACTTTTGCTTCACTCATACCTCACTGAGCAATCATGAACATGTTAAACTGAAAATAAAGATAACAGAAGGTAGGGCCAACTCATCCAAAGGGTGGAACAAAAGCAGCTAAAGTCTTAAAACTACATTCCAAAAAGGAGTTACGCCACCGAAGAAACATGTTTGACTGCTTCTGAGGTTGGCGGTTTGTGCCATGAAATTTAAAGAACTTTTTCGCCATCTACCTTCTATATAATTAAAATAGATGACAATTACATGTCTCTTGTGAAATGGTATAGCAGAGGATCATTTAGGAAGCTTTTAAGAGAATATAAATCAACATGGCAGCCAGATTCAAATTCCTATGTGCCAGTAAAGACAAGGGACGCGTCCCCATCCTCAGCACAGGAGTTGGGAGACAGAACCACGGGGAGTAAAGGGAATGAAGTAAATAGAGGAGAGCGTACACCACTTTACATAAACCGGTGTCTTGCTGCTGAAGGTCTTGAGGGCAAGAACATGGTGAATACAAAACCACACCACAACAACAAGCTTTCCCCCACTTTAAAATCCTTCCTCTCCAATGCACACTGTGGGATCTGTGCATTATCTACTGGGTGGCAATGTGGGCATCTGTATCATGCCAAATCAGGGCACTTATAAAGTTGGTTCAACAGCACATAATAGCTATGGAAAATGATTACATACACAGTCTCCAACATTCCAGTATTATAAGCAAAAGTGGTACACGATGTTTTAATCCATAAACGATATAAATATTCATTCCTACAAACTTAGAGGTCTGAACACTGACCTTGCATATTATATTTAAAATTCGTTTCTATTAGATTCTGCTATAATATTAACTTTACATGCTTGGAGATTAAACACAAAACCGTTCTTGTATTTCTTGTCATTACTTCATCACAAATCAAGTAATAAAACGGTCAAATTTTGCACTGTTATTTTTCATTCCAGCGCAACTCAGCATGCAGCCGTAAAAGTCTGAGGATAAAACACACACACACACACACACACTTTTTGCCTCTCCAAATGCACTTTATCGACCGGTAAAAAACCTCATCCCACACTCTAAAGAATTTCTGCGTGTCAAATGTCCCCCGCCGTCCTTTAATTCTGTACAAATGATGACGTCAAACCGGCTTCATCTACACCAAGAAACCCGAGGCGCCAAAAATAAAACTCATCATTTAGAATCACAGCCTCCCACTGAGAAAGAAACCCCCATTTCTGAAGTCGGCTAAAATGTAATGGATCACTTCACTGACAAATAAATCAATACGCGGGTTCGCCCGGTCCGCTTTCTAAAACAATCTCGGAATTAAGAAGGTTAATTAAGAGTTGAGCATCTCCACGACGGCAGACAGCGCGGATGCGACTCCAGCAACTTTGGCACAATCCAACTCGCCTTTTCTTGCGTCGTTTATCATTCCAAAAACTAGCATCCTTTTCCTTGTGGAACGACATCTCACCGGCAACAAGTTACACACTCCGTCCTCCCCACACCCGAGCAGAATCCCGTTACGGCTCCTCACAAATCACTCACTTTCTCCCTCATTAAACTAGCGGCGGAAAGGAGACGGAGACGTGGCTTTAGCACCTGGAAAAATAAAGAAGGCTGGAACTCGGGCTCTTACCGGCTGCTCGTGAACCGGGACTGTAGCCGTCCACGGTGCTTCGCGGGTTCGGACTGAGTTCCTCACAATCCGAGACGCTCCTGGAATAATCTCCCTCGGAGCTGCGCGTACACACAGAGAGAGAGAGAGACACACACACACACACACAGAGAGAGAGAGAGACACACACACACAGAGAGAGAGACACACACACACACACACACACAGAGACACACACACACACACACAGAGAGAGACACACACACACTCTCACACACACACTCACACACACACACACACACTCTCACACACACACTCACACACACACACTCTCACACACACACACACACACACTCACACACACACACACTCACACACACACTCACACACACACACTCTCACACACACACACACACACACTCACACACACACTCACACACACACTCACACACACACTCTCCGCGCACACGCACAACCCGCGCAGCCTCTGCTGGCCACGAGGAGAACTGATAGAGAAGCACGAGCGTGTGTGTGGCTGTGTTTGTGTATCATCCGCGTATCGTTCGTTCATCACAGTAAAACCAAATGCACACGTTTTCGATATTAGTTGCCAAAAGCAAAATGAAAGAAAAAAACAGATAACGAGTTGTTTCCAAAATTCCCATGTTGCCGTCAAATCGAAATGCAGAAAACGGAAAACGAGCTCGAATTTCACATTTTGGGTTTTACATCGAACGTAAGTGTCATGACCCGGAAGTAACCATGTACCTGATGATATACATATACATATACATATACATATACATATACATATACATATACATATACATATACATCTACATCTACATCTACATATACATATACATATACATCTACATATACATATACATATACATATACATCTATATCTACATCTACATATACATCTACATCTACATCTACATATACATATACATATACATCTACATATACATCTACATATACATATACATCTACATCTACATCTACATCTACATATACATATACATCTACATCTACATCTACATATACATCTACATCTACATCTACATCTACATATACATATACATCTACATCTACATCTACATCTACATATACATCTACATCTACATCTACATCTACATCTACATATACATATACATATACATATAGCCTAACATTACACACGTATACACCAGCAGAGCAGGGCCAAGTAGCTAACTTCATTACTTAAGTGAAAGTACAGATACCACTAGTCTAATGTTTCTCCAATACAAGTTAAAGTTTTAGTCACATTTTTACTTAAGTTAAAGTACTGAAGTACTTGTTTTAAAAAATACTTAAAGCATTAAAAGTACATCTTATTTCAACACATTGTTGCATTATTGCAACAACACTTACAACACCTAATGCCTCTGACTCGCTTGTAGAAGCTGTAGAATAAGGAACTGGTAGAATGTTACAGAATGAAACACAACGGGAACTGATGAAGAAAACCAGCCATTAGTTTATTTTATGAATTAATTGTAAGACTACACACTCCCACAAAACAGCATGCTAGTGTTCTGACACAGCTCTGGCAGTGTGTGCACACATATATTAATCAGGAGGACGGTGCAGTAGCTGTAAATGCAGCTCACAACATCAAATCAACATTCCAACCTGCTTAAAACCCAGCTCTACACCTCTAGCTTCATGACTTTCCAACAGCAACAATGTTTTAATCAAGACAGTAAACAGCAGAACTGTGTGAACTTGGTTTTTTAGTTCCAGTCTACAGGCGTGACGTAACCCTACTGATTACTGATAGACTGTCACCTGCCAAACAACCAGTCACCTTTTAGAAAAGGGGGAATAACATCCACTTCATCCACAGATTTGAAAAGTAACGAGTAACGAGAACCTGATATAAATGTAGTGAAGTAAAAAGTGCAGTATTTGTCTTTAAAATGTAGTGACGTGGAAGTCAAAAGTTTCCAAATAAAATACTACTCAAGTGAAGTACAGTACTCAAGTAAACGTAATACACTGAATATTAAATATGTTTAATTAATGAATGAAATGCATATTTAATAGAATACATTATTAACAGAAAGCATCGAATTACAGGGCGGTCGCGGTGGCTTTCTGAGTGGAGCATGCTCTCCTCGTGTTTGCGTGGGTTTCCTCCCACAGCCCAAAAGCGGTTTTGGTTTTTTGGTGTCTCTAATTGGCCTGTAAGGTGTGAGTGAGAGTGTGACTGTGTGCGTGTGTGCTATGCAGTGTGTTGGCGCCTGCCCAGGGTTGGTTCAGCTTTTGGTATTTATTGCATCTCAACAAGCCACAGCTGGCCATCAAATAAATCTAATATTATGCTCATTAATATGTACCAAAATAAATAAAATATAGACTCTTTGTCATGCAAATTAAATAAATTAATCTGTCACACAACTTCAGACAGCTTAGGTTGCTTGGATGACATGGCCCCGTCTCCTTCTTTGTTAGCAGAGCTCACATTACCTGGGTTTGAGCTGCTATCAACACCGGGGTGTGTGTGTGTGTGTGTGTGTGTGTGTGTGTGTGAAGACCCGCCCTACTCTGCCTCTGATTGTGACGTTTTTGTGTGAGGACATTTTTGTATGCAATGACAGGTCCTCAGAGATAAATGCTATTTAGTTTTGGTATTGAGGGTAGTATTGTGTGTAGCTGAAGTAGTATTTTGATATTATTTAGATAATGTGGCAGGCAGTGAAAGTACCCTACCATAGCAAGATGTAACTCTGTGTGTGTGTGTGTGAGAGAGAGAGAGAGATTAGATGAGATGAGATGAGATTAAAAATAGAGATGCTGTATTTGGTCTGTTTTGCAAAGCTGCTTCGAGGAGTTTTCTGTAATGTTTTCATCAGTCTTTTGGTTTGAACTTAATTATTAATGGAAGATGATTTGATTTGGAGTGAAGCAGATTCTGTGTGGGGTCTTGGTTTTAGCTGTTTGTGCGTGCATGATTGCCCCCTAAAAGAAGAAAACTTGAGATTTGTCAGATTTTTGGACCTTGTGGAGAAAAAAGCGTTCTATTTTATCTGGAAATTTAATGCAATAAAATGATGATGCTTTTGATGGCTACTTGTGGTGAATTGGTAAGTAAGCAAGTAAAGTTTACTTATAAAGCACAATTAAAACTCAGATTTCACTGACCAAAGTGCTGTACTATGTTGTCATTATAGAGACATATGTGATTGTGATGATGTTCGGTCAGGGCTGTCAAAATTTATTTGAAAAGATTTTTCAGGTGGTGCCATCTATGGAATACAGTCCAAAAGTAGATAATAATTACAAGTGTGTGTGTGTTTGTCTAAGAGAGAGAGTGTGTGTGTGTGTGTCAAAGAGAAATGGGAACAGTAGGGGGCCAAAAGCAGGGATTATACAAGAGCTGTTGGCAGTTTTCTATCCTCCTGATGCAAGAGAGAAAGAGAGACAGAGAAAGAGAGAGAGGTAAAAAGCCACAGATTGAGCCTGGCCTGAGCTCTACAGATGGCGTTAGCAGCCGTGGCATTATTTACTGTGACTGTCCCGGGTTAAGTACCTGGCTGAGGGTCTGGATCGATATCTCACCCAGAGGTGAACTCGCCCAGGCAGCAGCAACATGAAAGGTGAAATACTCTCCAAACTTCACAGCACGTGAAAACAGCCCCAGTCAGGCGGTGTGTGTATGTGTGTGTGAGTGTGTGTGGCCACATGGTGACGGCTCTGTGTTTTCTTTGCGGTGTGGTTGTTCATTACAGCGTGTCTGCCTCTGTGCAGTATGATTAATACGGTTGGGAATGTGCATTTAAAATCAATCGGAATTGCACTGGATTGCATTGTTCACTCAGGCATAAATATGTTTTTCTGGAATGATGGTTGTGTGATGACGGGGGAAACGCTGTGATTTGTGTTTGTTGTGAGGATCCCTGAGTCTTTAGTCTTGAAATCTCTCTCTTTCTTTCTCCCAGACACTCAAATTTACACATTTGTCGCAATGCAATTTTTAAAATCCTGTACCGACCTAACACACTTTAGGGCTGAGATACCTAGCATGGTGTGTGTATGTATGTGTGTGTGTGTGTGTGTGTGTGTGTGTGCGCGTGTGTGAGAAAGAGAGACAGACTAACTGAGAGAAAAAGAGAGAAAGCTTCCCCTCACCCCTTCTCTCTTTGTCTTTCTCTCTCTATCTCGTGTGTCATCTCCCTATCATGGCCTGTGTTTATGTGTGTGCACATTGGTGCTGAGATACCTAGTGTGTGGTGGTGTGTGTGTGAGAGAGAGAGAGAGATACACAGAGAGAAGGAAACAATTTAGAGATAGTAACAGTGAGATAAAGAAAGAGACAGAAACACAGGTAAAGGAAGAGAGAAATGTATTCCTTCATTCATCGAGAGAAAAATCTGACCTTGCAATATATTTCATGGCATTTAAAATTCTGTAATAAAACTAAAACACACTGATGCTGCAGTACCATCACCTGTGTGTGTGTGTGTGTGTTTATGTCTCCTCAGCCCCACCTTTCTCACACTCACTCACACACACTCACATTCACTTAAACTATCTTGTCATAAGAACTGCTGACTACAAAAAAGGCTGCAGAATATTCCAGAGATTTTGTTTCAGCGGGCTGGTGATGAGACGCAGGAGTGAGTAATCTCTCAAACTGTGCGCCGGCCGGAGCTGGACAGGCAACATAAACACGGGCAGCGGAGGAAGACGAATGAGACTGACAGTGACCACCACAGGCACGCCAGGCTGCACGTCAATGAGAGAGGGAGAGAAACATGGGCCGAAAGCTGGGATAAATACCACACCCATTAACAAATCAATACCTTTGCAGTATTTAATCATAAGTCTTCCTGGGAAACCCTAAAGGAGATCCAGCACAAGCAGAGGAATGTACACGCAAGACAGAAAAAATACAGTACAGTGCATTACAGATGTGCTTTATACATTATTCATAAAGCTCAACAATTTACACTTTATTTTTTGCTTTGCGCTTTTCCATAAGCAACTGGAAATCTGTGAGCAAACGCCCCGCCACAACTGTTGGTGGCAGAAATTGAAATTACATTCTGCTCCTATGACTAACTCATAAGCATGGAGACAATAAATGCGCAGGGGGGAAAGCGGGTTGGAAGGACTTTTTGTCTTCCGCTGCTCTGTTCCATTGTTTCGTGCCAACGTCAACGCCGCGAACAAAAGAGGAGGAATATTGCTTAAGATTCCCTCTGCTCTCCCCTTGTTTCTTAGAAATCGTTCGACTCCGTGATGCGCCTGCATGTGCAAAATTGTGGAGCGGCTTGAAAGAACAGAGCTGAACAGAGCAGGGCGAGGGATGACAGCAGTAGCCTGCTGGAGCTGGAATTATTATGTAGCAAAGTGTTGGTGATTAAGGCCATGTGCAGAGTTGCGGGTACAGAGTGAAATCAGTAGTGCAGAGATAGTCAGAGATAGTCCAACTGGAGTCAAACTAACAATGTAGGACTTAAGGCAGGACTAAAATAGTCTCTGAAAAGCGTTATGTACACTGCTGGGTAAAATAAATGAGGCAAACACAATTTATTACATGTTTTGTGATGATTTTTCTTGTTGATCAAATCCAGGTGAAATAAGTAAGTGACAGTATTGTCTGTGTTGAGTGTAGAGTGTAGAAGGGGACGGCTTTTCCCTTGTTGGTCTTTAGTAAACTCTTGTGTTTGGGTGAGCTGTCTTACAGTCTTTCACAGTGTGCTGCTGCATCAGTGCTGTTCCAGTCATGTCTGATTGCTCTCCCACAACTAGTCAGTCTCCTAAATGATCAGACATTAAGTGTGGTCTTGATGTGTGTCAATGTGGAACTCGACTGGACACTAATTAAACTGAGGTTAATGAACCAGACACTGCCTGCTCTCATCAGCCGTCCATTCTAACGCGTGCACTAGATGTATACTGTATTGTGTTCAAGATTCAAGATTCTTTATTTGTCACATGCAAATTATACAGGTACAACATGCAGTGAAATGTATCCTGATCCACTCTTTTGACTGTGCAAATTAGGCAAAAATTAAAACAAAATAGAAATACAAATAAAAAATTAAAATAAAATAGAGATACAAATACAACTTAAATAAACTTAATAATAAGGAGATCAAGGAAAATAAAGATAAAAGATAAATAAAGTATTTCTTATATTACAATAAAGCTACCCATGTGCAGAAGGCGAGGAGTAAAATTTAAGTGCCAGGTACAGGTGTATCTGCATGTGTGTATGAATTAAAAAAAAATAGGTACTGAAGTATCACCTGAGTTTACAAAATTATTCTGAAGACAGATAACAGGTGCAATTAGACTGTTTTAAAGTGCCGAGTGCAGCTGCACAGCAGTGAACAGTGTTATGTGGTTATGTGTTATGTGTTATGTGGTTGCTTCCTGCTTGCTGCACTTGATCAAATAAAACAGTATGTAAAGAAACTGTGATTAACTGTGTTTGCCACATTTTTGTCCTGCAGTGTCTAAACAGAGCATACTGTATTTCAATTAGTGTTCAATGTCCAATATGAACATATACTGTATATGTAAATATATACTTCGGGTACAGTACATTGCTCTTAAGTACCTCAGTGGTACCTTTACCAGTCATGGGATTCAAACTGGCAACCTTCGGAAAACGGGGTGAACTCCCTATTCGTTAAACTACCAACTGCCTACCAACACCTTCACTGTTGAAATATCATATGCTTTGTTCATGTTTAACAATGCCATAAAATGAAAAGGTAATGATGAACTTGACAAAACAATAGTCAAGAGGTACAACCTTGATTTGACTAATAAATACCATAGCTGTAAACATAAAACATTTCATTTTAAATAGACTACTGCAATAAATGGAATGCAAATAGAATGTCGTAATACTGAAAACTGCTTCCAGGGGGCTTCTGGTATGAAAATGACTGTAGTAAGCAGATTCTGCTTCATTTTAGTTCTGCTCATGACACTGCATCGCTTATCTTTTGCATGCAGTGTCAATATGGTTGGATTACTTGTTATGATTACATACAATGCACAGCCTTTCCAACTGTTTTTATTGCATTATTGTACTGAGCACATTGTTGTGTTTTTCTATTCATGGGAGCTGCTGTTGCCATATTATTTTTTACGCCTGTGTCTATCATGGCCTCTAATATTCTCGTTTCTGTGCTCTGATCAGACACGGTAGCTGTCTCTCTACTGCTGAACGAGTCTTAGCCCAAGTCACGGAGTCTATTATATTTATGCTGTCTTTTCTTTTTCACATTGATTATGCCAGTTCACTACAGTAGGACTTGTGATTGCTTTTCTCCATCTGTTCTTTGTCATGACTCTAGATAAACAGCCTAAACTTCATTATTAAATCAGCTGCTCCACGCTTTCTCCTGACACGCCACATTCTAGCAGCATTTCTATCTGCAGTTTAATAAAATAAAGCTTTTAAAAAACATCAGGACCCCATGATTGGTGTGTGAATGATTTGCTCAGCATAGACTATTGCTGTGTTTAAAGTAATGAATAGTTTTAATTAGGTTTGACCTCAGTGTCATGCTGGATTACTGTGCTGTACTACTGCAGTTATTTTCTTACTTGCTCATATTGTCACTACTGAGCCATGTCCCTGTAATCCAGAGGATTTTCTATCAGGACAAGCAGCAATCAAATTAAATTATTAATTAAAATTGTCTACTGTTTGTTACAATAGCACCCGATTTCATATATAAAGGTTCTAGAGTAGGCAGTTTCCTTGCTTTTAGCACAGGTTGTAACACACCTTCTAAACCTAGCAATGGATAAATGGATTTTTTACATCATACATCACCAGATTCTACACACACACACACATTCCCTCCAACAGTCCCTGCATTCACAAAACATTCTGAAGGCAGCCCAGTCTTTCTAGGGTGTATTTAACAGTTAATTACACTCTGAGTTAGGACTATGCCGTCAGATGCATCAGAACCACATTCTGAACATGTCAAAGTAAACTTTACTGTTACACGTACATAGAGGGACGAGACGACGTGGCTTGTAAACAGGCGTGGTACAGTGACAACCGTCAGGTGGGGAGAGAGAAAACCTCAGCTGTCACTGAACTGTCACGGTCTGAGCAGTTATGTCTCATGAGGCCACTAGTCTCCTCCCCGTTTTGTCTTTAAGGTGATCTCCCCCAGTTCTCTTGGTCTTGTGTCTTTTCTCTTTGCTGTACGTTTGCGGTGTTGCCTAGTTCATGTTCCGGGTCAATCTTCCTGGTTTCTTTTCTAATTTCAGGGCACACAGTCGTACACACAGTTGACCTCACGTTTGCTTCCGGCCTTTTTGCTGCATCTGGCCCATAGTATTAACTTACTCATGTTGATTAATTCAATTAATACATTTCCAAATGCATGTGTTCATCAACTGCTCCCTTAAAAATTCCTTCAAAATATGTTCAGTTTCTTTTAAGTACTGGACATGACCTATAATAAGATACCAGTTAAGTGCAATTTTTGGACAGACTATGCTGTTATATTGTACTCCATTTACTCTGAAAGATTTGGATTGATCTTTTATTCCACATAAAAGTGTGTCCTGTTAAAAATAAAATAAACAACTGCCTCCAATCTCCGACTTACTCCAGCTCTCTTTAAAGAGTTAGGCTCCGGTCCCCGCCGCGAGCCCAGTTGGGATTAAACGGTTCGGATAATGAATGAATGAATTTGTTTGGAATAATTGATATTTACCTTTTGCACTTTAGTATAGTATAGTTTTTATATTACTCTGTGTATATATACATATCTAACTTTTATCCTTTTATTGCTATATTCTGTTGTCTTCTTTGCTGCTGGCACATGCAAATTTCCCACCTGTGGGACTAATAAAGGCTTATCTGATCTTATCTTAAGTTTAAAACAATTTGTAAACCCATTTCTAGACCAGCTGTAACCGCAAATTAATAATCTATATCCCTAACTCCCATATTGCTCACACATACAGCATACCATCCCTTTTAAATAATTTTTTTACTATTGTTAATATTATGTTTTTTTCAATGTCTTGTAGAACTTTTGAAGGCTGTTTGTCTGTATGGAGCAGGTTAAAAGTAATAGTTAAAATTATAATTTATAAAAGTACTAAGTGATTATCAGTCACATGCTTTTGACATTCAAATAAAAAGGTAAAATTATGTAAATGCTTGTTTATTAAAGGAAGTAAAAGGAAATAATCATGATATTGAAGCCACATTGTCCAACTGACTGCCATAATAATAGAGGCACATAAACCTCTAACTTCACTGAAGATGATTTTGCATTGAATTGTGTGATAGTGTGTAGTCATCATGACATGCAAAAGACAAGAAGCTTCTCCTCTCAGTGTCCTACATGCCTTGTTGTAATTGGGAACCTGAGCCCAGATTTATTCTGATATTTAGTAACTCCTGCAGCACGTCTATTGTCGTCAATAAGAGGACGAATGTTTCTCGCTTGGTCTGACTGCTCATTTCCTCTTTGTGTTGTAATAAAAGCGTCCTGTAGCCATTATGTGCTGTGCATCTGCTTGCTGCATTTACAGCATGTACCAGTGTGCTTCTCTGATAAATAAGGTCTCACACCTTCTAATGGAGAGTGGCAAAACAGGAATAGAAGCCCCTAATTTATAATCTGTTATAAATATTGTTGTGGGGAGCTAAGTTACCCAGCTGCATAATAATCCCTCAATTCCTTAATGATCAAATACCCATAAAGTTCACAAAACTAATCTCAAATGGCAATGAGTGAAAAAAGCATCCCAGCTTGCAAAAACAGCTCATACGGTGCCAAAGTCTTTTGACCTTTTTCATGTGAGGAAACTACAGCTACAAACAAAGGCTTAAATTATTAAGCACTCACAGTGGAGAAATATCAATATCAATGTGTGTGCAGTTTCACAGCAGTGGGGAAGGTGAGGTCCAGGCCAGGTTATCTCCATGCTGACAGACCCAGGCATGTTGCAGTGCTGCGTCCATCTTCAGGTCAGATCTCTCAGTGTTTCTGAACATGAAGAAAAACCTTTGTTGCCGTGCCAGTTGCGACGATACGCGGCTCCTGGTTGGGAGTTGGGTTATCTTCAACTCCAGCAAGCCAGTCATCCTCCTAATTTGATTTTATCACCCCTTACAGCACTTGGGCTACTTGGAAAATTGTGTCCAGAATGGGACTTACCTCCTGCTGAGCGACCACGACCGGCCCCTGGAAAGAATCCTTTATCCACACCATTATAGTAAATGCAAAAAAAGAAAGTAAAAAACGGTGTTGCAGGAATACTGAACTGCGGTTGTTGATGCTTTCATTTTTCTGTTCTAATAACACTGCGAATTACATCCAGGAAAGGCAATGAGTCATTTCCTAATAGTCCATATGGCTAAAAATAGGTCTGCTTATTTACAGCATTAATCTCAGAGCCCGGGAGCCCCAGCATGAGAGGGGAGCGCAATTCGGTTATCTCCAACAGAAAGTTCCTTTAGTCACATAATATTAGGAGACCATTGCATTATGTACATTGGTGGCTGAACATGGAAAGCAATTTATTGCGGGTTTTCAGACTACTTCAGTTAAACAGGTTTCGGCCTCTGTCAGAGGCAGACAAATGCGTGGCCCAGTGGAATAAAGGCATGCCGTTAGGAAACGTCCAGAAAGATCATCAGCTGCATTCATATCGGCCTGGCGGAAAGGGAATTTCCACGGAAAACGGAGGAAACTAATATTGCAATGTGATATAAAAGCCAGTCCGTTATTGGGTTCTGAGGTACAGTTGTTCCTAATGTTGTTTTCTCTTCTAGTACCTTTTAAAATGTATGAGTTTCAGTGCACTGCGTGAGTTTGCTCTGACATAAAAAAGGACGTCATGCTGGGTAACCTGTGGGATTGCCAATGAGCCTCGTGAGTGAAAAAGGGTTGGCTTTTGATTCTAATTTGCTCATTAAAAGTCTGTCAGTGATTGCATGTCATTTCCACTGACAATATCTTAATTAAGTGAGAGAGATGGATGCCTCTATAAAGTTATCTGCTATTACAAGCAGGTTAAATAAGTGGGAATTTTAATGAGTGAAATAATTTTGTTGGTATTTGAATGATTTACGTCATAAGTTAATTATAATGAAGCGACACCCAACACTGGCTAAAATTAGATTATCATTAATGTTGACTGAAAAGAAGCTGCTAGAAGTGGCTGACAATAAATGCAACTCAACAGGGACATGCAGCATACATCACTTACATTAGCATCTTATGAAGACTTAACAGAACGCGACCAGTCAACCATGCTTTTACATGAAACTGATGTTTAAACAGTGTAGTGTGAGTGGTAGGGAAAATCGCTGAAAGTAATTTAGGAATATTTAATACACTTTTTTATGAGCTAGCTGTGACATGTTGTTAGCTTAGCTTGATACCACACAGCATGTCTCCATTTGCTGTCGTAATAACTCTTCACCATCTGCATGTAGAAGTTCCAGCTGCTAATTACTGATTAAAGCTAGTTACATTTATTCTATAGGAGGCTTTAAAGAGGGGTTAATTAGCAATCAATTAAAGAGAGTTAGCAAGTCTCTACTGAACGCTTGATTTCATAACAAGGGCTGCTGAATGACCCTCAATTTCACAAAACCCATTTTGCTGCTTTTCACTCTCAAGGCTCCAGCCTGATTCCAGTGGGATGCATTAATATCAGCAGGTGGGGAATAGCATGAGCAAACAACATGTCTGTGGCATAAAAACACAGAGGAGAATGCAACTGAATATAATCCCTCAATTAAATGTTACACAAAAAAGGACACACTGAAATTCTGCTTTTGAAAACCTGAATGTATGAAAAAGGGGAAGACAGCTTTAGAATTATATCTACAGAAAATTGCAGTGCAGAACAAGTGCAGAACGTTGTTTATCCAGTGCAGGGAGAGAACAGTTTTTACTGTAACAAATTAAATACAAAATTATTTTCCTTTCAGATTTTAAGTTAACATTATTTTTATTAGTACGTTTTGTTCTAGTGCCGCAACCCTTTTTCATTAGTAACCATTTAACAACCAGTTCTACAGTACTGCCAGTACTACTAGCATCGAGCTGCTGAGCAAGACCTTTAAACCCAAGTTGCTCCAGAGACACTCTCCTCCTAATTAGCTAATAGAAATCACTCTTAAAAAGAGTGTCTGATAAATGCTAAGAATGTAAATTTAGAAGGTTAATGAAATAAAGGTGACAGCTGTGTCTAGGGTGTAAATTTGCCAGTGTTGGGGAGTAACGGAATACATGTACCGGCGTTACGTATTTAGAATACAAAATATGAGTAAGTGTAATCCGTTACAGTTACCGTTTAAATAGGTGATAATTAGAATACAGTTACTTTGTTGAAATAAATGGATTACACGGCGGTCTTTTCCTGTTTCATATGTGAGGCTGTCCCCTCTCTGTCCCCTCTCTGTCCCCTCTCTAATTTTGGTAATTCCACGCATTGCCGGAAACCCAAACAAAACACGCAATAAGAGGCTCTAATGTAAGCGTCCTGTTAATGTTGGTGGCGTCAGTTACACAATGGACCCGGAGCCAGCACACCAGAGCCAGCAGTGCCCGGGCAGCAGTGCATTTCTTACTCAGAAATTTCGTGTTTGCTCCTTTAGAGTAAATATATTGTCTGTTCAGGGAGATTTGGGCTTAACAGCCAATTGGTAGAGAAAAACAAACAAGAATGTGCAGGATGTGATTGCTACATTCATGTAGTTGTAAAAAGCATGACAGTATATTAAGTAATCCAAAGTATTCAGAATACGTTACTCACATTGAGTAACTTAATGGAATACGTTACAAACTACATTTTGGGGCATGTATTCTGTAATCTGTAGTGGAGTACATTTTAAAAGTAACCTTCCCAACACTGAAATTTGCATGTGGATGGTGGGATTGTCGAGCGATTGCTGAGTTGTCTCCACCAAAAACATTGATCAAACGAAATGAATGTCAAACAACTTGTCTAGGTATACAAAGGGTTAAATGGAGTTCTCTACTTGAAGACCACCTCTCAAACAGACATCGCTAATGTGACTGGCTTTTGCATTTCCCTGCTGATGTCTGAGAGGCTGGAGTTGCTTTGGGTTGTTGTTAGCACCAAAGGCTGAAGTAAAGTTATGAAATCCTTATTAAACTGCCTCTTGTTGTGTTGGTCACCAGTTACCTGTAACCTTACAGAACTCATTAACTAACATGTTATTGAGAATTAATTTTAAAAGTCAAAGTCAAAGTAAACTTTGTCACCTCTGTTATATACTATACAGATATACAGCGAGACGAGACAAGACGACGTGGCTCCAGTTTTAACAGTGCAGTAGGAAATAGGGAACAAAGAACAAATAAGGCACATGGAATAAATAGTAAATAAATAAAGTACAAAATATACATTTTAAACTAGAACTAGAACTAGAAATAGAGGTAGATAGAGAAACAGTATTGGATGCAGTATTACCTACAAAAGTGGAAATTGACTTTTATACTGGATGTGCAAGAGATTAGAAACAGTTATAATATGAAAAAATTCTATATCTGGTCTATTTATACATTTAATGTTCAATATTTGTGCAAATAAGTGGCGGCAGTGCAAAAATTATTATAGCAGTGTTGTAGCAACAGTCATTTGAGGAGGAAATAGTCCGTATAGCAGCATGTGCATCACAGCGACGGTGATGTGTAAAGTACAGATGTGCAACAGAGTCAGTCAGTTCACAGTCCGGGTGAGTGTGTTGGGGGAAGTGTGAGGGCAGGAAGTGTGTTCAAGAGTCTGATGGCTTGTGGGAAAAAGCTATCACGCATTCTGGAGGATCGTGTCCTGATGCTGCGATAGCGTCTGCCGGATGGGAGGAGTGTAAAGAGTTCATGTGAAGGATGTGAGGGGTCGAGCGCGATGCAGGAGGCCCTCCTGATGCAGCGTTTGTAAAAGATGTCCTGCAGCGGCGGGAGGGACGTACTGATTATGTTGCCAGCTGCTTTGACAATTTAAGGCAGTCAGCGGGGAAATCCTCCAGACAGCAGCAAAATAGAAGCAGGCGTTCTGGAGGAGAGCGAGTGGCTGGTAGTGGTGGTTGTCTGTTGAAGAAAATAAAATGATCAATGAATGTGTGAACTGAAAAAAGAGGCAGGTGCAGGTGATAATGAGCAGGAAATAGAAAAGAATGAGTGAGAATAAGTAAACTTTAAACCCAGGCTCAGTAATCCGGCGACATGGATCAACGGAGGCCAGGCAGCAGCAGTGCACACATTACATTAGTATGATTGGTTTTCCATATTAGGTTGATTATTTATGCATCATAAATAAATAAAAAAATAAATAAATAAAAATCATCCATTTAAACAAATAACGAAATGTAAACTAAATAGCCTTTTTATTGAGGAGTGTCAAATAAGCTTCAAAAGTGATATTTATTTATTAGTCATCAAATTATGCAGTTGCTGTTACATCATTATTTGTCATGATCTGAGAGAAGAGAAGAATAAAGAGAGTAGGCGCAAGTGCTTGGTTGAATAAAAAAAGATTCCAAAGTCCAAAAGTTCAACCAAAACAGGAAATGAGAGTGAATAAATGAATAAAAAATACAAACAAAACACACCGGGACACTGCAGAACAAAGAAGTGTTCACATGAATGAGAACACAGGTGAAAATAGGTGATCACCAGTGAGACAGGAATCCTAGTTCAGAAGTCTGGGGACCGTGACTGCTGTAAGTGCTGGCTGCTGAGGGGAGCTGTGACTTCAGATGTAAAGCTGGAGTCAAAGGTCAAGGTGATTCCATCTTTGGCTCCAGTAATGCTTTTTAGAAGCCCTTCTTCTTTTTCTTCATCTCCCATTAGGGGTCGTCACACCAGATCAAATACCTTGTTGTCCGCATTTTGAACTGGAAAAAGGTTTACAATGAATGCTTTTCCTGATGCAATCCTCCACTATTTATCTGGGCTTGGGACAGACACAGAGAAACACACTGACTCATGTACCTCCAGTGGTCGGGATAAAGATCTAAACTTCAGTATTGTTTTTGGAGGTTTCTGACTTGAACAACTAATTTTTCTTCCTGTTTTGATTATCTATCAAAATTTCATTCATTTCCACTTTCATTGTTCTATAGGCTTCTAATCCCTAAACATTAAGTCTGCTGCAATCAGTTCCCACTCCCATTTCTCAACTCAACAATCCCCAGCACAGGTCCTCATCAGAATCCCCATGTTTAATGGAAAAGAAAAGTGACATTCATATATTTTTAACACAAACCTTTTCCTGGATCTTTATCTTTTAACAAACTGTAAATGTAAATGCCCCTGGTTTCCTGCATTACCAAAAATAAGCACATGGTGTGTTTGTGGGAGAGGAAAGCACAGGAACAGTACAGACTGAGTTGAGCCTTATATAATCTCAGACAAGAAAATAACACTGCAGTCTCTCATGTCTGTGTTCTGGAGAAAGCCAAAAACAAAAAAGACAGCCCTAGTCAAAATGCAGTGAGAAACAGATGACACCACTGATGACGGTGAATGTTTTTGGACGGTTTTCACATTGCCATGTGCTGTACAAACAGAGACGGCTTCCTGCAATTCTGCTGCTTTATGTCTTTACAATGGAAGGCAAACTATAAAAGACACCTAGTGCACACACCCCTCTAGCTGCTGCTGGACGGTGGTGCTGTTCTCTAGACAAGCACATAACTTCTCCTCCTACACTGTTAACCAGATTTCTAATAAAAGCTTTCAGTACAGCATACTTAAACTTGTCTTTGTTCATTACTATTAACTACTAAGTTCCTTCTACTAATCTGTAGATTGTGCTGATGATTTTAAAGCTGTGTTTTAGTCTTATTTTTTCTGATTCACATTTGATGCAATGCATTTAGAGGGGGATTTAGAGTCACCAGTTAAACGAAAGTGCATACTGTGGGAGGAAACCGGAACACGAACACCGGAAAAACATGCAAACTCCCCACAGCCAACATGGGGATCGGCCAACACAAGACCTTCTCACTGTGAGGTCACAGCACTAACCACTGCCCCACCGTGCCGCCCTCATCTTTCACATTAACATATTAAATGACTATCCTGGTGATGGTCTTAAAGTAACAGTGAACTCCTGTCCTTGATGTTGCCTCAGATTATTAACATTGTGTCGGTAACTATGTATGTTCTTCTGTATTAATATACAAAAATCATGTTGAAAAGAATAAAACGCAATCATTTTGTAGTGCATTATAATAGTATTGCGTCAACAGTGTATCTGACGGGGCAGTCGTGGGCGTAACGGTAGGATATTCGCCCCGTGATCAGAAGGTCGCAGGTTCAAATCCAGCACCGATAAAGTTACCACTGAGGTACTCACAAGCAAGGTACTGTCCCCAAGTACTGCTCCCCGGGCGCTGCCCTTGTTAGCTGCCCACAGCTCCTTCACGGATGGGTCAAATGCAGCGGTCACATTTCGTTGTGGTGCACTGTGCTGTGATGTGGTGTGTTCACAATGACAAATAATCACTCACTTTCACACATTCACTTATTACAAGACCAAAATGCAACGTCCAGCACAGGGTCATTTGCCAGTTAAACAGTGTGTGTGCAAGACAGGGAAACGAACACAATGCCGGCCTCACACTAGCAACAACGCTTCCTCCAGGTGTAAGCTAAAGCTGTTCATGTGTCTTTGGGACGGGAGATACACTGCTACAGAGTGATGGGGGTCATGTATCTGCCACAAGGTCACTGTATCGCTCTGACAGTCCCCCCAATCCCTCCAGCTTTTGCTCCAGGATCACACTATCACCACTTTCTCGTCTCTTCCGTGCACCATTATCATCCTCGCAGCCAGTCACTGGCATGGGGAGAGAGTGACTGAGTGATGGAGAGAATTTAGAAGAGAGCATGCCTCCTTTCATTGAATAAACAGCATCTCAGGGATGTCCCGAGAGACTTCCGCAGCCTTGGAAGCATAATGGCTCGTGTGACATGTCGTTTCTCTCTCTCCCCTTTTCAGCATGTGTAGGGTGCGGCTGCGGAATCTCATTTGGTGCGACTACTAGATTTCCATATATGCTACAGGAGGCATTTGATGCGGGGATATTTGGATGACAGCTCGAGCTACAGCTGGATGATTGTCATCTCCCCTCCCCCCATACAACCAGTGGAGGTGTATTTCTCATAGAAGTATCTTGAGGTGACAGTCGTTATTAGTGTAGCTGTGTTGAGCCGTTAGTCAGTAATGAGTCGTGATTAGCGAAACTGTGCACAGTTACCACTCAGCAATAAAGCACTCAATTACTGTCACTATGAGCTGTAGCCATTTAAAGAGTAGGGTCATTTTTACTGTTACTGTCTGCATTGCCTTCTAAGAACTAAATGTCCTTATTAATGTGTACAGTATTTGATAAATAATATAACACTTGTGTCACACTCCCCTGGGGTCCTTTGTGAGAGAGGATGCAGAGGCAGGAGTTGAAACATTGCTCTCTTTTATTCACAAAGTCCAAACTAAAGTAATACTGCAATCATCAACAACAAGCTTAGCCTAGCAAAACGTTAAATCACTTGAGCAAAGCAGGTCTGATGTGATCACACGATAGCACCTCACACTCCGGGTCGAGCTCACTTAAATAAGAGAAAGACCAGGTGAGAGAAATCAAACCAAACGAGTGCTCAAGATGCAAACGTGACCTGCAAACCCGGAAGTCCAAACAAACCAACGCAAACATAATTAAACACAGATGTCCCAATTAATCACTATAATTCCTTCACCACCAAGTGAGAAAGGTCGACAGCAAACCCCGTCTAGAACTGCGGTGAACAGGATCGCTGGGGGCTTCAGCTTTTTACTGCACCTTCGCTGTACAGACATTTGATACTGATCAACAGAAAACACCAGCAAATAACAAATAAATCAAAAGGTGTCGTCTCAATAGAAAGAAAAACCACAAATGTGATGTGTTTAACGTTGCAACATCACCATTCACTTTTACTGTAATGTCATTTCAAAATGTAGCACATGTAAATGTGGAACTCTAATCCGTGTAGAAGGAGGGTTGTGTTATGTTGTGTGTGATTCAAACTCTCTATCTCTCTGTTCTTTAGGGGAAATTGAGTTTAAATAAATTCACCACTGTTCGCTTGGAGAGAAGTGCACTTACAATGTTAAGTGGAATAAACGCAGATGTGTTGTCTGATGTTGCTAAATACTTTTGGTACTGTGTAACAACAAACGTATTTATAAATTTTCTGCCATGAAGACAAAGACAGGAAAAAGCTGTGGGGCTTAGAAACATTCTACAGCTCCTTTGACGGCATTTAGCAGACACTCTTATCCAGAGCAACTTCCATTTTCTAGTTTTCCAATGAGAGCAACTTGGGGTTAAGGGTCTTCCTCAGGAACTCAGTTTTGGTAGTGCTGGATGTAGGATTTGAACCTTGTGGTCTGGAGGCGAGCACCCTAACCACTAGAGCACCATGCCTCTGTTACATTATACTGCCAAAAGTATTAAGACACATGCCTTTACACACACACTTACATGAACTTTAATGAAACCCCTTCTTAATCCATAGGCTTTAATCTGGAGTTGGTCCACCTCTACAACTATAACAGCTTGAGGTCAGTGAGGTCAGCCACTGATGTTGGACGAGAAGGCCTGGCTTACAGTCTCCGCTCTAATTCATCCCAGAGCTGTTCTACCGGGTTGAGGTCAGGGCTCTGTGCAGGTCAGTCAAGTTCCTCCTCCACACCAAACTCCCTCATCATCTACGACTTTACGGAGCTTGCTTTGTGCACTGGTGTGCAGTCATGTTGGAACAGGAAGGAGCTGTCCCCAAACTCTTCCCACAAAGTTGGGAGTGCGAAATTCTCCAAAATCTCTTGGTGTGTTGAAGAGTTCCTTTCACTGGGTCCAAGTGGTCAAGTAAAAAGACCCTGAAAAATATTCCCTATTGGAACGGCTGAATTCAGTGATTTGGCGGGTGTCCCAATACTTTTGACAATATAGTGTATAATGTATATGGAGCTCTGTATATAGAAGCAGAATGTTCTGGATGAACATTGTTTGAGAGTTGTACCTGATGTCACTTCTGCATATGGGTCCAAAATGTGGAGAAGGTCTTGGTTTGACTGTTGTTATTTTGTAAAATTTCCCCCTCAAAGACACAACTCCAGATTTGATTAATCAGCCAATTATAGAATTTGATTTATACTGTACATTTAATTTGTGTCTTACAATCATTCTTTTTCACATGTGACAGGGTTATGCCATTTATCTAATAGCTGTAGTTTGTCAGTACTTGCCATTTTGTCGATTTCTAGCAAAATCAATTCAGAGCCTGGCCATGTAAATATAGCCATTAAATCTCTTTTGCTGTTCATTTTAATGAAGTGAAATGATTCATATTGATAAAACAAATGGTGTGTGCGTGTGTGTGATAGAATTAGAGACACTGAGGGTCAGTACAGACAGACAGCAGTTTAATTTTCCTAGTATTTAGGGATGACCACTAGGAACTTATAGATCAAACAAGAAACGAGCAGATTCAGAGCAAAGGATTCCCAATAAGAAGAACACAGCGGAAATAAAGAGAGATAATATGCACAGAACATTATCAAGACGCTTTTGTTCCGTTTGACTGTAGCACCCAGTAAATTCAAAGTTTGCACTCATCAGAATGTTACACCTGATTGTCTCTTATATTCCAAAATATCCCACGGCCCAAACAACGACCCCCACCAGACTGTAAACATAATTGGTGTGAAATGTGACTGTCCACAGGTGAAACTTGACGTTCATATTACTCTCCAGTTCAACAGCACAAGAACCCACACCAGATAACACTGCATAAGAAGAAGTAAACTGAAATGGATTGACTCAGTATTTTATTTCCTCGAGTGTGACACTGGATCACCAGATTGCAAGAGAAAGTAACTTGGTTTTGCCCAATCAGAACGGCTCGGACGCTTTTAATTAGCCTGTGTGCTTTCAAGCTTAGAATAATTATATGAATTCACTAAGGATTAAATAGTTCACTTTATTTTAGTTTCAAGACAAAGTTATAATAATTTCAGCATGTCGAAGTTAATATTGAATTGTAAACTTACAGACATTTAAAGTTGTCGCATGAATATCTACATGCACGCACACACACACACACACACAATGTTTTATAAACTTCACAACTCTAAACCCTAGTATAATTTAATTATAATTTAACGTTTAGAGATGGTTTTATGAATAACTTTTAACATCACTGCAATGGACAGGAATGCTTTCAAAAGCTCTTTTTAAGTTTACCTCTAAGTTAGACTCTAAAGGTGACGGTACAGTATTTGATTTGAGCTGCACTTTCAAGAATAACAGGACAAAGCAAGAATTCCTCTAAATCATTTAGCCAGTATATTAAAAAGCATTATCCAGGCTGAATGAAATCTAAAGTGTGAACATTTTTCCCTGTGCAGATAAATAAATAAAAGATGCACTATTGGTCTATTTTCAGCTGCAAACAAGGTCATATTCCAAATAATCACGCTCGACTATGACAGTGATGGACAAAAAGCGATTTGCTGTGTGAAATGTGTCTGTGGCAAGATGAATGACGTCCAATAAGGAGAAGCATCTCTGTTGTAACGCGCTTAAAGAGACTCTCTAAGTGGGCTAATGAAAATTCAGCATCACATCTCTCTCCTTTATAGCCATTAATTCTTCATAGCGCGAGTCATATTTTTCAAGAAAATTAATTCTGGTGACTGATTTGCTTTTGTAATAACCTAATAGTTCGCCACTGGCCTGTGCACTCAGCTGGAACAGATAGAGAGAAGCACATATCGATTGAGCGGTCGGCACGCCAGCCGATTTAATACACAGATTTAATTTTGTTCCACTCTCCAATTTTCTGCAACCCTCCTTGATAAAGGGGAAGAAAAATAATAGAAAAATGAAAGACAGGATTCAAATGTGAATGCATATTTTAATTTCAGCCAGAGAATGTCAATGTTGAGGGCGTTCATCTATCTCCACTGAATACAGCGTGAATGACAAGTGGCATAACAGGGTATGAACGTGGTAGAGGAAAGGGGGAGTCGAGGGACAGAGTGTTAAACATCAGGAGAATATCTGTAAAAAATACTGTGAGATGCATCATGATTTGTCACCTCTAAGACAAGCTCCCGTCTGCAACTGAAGTACACAAATGGTGGTATAAAACTAGTCCAGCTGGAGCAGAATAAAGAGTACAGCCTTTCCAAGACTCACACTGGGATGGGAATTTTAGCTGTACCTGACTCCAGAATTTTCAGCTCCCTCCCTGACAGGTTCTTCAGTGAGCAGAGGTGATGCTTCTATCAGAGAGAGCAGACACACAGACAGAGAGAAAGTCCCAGAACAAGTCCTCACAAGCTTGTCATTTTTACACTGCAACATCCGATGAAGACGGACTTGAAACTAATATATATATATATTAGAGAGCGAGAGAGAGAGATTGTATGCTGCTCTGCTCTACTCCACTTTCGGACCTTTCTTTGGCAAGTTGAACAGTGATAAACTAATACACAAGATCCATAGATTATATTTTATTAACTTGTCATTACTGCTCTAATGAAATGGTTTGTTTGTGTTAAATTATGTAATAGACAGTTTATCTGTATAATTTTTTATTCTTCTGTAGATTATTTCTTACAGTATGAATGTAGCATTAAAAGTATTTTATGTTGTAATAATAATAATGCTTTACATAACAAAAGGCATATTTTGTGTTGAAATGAAATTTGGATAATTTTGATTTTCCAGGTATTTCGTTCAAGTAGTTGTTTAATTTAATGTAAATTTCTAAAGATATTAAAACTGACTTAGTTGAGGACACTTTTTCAGTGTTGTGTTCCCTGATGCTGTAAGACTTGAAATGATCATTTTTCTAATGCCTCATGTTATTTTATCTAATTTTCTTTTCTCTGACCTCCATACTGTACATCAGTCATTTCTTTTTCTTTCTTTTGCAGGCACCTCCGACACTTGAAAATGATTGTAAAATGCAGCACCTTTTTCTCTATTCTCTCCCTCCCCCTCTCTCCTCTCACTACACTTTATACTGCCTATCAAGACTCCGACTCACAAGGTTATTCTCCACTGTTTATAGGTATAAGCTTAAATAAATGTGTCACAGCTGTCTCACCAAATTTCTCCTTTTTCGAGTGCTGTATGCTGCCATGCAAAAATGGAAAAGAGTAAACAGCACAAAAATATTATGTTTTCATTTATTTCATGTTTGTTCAACAAATATCTCTCTAAATTGGCTTAATAGAATGAATTAAAGCATTCTGACAGAAATCTCTCTCTCTCTCTCTCTCTCACTTGTTCAGAATTTAAAAGTGACCTGTCTCCCTTGACCATAAAAGCCAGAGACATGCCCTGTGGGGGGCTGTTAGTGGAAAGCCATGTAGCAGCTTATTAAACCTTAATGCCACCCGCTTCTCTCCTCCATCTATTACCTGCAACTAAATAAATGAGCCCCACTATCCTTCACTCATTAAAGGAAAAAAGTCTGAATTAAAAGGTCTGCATCACTCACATATCTACTCCTATTGTTCTTGTAAAAATAATTAATAGTGAAGTTAAAACACAGCCTTCTAAAATATAATTGTATTTGTTGATGCTGATCATAGATATTCTGGGCAAAGCTTAACCAAATATTCTCTATAAAATATTGCTTCATGGAATATTTTTTGATGTAGGGTAAGTAACATGTTTAATAGGTTATAATCATGACCTTGGTTGGCAATAAAATTGTGATGAGGTAACTGCATGTCATGACTAAAGTTTCTGACAAGTCCTGTTCTAGTCTTACCATTGAGGTTTTAAGGTTTATGAGATTGTCTTGACAAAAATCCCTGCGTTTAAATGTAGATGTTAATAGATTTCGCGCCTCAGACCAAGCAGTACCAACTCATTTTCAACGGCATATTATGACACAAAACCAATTATGATTTGCAACAAATTTACCTGAAATATTTAATGCAATTAACCAAGCTGCACAAAATAATGCTCTCATATCACTTTTAAAAAAACTCAAAAGCATGTTATAACATTCTATCCGTTGAAAGCACATACTAACCTGGGCTGCGTTGTCCAGACTTGCCATAGGAAGTGGATCATTAATTAAAAGATCAATCCAGTTGATGTGCTGGACCCATAAGCACAGAGGCCATTATGAGCTGCGGGGAGTCAGGCTAAAGGTCAACACACACCCCTCCTTTCTGTCAACGGGAGGCCACAGTCTAATTAAACATGTCTATAGAATGAGGATAATTGAAGAATGTCTGGTATTAGGGATCACAGTGGCGAATCGTAATTAGAGACTCAGAGGTGGATGCAGATGTTCCTAAAATGACAAATAGACACTAATAGTGTAACGGACGTCATCTTCGTTTCGGCACTGTTGTGCAGCCTAACATAATGACCATTATTTCAGTCTGGAAATCATGGTTCAAGAAGCACTGCAAAAATGTTTCTTCTATTATTTCTATTGTTAAGTAATATTCTGTTTTTTACTACATGTCATTTGTGACTTTTCCTAATGGTGTTGCTGTTTTCAACATGGTGTAACCCTTCACCCTTAAGATATTATAATGAACATGTCTGGTTAATTTGTGGATGCTTTGGCCATAACTGTCCAATTAGTCCAAATTTGCAGTCAAATGCAGTCATTTTAGACATTCAGGAGTAAATCCTTCATCTTTTTAAAAGTTTGAATTATGCTGCCCATTAGCGCCGTAATCCTCCCTAGATGGAAGGTTTGCACTCCTCTCAAAGCATCTATTTTGAACACTTTAAAGAGAAAAAGCAGTTTTCACAGAACATACTTCATTATCTACTTGGTCTGACTCTGGCTTGAAGCCCAGTATGTGACATCAACTGATTAAGGCGCCTGAGTCTTAAAGCATTGTAGAGATGTCATGTCATGTGATTAGCTGAAGATCTGTCATAGTATCTGTGGTTTTTGGACCAAATTAGCGGAGTAGCATCTGATTTTACTAATTAAGTTTCTTCTTTAATTAAGGGATGTGGTTTTTAGCATATGAGGTATAGCTCTGCTGAAAAATGACAACTTACTGTCCTTTCAACTACATATGCATGCTTATTATGATTTACAATAAATCTAACCTTACTGTAGTCACTACAGTGTGAATTTATACCATACTCCTGTCCAACGAACTTGCCATCAAATCCCAACAATGTCTCGCTTATTCATCTCCTGGTTTTGCAAAGCTCCCTCAGAATCTCTGAACTAGAATTCATGCACCATCAGGTACAATTTGGCTAAGAGTACCAAGGAAACCAAGTATCATTTCACGCTAACATTCCTGCATAAGTACCGCAAACACTCACTTTCATATCTCTCAAAAACAGCAAGAAGGAATCAAACACAACTTGCCAGTTTTGTTGCAATAACCCTGCTTGTATTCGGACCGTTTCCTGACATTTCCGCAAGAGAGGCTGTAATGATTAAGCTGGAACAGGGGCCGGGGTGCCACGGTCGTGGAAAAAGTGGCTGACATCATCTGTATAAGAGGGGCTGCGTTCGGGTCCGGCGTCAGACTTTATGATGTATGCGGCATGTCAGAGAGTAAACTATGACCTATTAGGTTTGATAAATGGCCGGGGCCACTCTGTCACCGTCGGTAAGTTGCTGGGTCTGCTCAACAGGCTGAGGGCACGTGCCAGCCCTAAATGCAGCGCACACAGTCAAATTTATCTTGTTCACCGTGCAACGCCCACACTCAGATTCAGGTGGCCAGTTGCAGTGTTTGTGGTGAGAACACAATGTGTGAAATAACGGGTGGGCGGAATCTGCTCGTGGTTTCTTGCCATTTAGCACAAAAGAGGCAGGTTAGTAAGTGAGTTTAGTTTAGTTTAAAACTTTGTACAGGACGCTTCAAATATTTTGGCATCTTTGCTGAGTTGGCATCTAAACTTTTGCTAAAAAGATGGAAAAATGGACACAAATAAGTAGAATTTTAAAATAAATTTTTTTTGGAACCGTTGTCATCAAAGAACAGAAAAGTGTCTTAATTGGTCTGAAATGTGGCAGAAAAGATGGAATTTAGGCATTTATTTTTACATTTACAACATTGAGCAGACGCTCTCATCCAGAGCAGCATACAACATTGCTTTGTAGTCCACGACTCTTCATCAATCTGCAAAGCTGGACATAAATCTGTTCAACTAATTTAGCGCCACCTTAACAAGTTACACACCTTTACAAACCCTGTTAGAGAAATTCCAGTTAGTGCACAGATAAGAGTACATGCTAGCTGGTAAATTTCTTTAGAAAAACTAAGTAAACAATAAGTATGAAGGTTAGTTAGTCTTCTAGATACTTCATGAAGAGGTGGTTCTTCAGACTATGTTTAATCACAGAAAGCGAGTCTGCAGTTCTGATGACAGGAGGAAGTTCATTCCACCACTGAGGAGCCAAGACTGAGAGTCTTCCTGTTCTCTTAAGTATTGGTGGTTGGAGACGGGCAGCGCTTGATGTTCTGAGAGGATGAGACGTGACGCGCTGCTTGATCGTTGCGGTTGGAGGTGCGGTTCCATTCTTGGCGTTGAAGGTGAGTGTTAGTGATTTAGACCTGATGCGAGCCAGTGCAGGTTCCGTAGTAGAGGTTTGATATACAAGAATTTAACACGACTGTAGCAGAGTCTCAGCAGAGCTGGATCAACGGAAGTGGTCTAGTTGCCTTCAATGGAAGTCCAGTCGGTAGAGAGTTGCAGTAGTCCAACCTAGAGATGACCAGAGATGAGGTACTGGCGTTGGGGGTGAGAAAGGGATGGATCCTTCTGATGTTGTAAAGAAGACATCTGGAGGACGTGGAAAGGTTGCTAATGAGTGAAGAGAATGACAGTTGATTGTTTGGACTGACACCAGGATAACCAAAGTCTCAAGATCAAGTTCTGATGTGAGACATGAAAAGGTTTTAACAAAGAACATATTTGATTTGATTGAAATTAAAATGATCCTTTTCCAACTAAATATTTTATCTTATTTTAAATAATATTTAAATGTTAATAACACTACGCCTAAATCTTTAGCCGTTTGCCATGTGTTTGTTCCATTGACTCATGAAAATTATTTAACATCTGCAACTATGTGCCGTGATTTAGAGACATAGCAATATCAAAAATGACAGATAAAGGTAAAAGGCAAAATGATGAAACATAATATCAAGATAAACCCACTGTAGCAGTAGATATTTACCGTAATCTTATGCAGTCCCTTCGTGCATCCTTTGCCTTTCTAGATAGGTTGAGCATCGTGGCAACACAGTTCATGGAAGCTCATTTTCTGGGCAGCAGCATGCATAAAGGGATCGAAGAAGAGGAAGACACAGGATCCTTAGACCAGATAGATTATCAAAAGGGGCCTGAAGGCCAGCACTCTCTCCCCCTCTTTCTCACACTCACAAATACACACACCCACACTCTGCATTTGTGTGTGTGTGTGTGTGTGTGTGTGCATGCGCATTGGCAAGCCCCACCTGAGGCTCATCTGAGATTTGTCAAAGCTGGCTTTGTGAAATTCCCAGGAATCCGTCCCTGGGGAGAACATTGATATGGATACTGACCACAGAGACAGGCTCAGCATCTCTCTAAAGGAGCACGAGAGGAAAGGAGCTCTTCACTGGCCAATAGGAGGGTCCTTCCTGTCACTTTGTGAATGTTTGATTCCGGCAGGGGAAAATCCATTGTTCATGGGATGAAACGATTGTGTGCGGATATTGCGTGTGGTTCTCTTTGCATCTGCTGAAAGGAGAAAGGCATCTTATGCAACACTTAGTTGTTGGAGAGGAAGGTTATAGAGAATATTTTCTCTTTGTTGCACTGACTTTTCAAAAATGTTTGAATTATTAATTTATCTACTTATGTACGTACTGGTTTCTTTACAGCCATATGTCTAATTATGAATTAGATTCATATCCTCAACCATGTGACATCCTGCCTTTCATTTTCTCTTTTTAAGAGGCACAAGAGGCTCATGTTTACTACGGGGATCTTATGAAATGAGGTTCAGTCTTGCTGGCTGCCTGTTACAGTTTTTAATTATTTCACTTCTAAAGTGTTACTCCTTCCGTCATGACCCATCCCCCCCCGGACTTTGGCCAAGCCAGCCCACTGGACTTTGCTGATGCGGCCAGCAGATGCTGCCATTTTGTCTTGTTCGGTGTTTTGAGTTTAGTCCTGTGATCCCTGTCTGTCAAAGTCCTTGTCCCACCTTCTTATTGTGTCTGATTGGTTGATCGCGGTGTATTAGTCCCCTCACCTGGGTCTTGTTTGTTTTAGTCCAGCCCCTTTTTAAGCTCAGCTTTCCCAGTGTCTCTTGTTGGTCCACCTTCACACTGGCGGTGTGCTGTGTGGGTTTTCTAAAGATCCGAAGACGCGTTTTGGTTTTTTGTGGCCCTTTTTACGTTTTTTTCTTTGAATAAAATGGCTTGCACCGTGACCTCACCTCATGTCATGCTGACATCACCATGCTACGTGACACCTTCCATGTTTTACCTTTTGCTTTTGGAAGATGTAAGAGGAAACTCGCCAATCATTCCAACTGAGCCTAATGCTATTTCAGTTTGATTCCAGGTAAACAGCAGAACACGTGAAATCATCTTTAATACATGATCTTTGTGTTCCATTGTTATGTGTTTTCCAACATGTTCTTTTGATGAATTATTCATCAGAACAGCTCATCTTAACTCTGATTAAGACTGGAGTTAGTCTCACATTTCTCTTTTGATGTAATTCACGAGAAATCTAATAAGGTCTCTAACCAGGGTGTTGGTGGCCTAGTGGTAGGACACTCGCCTTTGGACCAATAGGTTGTGGGTGCGAATCTGACCTCTGGCATTACCAACACTGGCTCCCTGAGCAAGACCCTTAAATTGCTCTCAGGAGAACTGTCCCTGAAATTAGGAAATGTAAGTTGCTCTGGAAAAGAGTGCCTGCTAAGTGCTGTAAATGCCTCTTGACATTTCTCATAACTATAATTAGATTATTAGCATGTGTTTATGGAGTTAAATAATTTTGTCTCAATTTTACAACAAAATGGAACCTCTCTTTTGGACTGAATATTTTCTTTTTGTGTTGATTGTGACCTGAACAAGAAGTAAATGTGCGTTAGCTACAGCGTCATTGCATTGTTCATTTGGTGCAGCAATAAACATAAAAAGGCTCTAGTGCTCAACAATTGAAAGTGAGTGATTATTTGTCATTATGAACACAGCACAGCACACAGTGCACCACAACAAGATGTGACCTCTTCACCCATCTGTGAAGGAGCAGTGGGCAGCTGACATGGGCAGTGACCGGGGAGCAGTGCTTGGGGACAGTACCTTATTCATGAGTGCCTCAGTAGTACCTTTAGTGAAAGTGAGTGATTATTTGTCATTGTGAAACAGCACACAATGCACCACAACAACATGTGACCTCTGCATTTGACCCATCTGTGAAGGAGCAGTGGGCAGCTAACAAGCACCCAGGGAGCAGTGCTTGGGGATGGTACCCATGAGTATCTCAGTGGTGACTTTACTGGCCCTGGATTCAAACCTACCCGACCTTCTGATCATGGGGCGAACAGCCTACCATTAAGCCACCAGCTGCCCCAGTTCGAGATTCGAAGCGGCAACATTCTGATCACGGGGCAAACTCACTACCACCATAAATATTATGCTACCAACTGCCCCTAAGTAGCTGTGGTGACTGAGCTGGAAAGCACTTTCAGTCACAGACTCATCAACATAAAGTGCTTGACTGAACGACACAGAAAATCCCACAGCAATCAGACTCTTTAACCGCTCCCTCCGTCACTCTCCCTTACAATAATGTGCACAATAAATTTAACTACACTTTAACACAATAACTTCTATTAACATGTGCACTATATACAGTATATATATATATATATGCAATACACTGCAATATATCTGTATATGTCTCTATGTGCAATACATCTACTCTTAATACATCTAGAATCTATATTCTATTTTTTCAGATTTTACTCGTAGGAGGTACTTTTTAAGCCAACATAGTCTATTCTATTTATTGCACTAAGGTTTTTATCTGTGTATTTTTATTTAAGCTCTAACTATATTTTTACGTATTGTTCTGTCCTTGTGTCTTGTGAATTGTTCTGTCGTGATGTGAGCAATTTCCTACCGGGATGAATAAAGTTTTCTGATTCTGATTCTGATTCTGACTACATCAAAGCTAGTTCACGGCCACAGACTCTTGCTTCCATTTTGGTCAATGTGAAGTGCATCCTTCAACTCCATCTCTAAGGTACCAAGATTGTGCTGTGATGACATGGTAGATTATCAGAAGCCATTTGTGTGAATTCAACACCAACAGGCCATGCAGATTAGAAACAACAGAGATTAAAGAATGCTTTAAAAGACTCGTTAAAGCCCAGGTTGGGATTGCTAGTAATCCCTGTAAAATCTACTGCTCAGTCCACACTGCACTTCAATTAAAGCTCCGTCATGCTCCTCCAGCCAATTCTCATATATGACAGCGTCATGACTGAAAAACAGAGTGCTTGAGATCATCATTAGCTGCAGCAGTGCTCTCAAAACCTCTTTCTCCCTCTCACACACACAGACCATACTTTTAATTAAACCTCCAATGCCATACCTTCAAAAGGTCTTGCTGTTTTCCCACTTGTACGGACACTGCTAATAATTAGGCAAACTCAAAGAGAATGAGGCAAAAACGAGAAAAATCAGAACATCACTCAGAACAACCTTCAGCAAATAATGTAGGATGGACAAGGCTCTCTCTCTCTCACTCCTTTTCCAACACACGCACTGAATTATTCAGCAAGGCAGTGGACAGTCAAAGCCATCACTCTGTCGACTCTGAGACCACTCAGTTAATGCTTTTGAATGTACTCTCTTTTCTTCCACCTGTGAAGCAATAATTCCTTGCACCTACACCTCGGCGGTCTGTGTTGAATCTGCAGTAGGCGTGGTGATTAGAGCCGTGAAGACTTGTGAACTGGAACCTGTTTAAAGAAATGTGGCAAGGATTTGTAGTAGCAAATCTACTAAACTATTCTCTTTAGTCTGAGATAAAACAACACAGGAAAACTATAAGACACCCTCAGAAGACAGCAGCGCAATTGAGGGTGAATACTAACGTCTCGCAGGGAGCCAGGCGAAGAGCAGTGAAGGTGTTTTTGAAAATAGGGTTTACATTAAGCTATTAGAGCCTCATTTTCATGCAGGCAAATCGAAGGTCACCCGAACAGCGCGCTTAGTTAAAGAGAAACATTTACTACAGCCTTCGCAAACGTTCTCCAGAATTTGTAATGCTTAAGCTTTGTTATTTTCGGCCGTGGTTAAGAAGTTCATCCCATGTCTCTAGTTTTGACTTAAGAAGGCAGACCTTTTAAAACTGGGATCAAAGTCTTGGATTACTTTCAGCCATGCCTGTGAAACATGCACATGGAGCGTTCGTTAATACAGACACAGAACAAGGTTTGGAATTAATCTCATGACCCGTCATTTCTTTCCCAGAACTTTGTGACTTCTTAAAGGTCATTTGTGGTTGTTTGCTGAACCCATTAAGAGTGCTGTTTTGTTCAGCTTGTTGAAAGATGATTCACTTCCAATATGGATCAGCATGCTTCCTCTCCACAGCAGTATTCAGTGCATCCATCATAACAGTCTTCTCCCTCTAATCTGCCACAGTCATAATTGTCTTCCAAGAAAAAAGAAAAAATCCCTCGCTCCTGGAAGATGACCCTTTTCTCTGCTGCAGAACAATTAAACCCCAAAAAAGCCCTCCGCCGCTCGCCGAGTTGCTCCGCTAATGATTATCATAATTATTTTCAATTATTTTAATGTTGTAATTGAAGGGAAGGCAGGCCTGAAGGCTGCTGACAGGTCCTTTTGAAAACGGGGAGGTGGATTGCACTGTGCGCCGCTCAGCCTAGCCCCTCTGCGCATTAATTAGCCGTGGTCGCGTCTCTGCTCTCCTGTTCTGGGCCCACTCCTTTTTCTTGACCTTGACTCTCAAGACAGATTGGCCTGGCCTGCATCTCTCTCTCACCCCTCTCTCTCTCTTTCTCTCTGACAGGGATTCACCTTCTTCCCAGCAGCACACGGTCTTGGTATTTATGAAAAGCCCACATTCATTAGCAAAGTCATTTTTCCCTCCCTTTTGTATAAGTTGTGGCTTCTTTACGAGAGACTGGGTGTCTTAAGCGCCGACACGAGGTGCTTATGAATTCAATCCTGCCTGCATTGATAAGAGGAGCTTGATGTGAATATTCTGAATATAAAAGCAGGGAGAGAGGCCAGCACCAATTTGCGGCCTTTCCGAGTTCTGCTGACACTTAAAAGAGAGATCCTTTTGTGGGAAGAAAGTTCTTACTTTGAAAGCACTTTATCCTTAACTTATGCATTTCTGTCTCCAACCTGAGCTAGGTAAGCATAAAGTGTACATAAGGAGCTGGCCACTCTTAAGGCCCATCGCTCTCTTTGACTGATTGTCAGAATCTTTCATTTCATGTAGCAAGACCATGTGGGTGAGATGAATACAAAAGCAAAGCAAATGTTACAAAGATCAATTTTTGCACAATTTTTGGTTTAAGGCTTGAATAATTATTAGATTTTCATAATATGGCTTTGCAAAGACTTAGAAATGAAAGATTGAACAAACTGTAATCATAAGGTAATGCTAAATTGTAATGGTGAGAAACTATCTGGGTGTGCCTCTGAAGATGATTTTCAAACCTTTCTTCTCACTGAAGGAGGGAAAGACTTCTTGCCATGTAAATAAAAGTTATTTGAGCGTGTATGCCAAGATATGGGAGTAAAAGAAAACATTGTACTGACACAGAAAAATAGGGTTTTTTTGTAAACAAGACTAGACAAGTCTGATATTGGTGAACTACAAATATGTGGGGAACATTGTCTGAACACTGTGAAAACTGACCCATAATCTTCTTTTCCATTGACAGTACAGTTTCATGGAAACGTATATTTCACAAAGTACATCTTTCACCACATTTCTGCTTTATTGCCACAACACCTAATGCCTCTGACTAGCTTGGACCATAACATTCCAACCTGCTTAAAACCCAGCTCTACACCTCTAGCTTCATGACTTTCCAACAGCAACAATGTTTTAATCAAGACAGTAAACAGCAGAACTGTGTGAACTTGGTTTTATAGTTCCAGTCTACAGCTGTGACGTAACTCTACTGATTGCCAGTTTAACTCCCAGATCAGTAAAGGTACCACTGAGCAAGGAACCATCTCCAAGAACTGCTCCCCAGACACTGTCAAAATAAGCCGTTCACTGCTCCTTCACAGATGGGTCAAATGTAGAGGTCACATCTTGTTGCGGTGCACTGTGTGCTGTGCTGTGTTCATAACGACAAAACTAGTGGTGCATTTCTGCAAGAAAGTGCCAATGTGATGCTCAGGTTTTGTAGCTGTGTCATGAAAACTGGCCAAGTACCAGCAAGGAAATACTGGTTTAGAAAAGATATTTATGTCAAGTATATTTCAATGAATCCATGGCAAAAAGACATAAAACCCCTCATTCCAAAACTAACAAACTTCATTCATTTTTGTAATATACATATTTGTAAATGTACAGTTTATTCTCTTGCAATAAATCAATATGGCATCATTTGGAAAAATATAAATTCCAGCAGAAAAATCTTTCCCCAGTCACATCTTTACCAAAGACATCAAGATGTTTATTCTGTAAACATATAATTAGGCCCGGCGTCAGTCTCGCTCCCTCCATTTTTATCTTCTGATGACAGTCATGACAGAGTCAGAAGGCATTTTGACATCTCCCTTCGGAATCTAAACTGGTAAAAAACTCATTAAAGATCTGATATATTCAAATGAGAACAAATTGCAACACTGATTACAAGATTAGGCTGTTTCACTTTTCAAAAAGAGCGGGGAAAAAACAAAAACACCTCAAACATTTTATCAGTTCTTTTTGTGATAAAGATTCAGGAAACTCCCCAAAACAACAAGCTGGATGACTTTACAAACTTTACTCATGAAGTACTAATGCAACACTAATCTATAGCTCATTTTCAAAATGTCCTTCCCCTACTTTCTCACACAGCACACACACATGCTTCAGCCATCAGGAGAACACCTACATCACCTACAACAGCACCTCACTGTTTTTAAGGCCATAAAGCTTTTAAATTTCTCCAAGCAGGAACAGATGGCCCGGTTTGGAAGTTCTAGCTCACAGGCAGTCTTAATCAACCTGGATTGGCCGATTTATAACGCCTGACATGGCACGCATCCGCTCATCTCGTTCCCCCCGCCTTGTTTACGCCGAGGCTCGCAGCGGCGACCTTGTCGCGACCTCTGACTGGATGACTGCACGGCTGGAAGACAACAGGCATACATCACAATCTTTGTAGCGCAGCATTAGACGCAGGTAACAAGGTTGACTGGGCCACTGAAAGCAACACGGAACACAGACAGGGCTGCAGCGGTGCAGAACTAATTTTTCTTTTGGTATTGTGCAGTTGGCATGGGAAGGAAATAGGCCTAAGGGAGGAGGAGGAGGATGAGGAGGAGGAGGTTTATCAATGAATAACAGAATCATTTGAGAGTGTACCTTATTTGCTGCTCTTATGCCGACTGCCTTATCTGTCGAGGTGGAACTGATTGGTTAAACAGGCATGGTGAATACACATCGGGGAGCATCTGCCCGCCGCATGCCAACACCGCAGAGCGCTTTTTTACCTCTCCCGAGATGCAGGCGTAGATTATAAACATGGCACGTGCCTGAAATGGAAGGAGCATTATGGATTGGTGTTATCACAAGCACGAATCACGAGAACAAGGAGCATGGCGGAAAATTTATCAAGCATTTAAAAGGTAAACCAGTCTTTGGGTGCTTCGCAAGCTGAGAACGTGACAGATGTGAAATACAGCCACTAGAAATTATTCCACTTTTAAAAATTAAGCCACTAGCGCGACCCATAAGAACAATGTGCGCTCCACTGTGTAATGTGTTAATGTTCCCAGTTCCCAACATCACTTTTTACAAATGAATGATAGGAATCATATATCTAAATGTACCATAAGAATCATAAAAGAGCATAATTTTGTTTATAAGTGCAAGATGAACTACTTGAAGTTAACTTTATGTAACTGCATTATCTATTTCTCACTCTGTGTGTTTGTGTGGTGGGGGTTGGGGGGCTGATTTTTAAGCATTGTAAGAGCCTGGTTTGTTTATCACACAGACAGTTACACAAATACAAGCTGTAGTTCCATAAAAGAGAGAAACCCATGAGATTTGTCTAATTGTTGGGACTTTGTTGGGACTTTGTTGGGACGTACAGTACTGTGCAAAAGTTTTAGGCAGGTGTGAAAAATGCTGTAAACAAAGAATGCTTTCAGAAATATGAATAAAGATTGTTTATTTTTATCAATTTACAAAATGCAAAGTGAGCAAACAAAAGAAAAATCTAAATCAAATCAATATTTGGTGTTGCTACCTTTTGCCTTCAAACCAGCATCAATTCTTATAGGTACACTTGCACAAAGTCAGGGA